>CM028757.1:13226635-13724135 GCA_016801395.1 Leptodermis oblonga
ACTTTTTACAAGAAAACGAAGGGAATAGAGCTCGGGCTAAACGCAACACACAACCAAAACATGTCAGAAGCAGTCCAATCAAACAAGCCCTACGACATCGGAAATTTTTTTGGGATCTATTTACGACAAAAAAATAATTGTCTAACTATGAGGCAATTTAATGACTAGAAATGTGCAATGTTTACTAAATGGATGTGCATCATTTTCTAAATAAATGTGACATGTATTTAAAATTTATGAGCACGTGTAAATTTCTTTGAAGCATTTTTTTATTATTTTTTTATACTTTAATGAAAAATTAAGAATGCCTAACTCTGAATGAGCTCTCATCATTCGTGCATATTTAATATGCACAATTAGTTATCATTTCCTAGTGCTCTCTTACCCTTCTCGGCCGTGTTAATTAATCAGAGGCCACAACGGAAAAGTTCCAATATATTCAAAATGAAATATCAATTGAAAATTAAAGCTGCATTGGTGACCAAATTCATAACTGTCACGCGTTACAATCAACACTCATCACACCTAGAAAGAACACTACAATGAGTGGATACTTCAGAAGTTTAAGGAATTTAGGGATAGAAATATTGAAGCAGAAAAATGGAAGATTTTGATCTCTATATGAGAAATGTTAGCTTACTCGATCAAGTAGGTGGTTTTTACGTGTGGATTCCGCTCCGCAGTCAATTCTGATCGCTCTCGTTCTGGAGTATTGTAATGAGATGATGGTAAAACAGCAATAAAGCCTGAAATAAAAAGCTACGAGGATTAAACTGAGTTTTTCCTGCTTTAGTTATTTTTTCACTAAATCTATGCACTTTTACAAAAACTCGTTTATATAAACTTAGTTTTTCACATTTCTTTTGAATGTCATAAAACAGGAAATAAGTAAGAACTCATTACCAACAATGATCCTTAAGTATTTGAATGTCCAAGTGTTGAAGTTTGTTAAGAATTAATTTAAACAAAACAAAAATAAATAAATAAAGCAAGGATAAGCAATTCAGTGAATGGGATTGCAAATAAAAAAAAAAACAAGATTCATTATTTAACAAAGAATTTTGGATCTATTTACGACGACATCGAACTGCTTTTGGATGTATTTACGACCAAAAATAATAATGGACTAACTAAGATGCAGTTTAATATAAATGTGTAATGTATACTAAATGGATGTGCATCATTTTCTACATAAATGTGCAATGTCCTTAAATTTATGTGCATGGGCAAATTTCTTTGAAGCAATTTGTTTTAGGAAAAAAGACAAAAAAGTGGGCCTCTTTTATGTCAAAATTTTTTTCATCAGCAACCCACATCATACATGTCATATAAGGGGACCCAAAACTAGTAATTAGAATAAAAAATACACTATATATATGAGGATTTTAAATAATATGGAGCCTCTCAAACAATTGGGCCCTGTGGGTTGTTGCGCAAGTTTGCCCTGCTTCAGGGCTGGGAATGAAGAGGAGGGGCTGGTGGATTTTGAGAGTGGTGAATTGGAATTGAAAGTGCATAACAGAATGAAAAAGAAGGAATGTAGAATTTCTCATTTGAAATTTGGCGCTGTCGGAATTGGTAGTAGTAACGGCGGTGATCATAGTTTTATTGATTTGGGTGGTTGTTGTAAAGTGGATTTGGGTTCAGCCCATAAGCAATGCGTAGAGAATTGGTTCAAGATTAAGGGCAACGCAACTTGTGAAGTTTGGGGTGCCAATATTGCCGGAGAACAGGTGACGGAGGTAAATGTTGGCACTGGTTTGGCTGCTGCAACATCGGTGTCACCTGCTATCGATCTTCTCTTATACCAGAAATTACTCATGGCTTTTTCACTTCAAAGTACCGCCATGAATTTAGAATATCAAGGACTGGCGACACAGAATATGTCTGTAATAGTGGGTGGGTTTGTTGGTTGGTTTATTAACTACAGGATAAATTATAGGATGGTGTTGGTTTGTTATTTTCATGTGAATTTTGTAAATTAAATCATTCTGGGCATGGACTAGTTTGACTTCCTTACTTATTTATCCTACTGATTATTGGATTATAATGCAAGATAATAGCTTGCTCTGGGCTGGAAAAAAAGGTTTAATCATTATCTCCATATTTTTTTAAAATTGAAAATTTGCTATATTAAATTGGTAACATTTGTGAATTAACATCTCTGTGATAGATCATCACAAAACCACACCAACAGAATCATATATATCATCCCAAACCCATTTCCATTTTGATCTATACTCGGTCACTGCCACCTAAACAATCCTCAAAAAAAAAAAAAAAAAAAAAAAAAAAAAAAAAAAAAAAACCTGTCCTAGTGCCTCAACGTTCATTCCTCGGCCGAGATTATGCAAAAATCAAGATCTATCTTTCATTCTTTCTCTTCCATAGCGTTCGCAACCTTCATCCACTATATTATATTTGATTGAAAACTATGAGTATTGTTAGGATTTGCCAGATCAAATTAGGAGAGAAGAGAAACACTTTAATAGAACAAATAAACAAAGCAAACCAAAACAATATTACTGAACAATAAAATTTACAAATAGGGGCAAATGAGAGTATATATAAAACTACGAACTACTCCACATTTTTCCAATAATTAAGAAAACTATTATTAAACCTATTAGAACCACAAAACTATTATTACTATAAACATATTATTATCATATATCTTACAAGTATATTATAGGACTTTAGTATCTATTAGATACGAATATACTACTGGTACTAAGGAAACTAAAAGGCAATTGAAATTAATGACCCAAAACCTAAAATTTACCATTGGAACATAGGTAAATAAGGGAATTGGGATTAATCTAAGTAACTTTGTTGTGCTTAGGAGCAAATTACTTTGCCGCTTACATCAATTACTAGCCCACTACTCACACACAAGTTTAAACTAGTATGAAATTTGAAGATTGAGTTTTAGCCCCAACCCACTTTCAAAAATTGATTGGATCAATCATTTCTTGCTTTCTCATTTTAAGTTTTCTTTAATTCTCCAAAACAACATTAAAACACAAATTTTGAAATCAAGTGAAGGTTGATACATTTGAATTCGCTATACACAAAATCCTTGTGGGATCGACCCGTGCTTGCCACGGTATTTCTTGCTTGCGACACCATATACTTCCGGTTCTTCTACTTATTTCGCATCATTTAGCTATCAAATTTTTTAGTTTGTTCTTTTTTGAGGAGAATGCTCTTGGAAAATCTGGGACGGAGCAGAATCTTTGCAGTTAGAAAATCTGGGGTTTTTTATAGAAAATATAGTAGGTAGATCTACTATACCTTCGGTTGTTCATCTTCTACATTTCGGGTTTTCAATTGCTATGAAATTTAGGAATCCGACGGTCGCCATTTCAACAATTCTCCCACAACCGACGGCAGTCCTCCTTTCTCCACCGCCATTCTGAGGTGATAGGTAAGAATTGCTTGCCCTGCCTGTCCAGTCCTCCACTCACTCCTCTGAAAACCACCGACTACTAATCGGAACCAACATTTTTGTAGACTGCAACTACCATTGTTTGCCTTGTACACACCACTTCTCCATCCACCGAGTCATTCAAGCCTCTTGCCTCACTCAGGTATCTCAGCAATTTGTTCTTGTTTTTCTTTTTTCTTTTTTTTTCTTTTGCATTTATTTTAATAGCTTTAGATTGATAGGAATTCGATTGGGATGAATTTGGAGAATCTGACAATTTTTTATTATTATTGAATTACTTCCTCAATTAGAAAATTCTCTGCTTTCATTTTTCCCGTTTACATCGTGCAGTGAAAGTTTTGACTTTTGAAGTAAATATCAAGTCTCAAACCTTAGGGCTAAATGGGGTGACATTCTTGGATTTCCATGTTTTTACTTAGTGATATCTTTTGCCAAAAAAAGGGAGAATTCTTGTTAAGGGCGTAATAAGATTCATAATTCTTAAAAAGGGTGTTAACTTTTAAAATTCCTTATAAGGACGTAGTAATATATTAATGCTCTAAATAAATTATTAAAGACAACTTTACCCTTTTAAAATTTTAAAAAGATTAATATTTCATTTATCTTAACCAGTGTTATTTTAAAAATATTTCCAAACTCCTTGTTTCTCTCCAGCCTCATTCAAAGTTTTTTTTTTTAAAATTAATTCAAAGTTTCTTGAGTTTTGCTAAATCTACATATTCAAATGAATATTTGATTCTAAGTCGAGAAATACACAGAAGCATATATGCATTGTGTAGATAAGCTTAGATCTACCAATCATATAATTGGTAGGCAAAATAGAGGAGGAAACAGCCATGCCAGCAAAATTCTAGTTGAAAGCATGAACATAAACGAGTAGAAGTCGTGCTAGATCACGATACGATTTAGGTTGTCCAGTCAGCCCTTGTAAACTCTAGTCCCAACAAAACAAAAAAAAAAAACTCAAGACCAGATTTTTGTCATCATAATCTGCAAAAAAAAAAAATCCCCAAACTCTATAATCTGGCCAAAGAAACAAGATTACGATCCAATTCAATGACTAAACAGAAACAGTGTCACAGCAACGGAGACAGCAACAACAACAACCAAAAAGGAAGGGAAAATTAAGCGAAGAACTAAAAGTTTTGCATAGATAACAAGAAAGGAATAAAATCTTGATTACGGATGAAGGGGGAAAGCCAGAAAGAGAGGAAGTTCTTGTTTAATGGGAAGTATTCGATGAAGAAGACCTCATCCTTTTGATTTTCTATTTTTTAAAAAAAGATAAGAACTACGGAGATGTGGAGTGAAGTGAGATAATGAAATATTTTTTTTTTATATTTTATAAAGGGTAAATTAGTATTTTTAAATCATTAATATATTTTTATGCCCTTAAAAGGAATTTGAAAAGTTTAATACCCTTTTACAGAATTATGAATCTTATTACGCCCTTAATTAATAAAACTTTTCCCAATAACATATTGCAGAAAATGATTTTTGGAGAACATGTTTTTTTTATTTTATCTCTATAATTGTAGTGCTAGACTGAACCACAATAAAGGTAGCATTATAGATAAGCCTGAATTATAGTCTTATGTTTCCTAGGTACTTAATTCAATCCTCTTCTTCAAAGATCAATTTAACTACTAACTCATCATTAATCTCCTCAGGAAGTGAACATGAAGCCTAGCTGATTTAACTTTGATACTGATCAGGAGTAACAATCTAGAATGCCATCAAGCAAAAATACTTCTTCAGACTTTTCATATTTCTAATGTTGGACACTACTACAAAAAGGGGCTTTAACGGCGGTTTTTTCCCACATTTGATGGCTGCTTTTTAAGCATTTGAACCGCCATCTATCTGGCAGCCCCAGAAACATTACGGACTTTCTACGGCAGTTGGGTTAGGAACCACTTTCTACGGCGGTTTCGAAAAAAGCCACCATAGAAAGTACTTTCTACGGCGGTTTTCTATTACTCTATGGCGGATAAGAGAACTGTCGTAGAAAGTACCAAATTTATAAAAAAAATTAATAAAATATTTCATTTTTTTTTAATCTCTGGATTCAAAATATATATATACAAAAAACAGCCAACCTAAAAGTTGAAATAAACTATTACAATAGAAATTAAGAAAAGACATACAATTATTTATCTGCAATATTAATAGTCAAATATACATATAAATAAATAGTAATGACTAAGACATTCAAACTTCAGAAAGTTAAAAATCCAATCTCAACTTAATCAATTTTGAGAATAAAACAAACCAAAATCAGTAGGAAAATTATAAAATGGAACATACAATAAACTACACTAGTTCTTTTGTTGCAAGAGATCTTGTTAGCTCAGCTTGTGCAAATTTTCTTGAATTGTGCCCTGAACCTACAAGCCACACGCAATAACAAAACCAACAGTCAAAGAACAACGCACAGATTATGTTTTATGCAGCAGCTAAGTTTTTCCGCACAACAAACAACTAGAAAAACAAATACAAAATATGTGCACTGCTGCCCAAACCCCCCTGCAACACTCTAAAACTTAATCAGCCAACAAATTTTCAATTGTTTCTTTGTCCCACAAAAACCACATTTGCATTAAATCTGAAGGTAAATAAATGCAGAAAACATTGTGGTTCCTTTTTCTATTGTTTTTTTTAAGACGAGCTTTAGAGAAAGATGACAACAAGAGATGAATGTAGCTAAGAAAGCAAATTTGAAAGTCGATATCACTCAAATTAATTTGTATGCAGAGCTCCCATTGTAAAACAAATACAAGCAGCCAACCACCACACAACTAACCCAAAATTATCAAAGAATTGAACAGCCAAAGAAAAGCTTACAAAGATTTAAAGAAAGGAAAACTATGTTGTGTCTAGGAAACTTTTCTTGCTTTTAAAACTCAAGAAACTCACAGATGAAGAGACAGATGATAGATCCCTTCAAGACCATAGCAAACAACTGCAACTGTGGCGGGTAAGGTAGGCGGCTCACATCATAGTGCACACATGTTGAGGAAAAAAAGCACTTTAAATACTCAATGCTTTGTAAGTCCTGCATAAATATAATAAAATAAGTTTCAAGAAGCAAGAACAAAAATAAAAATTTATAAAGACTAAAAATCAAACAGCACACATGCACTATTGAACATGAATGTACAAAACCATATCAAAAAATTCTAGCAAACACTTGACAGAGCAACTAGGGCCAGTCAGTCCTTCTCTTGCATCCCATCTATTATAATGTTTATTCGTAATGCATATTGAGGAATCTTGGGAGGAGCCTCTTGAGCAGGAAAATTAAGATCTTAAAGCTCACTTGGAAACCCATAAAGGTAAAGATTTTTCTTCTCTGAAAAATATTAAAGTATTGAACACAACATATAGAGATAAAAGTGACATAGAAATAGCATTTGTGAAAATTTCTTTAGAACAGTTTTCACAATCAACACAATGATCGATTTAACACTAATCAAACCCGAATTTAATCATTCATCATCTCACCAAACCCGAATTTAACACTAATGATAAACCCTAGGCCAATCGCAATAGTCAAGTAACAATAAAATTTGTAAAGCTTAAATAAAGTTGAAACTATTAAATATAACCTTTTTTATGATTTGAAGCCCACAACAAGGACCAATTGTGGTGAAATTCTGGTGGGGGATTAACTCCAAGTGGTGGGTGATGGCCAATTAAGAAACCATCTTCGGAGTTGGGTGACGGCGGGTCTGGTTATCAACGCCGCCGGAAAAACGGCTTCGGGGGAAGACAAGAGAAAAAACCGGTGGCGAGAGAATGGGCACTGGTGACGTTCCTCGCAGAAGATGAAGGGGAAGCGGTGGTTGGCTGGCGATGGAAACACATTTTTTCCCTTAAAATTCAAACGCCATCTTTGAAATCAAATTAATCTGACCTGCCCGCCCTACCCACTTAAGTTTCTATTACATTTTTAATAAAAACCGCCGTAGAAATGAACTTTCTACGGAGGTTGTAATTAAAACCATCGTAGAAAGTTACGGCGGTTTTAATTACAACCGCAGTAGAAAGCCCATAAAATATTGGGTTTTCTACGGCGGTTTATCTTAAACCGCCTTAGAAAGTGTTGGAAAAAATTGAGAGAATTCCAGCGCGTGCCTCTATTCCTATTAATTTCTAGTATTTCTTTTTTGTAAATTGACCCCAAAATTTTTTAAAATTTAATGATAAATATGCAATTTAATATTGATCAATTTTTATAGCAAAATACATTATATTTATTAATTATATACAAACTCCAGCCTTTATGTTATGATAAACAATATTAAATTTTTAGTTGACCAATCCATTAGGCCCTCAAAATTTTTTGAAGTATTGTATATAATAATTCTAAGAAAACTTCAAAAATAGCAATTTTCATTGAATTACTAATAAGATTTTTACTTCTTCTATCTATTTATCGCTATTTAAATAAAGTAAATCAAGAAATTAAATTATGTGAAAATAAAAATTCATAGCGGCACTTAATACTCTCCACAATTGGTTACAAGTATAACTCTATGTCGTATCCATGTAAAGTCTTAATTAATTGTTGATAGTTTCTGTATCTCTCATATATATGTTAGTTAGATTTTTCTTTGCATCTATATATACCTTCTTTTATTAGAATTAAGAGTCAGAAAATTATAAACAGGTGGACATGCATAATGTGTCTTACCCCTGTATACAAAATTTAGATGATGCAGATAATATGTTTAAATTTGAATATTACAAACATCAACATTATTAGAGTTTTAAATAACTCTAAACAAAAAGAAATTCAATTTTACTGGCGGTTATAAATTCTAAACCCTATACGTTTATTCAATGGCGGTTATAAAAACTCCGCCATAGAAAGCAATTTTCCACGGCTGTTCTTTACTTTCTATGGCGGTTTCTCAATAACCGCCATAGAAAGTATCACTTGCTATGGTGGTTTTTTTATAACCGCCGTAGACAATGACTTTCTACGGCTGTTCTATATAAACTGCCTTAGCAAGTCCGTACTTTCTTTTTAATCGCAGTTTTGGTCTTTTCCGCCGTTAAAGTACCGCCGTTGAATCTAATTTTTGTAGTAGTGAGAAGAGCTAGCATCTCCTACGGAGTGCGATGAATCTCCTTTCTTTTCATCAGGATTCAGCTTCTCCACGGTTTGATCTGCAGCCCTTTACCTACATTTTGAATTTCTAGCATTGAAAAGGGTAGGGCGCATTCAGCAGCACAAACTAGGGAACCTGAAGTGGCTGGCTGAATCACAACATCAAATGGTTTAGCAGATGTAGATGCACAATTCACACTGCATCCAGAACTGGAATCACTCGCTTGTTGGCTTTGATCGGTCGCGCCCACGAACTCCTGCATCAGGGTGTATGGAACATGTTTGCCAAGCAAAGTTTCTGAAAACTAGTTTTGAAAAAACAAAAATAAATAAAAATCATGCCAAACAATATTTCGTGAAAACCTTATTTCTTTGAATGTCTCTGGAAACCTAATTTCAAACTTGACTTGAAACCCAATAAAAGAATAGGCCCTAGAACTTGTTACAAAAAACGGAGGGAGTAGAGCTAGGGCTATACCCAAAACACAACCAAAACATATCAAAACCAGTTCAAGCAAACAAGCCCTATGATATCGGAAATTTTTTGGGAATCTATTTAGGATAAGGAAATAATTGACTAACTAAGAGGTTGTTTACTAGAAATGTGCAATGTATACTAAATGAATGTGCATCATTTTTAAAATAAATGTGTAATGTATTTAAAATTTATGTACGCGTGTAAATTTCTTTGAAGTAATTTTTTGTTTTACTTTAATGAAAAAGTATGAATGCCTAACTCTTATGATTTTTGATTCGTGACAAATTTTCGTCATTATTTATCTGGAAAGAAATATTTGTTGATTTATTAAGAGATATTTTAATGGAATTTGTGCAATGTGTACAAAATGTAAGTGTAATCTTTTGAAAGAAAATGTGCAATTGATGCTTAAAATATAAAAAATTCTCTCTATATGTTTTAAAATATAAAAAAATGAGTATATTAAATTGGTAACATTTGTGAAATTAACATCTCTGTGACAGATAATCACAAAACCCTACCAATAGAATCAGATATGTAACCCCAACCCATTTCTAATTTAATCTATCCTCGCACCCCACCACCTTAAAACTCCGGAAAAAAAAAAAAAAAAAACCTTTAAAAACTTCAAGCTTAATTTACTTATTCCTTAACTCAAATTGTTGCAAATTATTGGGATGAATGTTTACCAATCTTTCTTACTGCGGAGGGAGCTCATTCAGATCCCAAGGATGTCCTTTCCTGCCTAAATTTTGACTGGCAGCGGCAGATTCCAGCGAAGCAGGACCGATACCATAATTTCTGTCTGTTGCGTTCCTTATTTGGTCCTCTACATTCATAAGGTCACAAAACCGATAGATTACGGTTTGAGGTTTTTGTCTTGCCGAGCATATGAGTTGTCACTTCCCAATGGTCTCTTAACCTTCTCGGCCATGCTAATTAATCAGAAGCTACAACAGAAAAGTACCAATAGATTCAAAATGAATTATCAATTGAAAAATAAAGCTGAATAAGGTGACGAAATTCATAACTGGCACGCGTTACAGTATATATTAATTCATCACACCTAGAAAAAAAAAAAAAATAAACACTAGAATGAGTGGAGATTTCAGAAGTTGAAGAAATTAGGCATAGAAATATTGAAGCAGAAAATGATAGCTTTTGATCTCAATATGAGAAATGTTAGTTTATTTGATCGAGACGGTGTTTCGTACGTGTGTATTCCTCTCCGCAGTCAATTCTGATCGCTCTCTTTCTGAAGGATTGTAATGAGATGATGGTAAAAAAAAACAATAAAGCCTGAAATAAAAAGCTACGAGGATTAAACTGAGTTTTTCCTGCTTTAGTTGTTTTTGACTAAATCAATGCACTTTTACAAAAACTCGTTTATATAAACTTAGTTTTTCACAGTTTCTTCTGAATTTGATAACAAGAAATAAATGAGTACACATCACCAACATGCATCCTTAAGTATTTGATTGTCCAAGTGTTCGAGTTTGTTAAGAATTAATGTAACAAAACAAATATATATATATATATTATATAGATATATATATATAAAGCAAGGAGAAGCAATTCAGTGGATTAGAGTGTAAGTAAAAAAAAAAAAAAAACGAGATTCATTATTTAACAAAGAATTATGGAACTATTTACGACATCAGACATTGCTTTTGCAATGTCATCATTTTCTAAATGGATGTTAATCATTTTCTAAATAAATGTTGCAATGTCCTTCAAATTTATGTGCCTCCATAGGTTTCTTTGAAGTATTTTTTTAATATATATATTAATTAATATTAAGAATGCCTAACTTTTATGATTATTTATTTGTGACAAGTTTTCATCAATAATTATCTTTAAAAAATATTGGTTAATTTATTAAGAGACATTCAATGGAATTTGTGCAATGTATACAAAATGAAAGTGCAATCTTTTAAAAGAAAATGTGCAATTAATGAATGACTAAAGATGCAATGCTCAACTTAACAATAATGAAATAAAAATTTACTATTTATCTATTAAGAATATTTACCTACTACTTATTGTTTATTTGATACCTTTATCTAATTACCAAATAATGTAGTATATGGAAAAAATATATGCTCCATAAAAGTTTATGTGACATGATTCTATTAATTTAAGTTTATTAATTCTGATATCTTGGGTCTGCGGTAGGTGGATCGTTCAAGGAATGCAGTTTCTTGACGGAGTCGGATGGGATTTTCAGAACCCAAAAGGCGTAGTAGCCGGAGAGGGTCATGTACATTATGGATGACAGGGTAGGGGAAGAGGAGGGGCCAGTGGAGAGGGGTGAATTGGAGCTGAAAGTGCATAATAATGTGAAAAAGAAGGAATAGAATTTGATATTTGAAACCGAGCGCTGCCGGAAGTGGTGGTAGGAACGGCGGCGATCATAGTTTTATTGAATTGGGTCGTTGTAAAGGGGATTTGGGTTCAGGCCATAAGCAATGTGTAGAGACTTGGTTCAAGATTAAGGGAAACACAACTTGTGAAATTTGCTGTGCCAATGCAGTCAATATTGCCAGAGAACAGATGATCGAGGTAAATGCATGCAGTGTTTGGGTTCTGCAACATCGGTGACACTCATGGCTTTTTTAGCTTAAAAGTACTGCCATGAATTTAAAATATCAAGGATCGGAGACTCAAAATGTGTCTGTAATACTGGGTTGGTTGGTTGGTTTATTAGCTACAGAATAAATTATAGGATGGTGTGGATTTGTTATTTTCATGTAAATTGTGTAAATCATTGTGGGAATGGACTAGTTTGACTTCTTTCTTCTTGTTCCTGCTGATTATTGGATTATAATGCAAGATAATAGCTTACTCTCTCCATATTTTTCAAAATTGAAAATTTGAGTATATTAAATTGGTACTTTTGAAATTAACATCCCTGTGATTTATATCAAAGAAAAAAAAAATCCCTGTGATATATAATCCACCGAAATTTTCCTTAATAATTTAGAAGTATATTGGCAGTTCTTACGGGCTTTTGCCCAAGGTTTTAAGTGTTTTCTGCAGATTTGAAGAACAACCCAATAAAGGAGAAGAAGTGCTAAAATAGAGCTTTTAGAGCCCAAAAGATCACTCAAGGAAGCCCAAGCGTGTTTGGGCTAAGAAAGGAGGAAATCCGATGAGACTTGCGGATCAATCATGCGAATCCATGAAGAAACGGAAGTTACTAATCCGTAAGGAAGGAGGATTTAAAGAAGGAACAAGTTGCCGAATTGGAAAAGGAAATAAAGGGGAAATCTGAAGTTTCCAGGATTAAGAAAGTTCCCATGTGCAAGATTGATTCTCTTACCAATCTAAGTTCTTATTCATAGATTTCCTTAATTGATTAGGAAATAGATTTTATTCCAATTACTAGATTTCATAAGTTTTATATATAGGTGCTCTGGATATTATAAAAGGCACGCTTGCACGCTGCCTTCTTTAGTTGTTTTCTCTAGGATTTATTCTAGTCGAAAGTTTTAGTTTTAATTAGTTTTTATACAATTAAGTTAATTAGAGTTTTTGTTCGTTGGTTTGGAATTCATGACTGTGCAGGCTACAACCTGGCCAGGCAGGCGGTTGCCCAGATTGGCGACTTCTGATTCTCAGTAAAGTAGTTCATATTCTTCTATGACTTCCATTACAAATTATTGTTTTATTTTCCCAGTCATGAGTAGCTAAATTAATTATTCCGATATTATGTATTGAAGCCGTAATCAATGCATGTATGAAACTTGTGATTAAACCAAGTCTAATTACTATGTTCCTAACTTAATCGGTGTTTATAAGTCTAATTACTAAGATTCTATTGAGCCTGATCAACTTAGTTTAATCTGGTAGAGCTTTTGAGGAGCACAACCTCCGGCCGTTGAGGTATTGATTAATTGGGTAATGATTTCTTAATTTACGATGATAGAGATTGTTAGTGTTAGGTTTCTCTAAATCTTAATGCTGTTGATTGATTAATAAGGTATATGTCGGGTTCTCGCAGCGTGTTAGTTAAATTGTTTAGAGAAGTAATCGTGTTTGTAGGGGACTCTCGGGGATTAGCTAGAAATGAAGGAGAAATTGGATTATGTCTGCAGGGGAACCACGGTAATCTATAACTAATCGGGATAGGATAATTAGGCAAGATGAGTGTTCATGATTATAAGCATATGATGAAAGTGGATTACATAATGCTGCAATATTCTCGCTATCTTTGATATACGTTATTATTTGCTTTCTCTTAAGTAGTTAAAGTAACAATCTAAGGTCTTTTAAGAGGCACAAAGGTGACTACTAGTCAAAACTGGTTACAAATCATTAATTGGAGCAAGAAATTGAGAATTATTGTCCCTATGGATCGATCCTCTATGCTATTGTACTACATTTATTTAAGCATATGATCACAGATTAAAAGCAGTGTTTTTACTGTGTTGGTAAGGTACGACAAAACCTTTATCAAATTGGCGCCGTTGCCGGGGAAGGTTTCCAATTTTTAATTTCTTTTTCCTATTAATGTGCACTGGTGTGTTTCTATCCAGTGTAGGAGTAGGTCTTCACCCAATTTTACTGAGTGATCTCGAGATCGAAAAGACTGCTCGGCTCCTTACGAAGGAAACAGGGGAACGCAAGTTGGCAGAGCAAGCTGCTCTGGACTCTGCCAAGGGACCGCCTGAGCAAGCGGCTGATTCCTCCAGTACTAAGTCAACCATTCCTGATCCAGCAACTAACAGAATGGCAGATAGAGAGGAAAGAGAAGAAGAACAGCAGTAGGTTCCTGCAGCTGAGCCGATATTGAAGGAACTGAGTAGTCACGAAACTACTGATCGACCGTCGGCAATCGTGAAGCCTAACTTGGCTAATGGTTTTTCGTTGAAACTCGGATGGCTGAATTCTTTGTCCAAGTTTCATGGAAACAGAGGAGAGGATGCCCACAGTTTTTTGGATGAATATATAAGGAATTGTGATTGGAGAGGATTCCAACAGGAGCTACACTAGAGCAACTGAAGCTGGTAGCATTCCCATATGTGGTAACAAGACAGGCATATCGATGGTTCTCCTCCTTGCTTGCAAACACTATTACAGAATAGGGACAGAGGAAGGAGCTTTTTCTCAAGAAATATTTTCCTTCCACAAAGACAAACGATGTTATGAAGGAGATTAGCAGCATCCAGCAGGATTGTGATGAATCCTTGAGTAACTATTGGCTGCGGCTCAATGAATTAGTAGAAAGCTATCTCAACCATAAGTACACACCTGCCTAATTGATTCAATACTTCTACCAAGGAATGACCAAGGACGAACGGAACTTGATGGACTCTGCCAGTGGAGGAGCTTTTTAGAATAATTCAGTAACATCCGCAAGGAAAGTGATCGAGGATATGCGTGAATCTAGGGCAAAATTTGTGGACCCCGTCTGTTTGGCCAAAAAGCCGGCTGAAGTTAAATTTGTGGGTGAATCCACCGAAGAGAAAAGATGAACCAGCTCACTACTAATGTGAATAAATTAACTGCTATGGTAGCAAAGTTGGCAATGTCCGTGGGTACCAGCTAGGACGAACTAGTATGTGCATGTTGTGGACATAGAAGCCATACAACTCAATAGTGCAATCTTGCAGAAGAAGAACCAGCAGCTCAAGCTAATGCGGTTGGATGGAACCAAAATAATTCCAATAATAATTGGAATCGGAATTAGCAGCGTCGCGATCCGGACTCCAACACCTACAACCCAGGATGGAGTGAGAACCCTGCTTTCAGTTGGAAGAATCCTATAGAAGGATTACAAGTGCCCTTCAAGTCTGACGCAGAGTAGCAGAATGTTACCCAGGGCATCACTATTCAACAAAACATGAATTTCAATTCTGGGAATCACCGAAGCCAAGGTCCAGTTTACAGACCACCTGAGCAGCACAATTATCAGAATATAGGCCAAAATAATCAACAAAGACAGGGGAGAACGGTTGAGATGTGATAGGTGAGCTGTTTGATCAACAAAAACGGTGATTGAGCAACAAAAGGATAACCAAACCACCATGGATGGAATGGCTCAAGTATTATTCCACCTATCCGCTTCCATGCAGGAGATGAAGGGGAACCAGGGCAAGCAACCTTCACAGGTCCAGGTTTCAACAAAGGAGAACATTAATGCAGTTACCCTCAGAAGCAGGAAGGTCCTGGAGCTAACAGTTGCCAAATCAGGTTCGCCAGGGGCCGACTTGACCAAACAAAAGATAGATCTTGAGCAAAATACTTCCTAGCAGCCAGAAGTTGTTGAGATTAATGACCCTATTGTGCCCAACCAAGAACCAGAGGAGAGTTCTACCCCTCTTCCAAAAAGGGGAAATTGTTACCAGGCTATACTCCCTTTTCTGAATAGTCTTAAGCCAAGAATCAAAAAGCTGAAAGAGGACTAGATTGATTATTTTGCAGTTTTCAAAAAGATGGATTTCAATATACCATTTCTGAAGGCTATCAAGATTCCCCTAATTGTAAAATTCTTGAAGGAATTCATGGTGGGAAAACCAAGAGGAGCCAGTAAGGTAGTCCTTGGAGAGACGATTTTGGCAGTCATCCAAAAGAAGTTACCACCCAAATGCAAGGATCCAGGTATGTTTTCTTTGCCTTGTGTCATTGGGGATCAAAAATTGAGGATGCTATGTGTGACTTAGGAGCCTCTATTAATGTTATGCCTCTATATATTTATATGACTCTGTCTGGTGTGCAGTTAGCTTATACCAAAGTGGTTAGTCAATTAGTAGATAGGTAATGTGTGCACCCCGAAGGGGTATTAGAGAATGTTTTAGTGCAGGTTAATTGCTTTGTATACCCTGCTGATTTTTATGTGATTAGAATGAATACTGATCTTACAAAAGAGTCTGCTGGAGTTTTGTTGGGTCGTCTATTTTTGAAAACATCTAAGGCTGTGATGATGTGTACAATGGTTCGATCTGTTTAGACTATTGTGGAGAGAAGTTTAACTTTAATATTGATTCTGCCATGAAACAGTCTGCTGATGTTGAGAATGTTTATGGAATTGATTTGATTGACCCCCTTGTCCAAGAACATCTTGAGACCTACTTTTTGCCGGACAAGCTTGAGACTGTACGTACTCAGAATCTTACTGAGTTAGATGCAGAGAGTTTAGCAGATGAGGAGATCTGTCAGGTGATAAAATCCCTTTATGCAGTAGAAGAATGTCCTGTGCCAACCTGCTATCTCCCCAAACCAGTGGGTACTGATAGGCCAGTTCCATATTTAATTAAAGCTCCTAAGCTAGAAATGAAACCTCTCCCGGACAACCTTAAGTATGCATACTTGTGGGAGGATGAGACTCTGTGGGTAATCGTCAATCAAGGCCTCACTGCAGTACAAGAAGATCGGGTGCTTCGTATCCTTCAAAAGCACATCAAGGCTATAGGTTGGACTTTGGCTGATGTTACTGGAATCAGCCCTGTTGTTTGCCTGCATTACATATTCTTGGAACCAAATACCAAGCCAACTCGTGATCCACAGAGGAAGCAAAATCCGAATATGAGGGAAGTAGTGGGGAAAGAAATTCTCAAGTTGTTGGCAATGGATATTATTTATCCAATCTCAGATAGTAAGTGGGTGATTCCCGTACATATAGTTCCTAAGAAAGGATGTTTTGAAGTCGTCACCAATGAGAAGAATTGATGCGAACCCCTCATTTCCAACGCCTTTGGAAACGAAGAACTCTACGCGGAATGTGTCAAGAAAAGTCTGAATGCAAGACACTGCTCTTAAACCCTAGAATCCTTACCCTTGGATTCGGCAGACTACTAACTTACAAAGTAAATTAAACATGCAATTCGAACCAAGTGGAGTAAACTAGGATTCGAAACAAAGCTTTGATTAATAGACAGAGCAATTATCTATTAGCCTATAGTTTTTTGACTTTTAGCAATTAACAAGCATGCAAATTACAGAAGCCCAAAATAAATGAGTGATTAAAGAAGTATAAATTCTAACTTAATCAATAATCAACTAAAAATAAAGTGAGGAATTTGGCTGCCTTATATAGGGGAGGGTGGCCGAATTCTTTGACCTAAAACTACTAAGAAAAGGTAGTGAAATTGGAAATCAATCAAGAGATTGATTCCTTACAAAATCAAATCCTAAAGGAACTAGGATTGATTAAAGAAAGTAATTCGGCTGCACAAAGGGAAAGAGCTGGCCGAATTTACAATTAAAAATAAGGAAATAAAGAAGTAAAAATAAATCACAAAAAGGTTTCAAGAAGGTAAACCTTTTTGGAAACTACCTACAAATCAGCCCAAGTTGTAACAAACTTGTAACAACCCTAACTAACTTGTAACAAACTTTGAGTAGAATTAGGAAACATGCACAAATCCTAATCCTTCCCTAACCTAAGCTTCCAAGTGGCGTGTGGGCTGCTCCTTGTGGGCTGTTGGTTTGGCCAAAATTGTGAAGTGGATTTCAAGAGGGTTTCGGCCCAAGTAAGATGGCGCATGGTGGAGATGATGTAGAGAGATTCTGGAATCTTTTGGAATCTCCCGGAATCATTTCGGGATGTCAAAAATCAAGAACTTCAAGATTCTTCAAGATTTTCAAAATTCTTCAAGATTCAGTAAGCCGTGAAATTCAAGATTTTCAAGAAAATCAAGAACTTCAAGAAATGCCCTTTCCTTCAGCTGGATTGATTAGTAGGCGCCATTTCCTCTGTGATGGAGAGTAAAGTGACGCTTTTATCCTTCCTTCTATTTTCTTCAAGAGCGTTTGTGTCCGTAACGAGTTGGGCTTCTATAGCACTCATTTGAACAAGGTTTTCAAGATCTTCTCTGAGCTTCCTTGTCCTTCTTCGGGTCATAGGCCTAACTATGTCAACGAACGGATCTCTTTGATATGGGCTCGGGTCCTGGAGCATTGGCGGGCCTCTATGGAGCACACGAACCTCTGCTGCACTTTCTGAGTCCTCATTGCTTGAACTGGGATCCTTTGTGTACTGACTTGGCGTAGGACTGGGGATGCCTTCATCAAGAATGAATTGGTCCCTATGCGGTTGCTTACTGGATCGAGAATGTACATCGATTTTCGTAAGCTGAATGTAGCCACAAGGAAAGATCACTTCCCTTTGCCCTTTATTGATGAATGTTGGAACGATTAGCAGGGAAGATGTTTTTCTATTTTTTCGATGGTTGCAGTGGCTATTTCAAGATTTGGGTGAACAAGGAGGATCAAGAGAAGACCACATTCACTTGTCCTTTTGGTACGTATGCCTACAGAAGAATGCCGTTCGGGTTGTGCAATGCACAGGGACGTTTTAGAGATGTATGATGAGCATTTTTTTGGATATGAGCAAGAAGTGTATTGAGATCTTCATGGATGATTTCACAGTATATGGAAACTTTTTTGATGAATGTTTGGGGAATCTGGACACTGTTCTAGCCCGATGTGTTGAGAAGAATTTGGTTCTTTAATTATAAAAAGTGTCATATCATGGTAAGAGAAGGGATAGTACTTGGTCATAAGGTGAGATGTGAAGGACTCCAAGTAGACAAAGCTAAGGTGGAGCTGATTACTAAGTTGCCATACCCAATCAAGTTAAGGAGATTCGTGGTTTTTTAGGACACGCAGGTTTCTACCGACGATTTATCAAGGTTTTTGTAAAGATTGCGCAGCCATTAACTAATTTGCTAAAGGACGAGGTCCCGTTTGACATGACGAACTATTGCAAGGTAGCTTTCACTCATCTAAAGGAAAGTTTGATATCTACTTCGATTATTCAGCCTTCTGACTGGGAAAAGCCGTTTGAGCTTATGTGTGACGCAAGTGACTATGCAGTCGGAGTGGTGCTTGGCCATTGAATCGAAAGAGAAACACATGTTGTGTACTATACTTCTAAAACCTTGAACCCCCACTCAGTGTAATTATACTACCACCGAAAAGGAACTGTTGGTAGTCATGTTTGGATTCGATAAGTTCAGGCAATATTTACTCAGATCCGAGGTTATAGTCTACATCGATCATGCAGCATTGAAGCATCTGCTCAACAAGAAAGAATCGAAGCCAAGGCTGATTAGATGAATTCTATTACTGCAAGAATTCGATTGGGAACTCAGAGATAAAGAGGAGGTTGAGAATTAGGTAGCCGACTATTTGAGCAGACTGACGTTGCCTAAGGAGGAAGTTCCAATTAAGGAAGATTTTCCAGAAGAGTATCTATATTCTCTTAGATTTTTAATGCAAGGGAAGGGATGGCATTGCAGCTGTACAGGAGCAGCACCCCGATCTATGGTATTCACATCTTGTGAATTACTTAACAACCTACCTCATACCACCAGATTACTCTCACAGCCAGAAGGCTAGATTGATCAAAGATAGCAAGCACTATAGATGGGATGATCTGATCTTGTGGCGATGTGGTGCTGACCAGATCATAAGAAGGTGTCACTACTACAAAATGGAGTTTTAACGGCTATAGTTGAATGGAGGAAAAGACGAAACCGCCATTAAAAAAGAAAATGCGGACCTACTACAGCGGTTTACAAATAAACCGCCATAGAAAGCCATTATCTACGGTGGTTATTAAATAAACTGCCATAGAATTGACGTATTTAACCCTAAATAACAGCGTGTATCTCCATATGCAAGGCCTTCCCGCGCCCAAAAGTCGTCTTCTCCAACTTTCTACTATGGTTTTACACATTTGATGTTTAGAATGGTTATTTGAAGCTGCAATTTACCACTTTAAGGTTAGAGACAACTAAAATTTCTCACTAATAGCTTATTCTTGTACATTAGGTATGTATATATTGAATTTATTTTTATTTATGGTAGATTGAACATTAAAGTTACAATCCATAGATGGTGAACCTTAGTATTGTGGATTGATAGTTAGTTATACTATGTAGTTTGTTGGTGATGTGATATGATTTATAGTGGTAGGTTTTTGATCTGCACGTTTTAGGTGTATTATTTTAGGATTTGTTATGGCAGTTCTCACCGGCTTTTGTCCAAGATTTTAATGTTTATTTGCAGTTTTAGAGATCGGGCCTAAAAAGAAAAGAGTGTGCAAAAAAGTGAAAGAATTGGAGCAGATGAGTCACGCCTAAAAAGCCCACATGATTTGTGGGCTGCACCACAATATTGGCCTGCAAATTGGACTCCATGGCTGCACCCGAAATCAGCTTCAAGTAATCCAATTCCAATTGGATTTTGATCCAACAACAAAGTGCACGTGGGCCTTCAGGCAAGTGGAGTCAATCCAATTCAAAAGTCAGCACAAAGGCGCCGATTCCAATTTATTGAATCCAATTGGATTTGAATCCAATTCAATTGGATTTGAATCAATTGGATCCGTGGGCATGCGCAGAGTAATGCGGAGAAAGTAAAAAGGGAAGCAATGAAGTTTTGAGCAATTTACCAATCCAAGAAGGAATTAAAGAGAGAAGTTGGGAGTTACCAAAAAGTGAAAAGATTCCATGTGCTTAATTAATTCTCTTTCCAAGTAGAAGAAGGATTCCTTATTCAATTAGGAGATTGGTTAATTGCTAATTTGTATCCCTATATATATGGGATTATTCCTGCACTTTTGGAGATATAGTTTTTTATATAGATTATTTTTAGAGGACAGGTTTTTTAGATACAAGCTTTTAGAGACAAACTTTTATATAGAAGTTTTCTAGATAAGTTTTAGAGAGAATAGTTTCTTAGTTTACATATAATTCTCGCGCAGGATACAGTTTCGCGTAGTGTAGTTTTCCTCTGTTTCTTCTCTGTTCTGTTCTGTTTTGCTCTGTTTCGATCGCAACTTTGGATTTTCCCGACGGGCAGTCTACCGTTTGGCCAAACCGGCGGTTGTCAGATCGCGAATTCTTAAATTCCAGTACAGTATTCCCTTTTCTCTTTTAATGTCTTCTTCTATAATTATGTGTTTTTCATGTTTTATCATGAGTAGCTAATTTATTAGTTCTGGTATTATGTAAGAAGCCATAATCCATGCATGTATGAAACCCAGGAATTAATCTAAGGTCTAATGAATTATGTTTCTAAATTACCTGTGTTTATATGTCTAATTACTGAGATTATTGTAAGTCTGATCAACTTAGTTTAATCTGGTAGAGTCAGTGAGTGGCACAACTACCGGCTGAGTAGTACAGGATTAATTGGGTAATAATTTCTAATGTATCGTCAGTAGGAATTATTAGTTTCGGGTTCTTCTAGTTCTTAAAGCTTCTATTTGTTAATTAATAAGGTTTGCGGGGACTCGCGGTCTGTTAATTAATGTAGTTAGAGAATAATTTCTTTGCGGGGACTCGCGGGGGATTATCGAGAATCTATGGGAGAATTGAAATTATTTGCGGGGACTCGCGGTAATACTATAACTAAAACGGCATAAGTAATTAGACAAGTTAAGAGGTTTTATGATTGCATGCATGAGATTAAGGTGGATTTACATAATACCAGAATTTTCTCTCATTAATTGATAATTGTTTAAGTCTTTTATTTAATTATTAGCTTAATTATTATTTTGCTATATTTAAGTGACAACTCTAAGGTCTCTTAAGAGACACAAAGGTGACTACTAGTCATAGTTTGGTTTTATTTGCATGTTAATTGGAATTTGAATTAAATTGCCGTCTCTGTGGATCGACCATGTCTACTACTGTGCTATATTTTATTAGCATCTTAATTGTAGGTTTTAAGCAGTATTTTTACTGTATTTGGTAGACCCACGACAAGTCCTATCAGTTTTTATTGGATGATGTTCATATAATTAGCACTACTTAATGGATTATTTTTGTATGCATTGCATGTGTTTGATAAAATGGATAAATGAAAAACTTATGGGTTCTTCTTCATATGATTATGTCTATTGTGCATGTGTTGGTCATGCATTATTTTTTTCATTGAGATATTATATTATTTTTTATAATATGTTATATGAGTAACATTAGTATGAAATAATAAACACAAGCATGCAACTAACTACTTTCTACATTGTTGGTTAAATTATTTATTTGGTTTTTAAAATTATTTTAAGGTGTTAGTTACGCATGGATCGAAATATCTTATTATATGGTGATCGGACCTCCGATTTGTATGCGAAAGAAGTTGAGAATTTTATTGAATTGCCTTATAAGAATACAAAGTACGTTCATTGTCCGTGTAAAGCTTGTAAAAATGGTGTGCGGTTTGATAACTCTGATACAATAAGATTCCATTTATATCGGAATGGATTTGATCCTGCTTATAAGTTGTGGATTTGGCATGGTGAAACTATTGACAATTTTTCTGGGCAAAGAAAATCTAATGTAAAAGGAGATGATGGGATTGCGAAAGATCGATTGGATGACATGATTGAGGATGTGTCCGATGAGTTTGCTGATAAACCAGAAGTTCTTGCTTCCCTTTTGGGTGACAATGAAAAGCCTCTATACACCAATTGCACTAGATATACACGCTTGTCTAGTGTTTTGAAGTTGTTTAATTTGAAAGCGGCAAATGGGTGGTCAGATACTAGTTTTATAACATTATTGAGGGTACTAAAAGATATGCTTCCAGAAGATAATGAACTTCCAGATAGAATTTATGAGGCAACAAAAATATTTTGTCCAATGGATATGGAGTATAAGAAGATCCACGCTTGCCCAAATGATTGCATCCTTTACAGGAATGAGTATGAGGATTTATTGCTTTGTCCTAAGTGTAATACTTCAAGATACAAAAAGAAGCAACTATGTGATGAGGTTGAAGACAGTACTGATGCACAAAAGAAGGGATCGTCGGCTAAGGTTCTGTGGTATCTTCCTATAATTTCGAGATTTAAATGGTTGTTTGCTAATGCAAAAGATGCAAAACATATGACATGGCATTCAGATCGGTGTATTCCCAGTTATGACAAGATAATAATGCATACATTAGACTCGGATCAGTGGAAAAAAATTGATTCAATCTATCATTTATTTGGGGAAGAAGCAAGAAATTTAAGGCTTGGTTGTGTACTGATGGAATGAACCTTTATGGCAGTCTGAGTAGCACACATAGCTCATGGCCGGTGATATTGGTTATTTACAATTTGCTGCCTTACTTGTGTATGAAGCGTAAGTATATAGTATGTCTCTAATGATTTTAGGTCCACGATAACCAGGAAATGACATTGATGTTTATCGGGCTCCTTTTATTGAAGACTTGAAAAAATTTTGGGATGAAGGTGCACTTGTGTTTGATGCACACCGTTAAGAAATGTTCACATTACGTGCCATGTTGTTCTGTACCATTAATGATTTTTCAGCATATGGAAACTTGTCTGGGTACTCTGTTAAAGTGCATAAAACATGCCCTATATGTGAGCAGAGTACAGATTTTTGTCAGCTTGCACATGGGAGGAAGACAGTATACCTTGGGTGTCGTAGATTTCTTCCTAAGTCTCATCCGTATCGCCGTATAAAAAGAGCATTCAATAGATTTTAAGAGTTTAAAAAAGCTCCAGAACCCTTGAGCGGGCATGGGTGAATGCTCATATGAAGGACATTAATGTGGAGTTTGGAAAACCTTCAGAGTCCAGCAATATTGATACATGTTGTTAGAAGAAAAAATCCATCTTTTTTGAACTTCTATACTGGGAGACCTTGGATGTAAGACATTGTCTCGAAATTATGCATATTGGGAAAAATATTTGTGAAAGCTTGTTAGGTACGCTTTTGAATATACCTAGGAAAACTAAGGATGGTTTTAACGCGAGACTTGACATGGTTGATATGAATATACGATCAAATTTAGCACCGGTAGCTCGAGGACAACGCACATATCTACCACCTGCCTGTCATACTTTGTCCAGAAAAGAGAAGAAGAAACAATTGTGTTCAATTTTGAGTAGCATCAAAGTTCCATTTAGATATTCTTCAAATGTAAGTAGACTTGTTTCCGTAAAAGATTTAAAACTTGTTGGTTTAAAGTCTCATTATTGCCATTCCTTAATGCAACAATTGTTGCCTGTAGCTATTCGCTCGATATTGCCCAAGTATGTTAAGTCCAGTATAACAAGACTTTGTTTCTTCTTCAATGCTATATGTAGCAAGGTAATCACTCTCGAAAGACTTGATCAGTTAAAAGATGAAATAATTGTTGTCCTGTGTCAATTAGAAATGTATTTTCCACCATCCTTTTTTGATATTATGGTACATTTTGGTGATTCATTTGGTTAGAGAGGTAAAAATCTATGGGCCTGCTCATTTGCGATGGATGTACCCATTCGAGTGATATATGAAAGTCTTTAAGGGGTATGTTAAGAATCATTACCGTCTTGATGCTAGTATTGTTGAAGGTCATATAGCTGAGGAGGTAATTGATTTTTGCACTGAGTACTTGGCGGATACAGCATCAATTGGAATATCTAAGAATCGGCACGATGGGAGGATTACAGGTGTGGGCACAAGGGAAGGAAAAATGTTTATGCCTTCTAATGTTGAATTGATGAAGGCGTATCTCTACATACTATGCAATTCTAAAGAAGTTGAGCCCTATGTGATAGCCCATATGAGTTCAGTAAGAAAGTCTTATCCTACTTGGACGGATCAAAATGTACTCAATGAACATAATCGGACATTTGTCAATTGACTTGGTAATGCTGTCATGGGTAAAGACGTTTCGGAGACATTAAAATGGTTGGCGTTTAAGCCCAGCCATGTGGTACGAGCATTTTCAAGCTATGACATAAATGGATATTCATTTGCTACTAAGAAACAAGATGAGAAGAGCACATCACAAAACAGTGGTGTTACATTAATCTCGGAGGCTTTGCATGTTTCTAGCAGGAAGGATAAAAATACATTGTATGCAAACATGTCATATTACGGGGTAATTGAAGATATTTGGGAGCTTGACTATGTTTGTTTCAAAGTAGCTGTATTTCGATGCAAATGGGTTGATAACAATAATGGGGTCCAAACTGATGATCCATTAGGATTTACCTTGGTTGACCTTAATCGAGAGGGTTTCAAGGGGGAGCCATTTATACTTGCATCGCAAGCGAAACAAGTTTTTTATGTCACCGATCCTTGTGACGAACATTGGTCTGTTGTTCTTCATGGCAAACAACATCACGGAGTGGAAGGGATTGATACAGAAGAAGGGCTTTATGAGGCGGGCCCTTTCTCTAGTGGATTACTTGAATTTACAGCAGTTGAAGAAGATAGGAAACTAGATAATTACATACTTCGTGATGACCACAATGAAGGCTTATGATTCGAGGATCAAATGTCCCATAAAAGAAAGAGAATATCTTGATTTCATTTTTAGGCATATTGTTTGTTTTTTTTGTGTGTGTGTGTATTTATATATGTATATTTGATTTTAATGAAACTATGTGGACATAATTTTATAACAACATGTATTTTTATCCTTTTTACTATTTGATTGAAACAGGTCATACAACTTGGATGAAGTCGCGCAATTATGGGATAAAATTAACAGGGAACAGAAGATATCGAAATGTTGCAGTTGTGAATTTGTTATTGCTGAAAATTGTGTGAAGCTTTTGTGTTGATGTTAGGATAACAGGGAGTTTTAGTTAAATTTACAGGGGAGACTCTATCGGAATTGATGTAAAACTGAATTCTATATTATTTGAAGTTGTTGGAATCTTAACTATTTATGTCATTTGACAGGGAGTATGCTACATTTATAGGGGAGATTCTGTCGAATTTTCAGGAAAATTGAATTTCTTGTTGTTTATAGTTGTTTAAACACTGTTTATTTAACAAGGAGTTTTGGTTAAATTTACAGGGAAGCTCTATCGAAATTGATGTAAAACTGAATTTGCAATTATTTGAAATTACATAATTAAAGCTTCACTATTTATGTTAATGTGATAGGGAGGTTTAAAGTTGTTTAAAACTCCAATAATTTTGTTTTAATTTACAGTTAAACCTTGATAAATTAATACCCTAAGGATAGGAAAAAAGATATTAATTTAGCGAGGTTAGTTATGGACCGCTAAACGAATAAATTATTTCATTTATCGATTAATAAATATTTATTATTTTAGAGAGAGTTCCTCAATATAGTTTCTATTAAAAAGTATTTGAAATTAGGCAAGATCAAAAGTTTTAGGCTCCTTAATGTCTCGAAAAAACAAGTTCATGTATTTTTTATCGAACATTACTTTATCAAGGTTTAACTGTAATAATCAAATTTAAAGTGTATTTTTTACATCATTTGAAATTTGTGTACATGGGTAAGGCGCATTTTGTACCCACATCCACCACTTTCTATTTTTTTGACTCTTAAATTGAATAAAAGAATGTACCAATGCAAAGGAAAATCTAACTAGCCTGCATGTATATGAGAGATACAGAAACGATCGAAAATTAATTAAGACTATACATGGATACAACATTGAGTAATACTTGTAACCAATTGTAAAGAGTATTAATTAATTGCCGCTATGAATGATTTATCTTAACATAATTGAAATTCTTGATTGACTTTATTTAACTAGAGATAATTAAGTACACAGAAATTCAATAGTACAAAACCTACCATTAATTCAATGAAAATTCTTACTTTTTAAGTGTTCCTATAATTATTGTGTATTAGTTCTTGAAAAAATTTTGCGACCCCAAAATAATTGATTGGTTAACTGAAAATTTGAAATTTATTAATTACTTTTTTTTTCATCGGTATAAAGGCTGGATCTTGTATATAATTAATAAATATAATGTATTTTACTGTAAAAATTGATCAATATTAAATTGCATATTAAATTTTAAAAATTTTTTTGGGGTTATTTTACAAAAAGAAAAAACCTTGAAATTAATAGTAATAGATGCGGGCGCGGGATTTCTCTCAATTTTTGCGGACATTTTCTACGGAGGTTTAACATAACCCGCCGTAGAAAAGCCACTTTCTACGGCGGTTTAAATTTAAACCTCCGTAGAAAATGGCTTTCTACGGCGGTTTATGTTAAACTGCCTTAGAAAAATGAGGCAAAAATGGAATTCCTGCGCGCGCCTCGATCTATTCATATTAATCCCGAATTTTTCTGTTTTGTAAATTAACCCCAAAATTTTTAAACTCTAATATTGAATATGCAATTTAATAATGATCAATCGTTGCAAGTAATTAAAATACATTATATTGATAAACTTAATAAATTTAATGTATTTTAATATAAAAATTGATCGATATTAAATTGCATATTTACTATTAAATTTTAAAAAAAATTTGGGGTTAATTTACGAAAAAGAAAAATTAGAAATTAATAGGAATAGAGGCGCCCACGGGAATTTTTGCGAAACTTACTGTCGTGGAGAAATGATTTCATGTCTGTACATATATATATAGCCAATGAAATCCAGTAAGTATTACTTTATTTTTTAATTGGGCCCTTAAGGATTCATTTTTCTTATACTACTTAATGCATTTAGCGAGTTTGTTACTTTAGCCCGTTTGCCCAAGTCGAAAACGCGCAAAATTATTATATAATCAAGCTTATTACTTTATCAAAGTTTAACTGTACTTCAATGAAAATTATTACTTTTGAGGTTTTCCTATAATTATTATGTAATAGTACATGAAAATTTTTTGGTGGCCTTAAATAATGGATTGGTTCACTAAAAAATTTAAAATTTAATTATTTAATGTTTATAATAATAAAAGGCTGGATTTTGTACATAATTAATAAATATAAGGTAAATTGGATATTTAATGTTATATTTAAAAAATTGTGGGGTTAATTTAAAAAATAGAAATTAATAGGAACAGAGCAGCGCGCGGGAATTGGCACCATTTTTTCCATATTTTCTATGGCGAGTCAAAATAAACCGCCATAGAAAACAACTTTCCACGGCGGTTTAAATTGAAACCGCCGTAGAAAGTGTCTTTGTACGGCGGTTTCAATTTAAACCGCTTTCTACGGCGGTTTCAATTAAATCGCCGTAGAAAGTTGTTTTCTACGACGGTTTATTTTGAACCCGCCATATAAAATGGGTCGGGTCAGCTTCATAAATTCAAATTAGGATTTTGAATTTAGAAGCTTTCCCCTCTCTTCCCCTGCCTTCCCTTGTTTCCCTCTCCTCTTTCCCGTATCATTCCATCATCTTCTTCGACCAGAACCCGTCGCCGGCGCCATCGCACACTGCCGACCGTCTCCTTCTCTTCCCCGCAGCTGTTAGGCGTTGGTTGCTCGCCCTGACTTCACCCAGCTCCGGCTTTAGTGTTATCTATTTTCCCCAACCAGAATTTCAGCTATACGGTCCCTTGGTTGTAGGATTCAAATCCTAAATAAGGTTTACCTGAATAGTTTCAAGTTTATTTAAGCTTTAGAAATTTTACCTTTCTTTTTTTATTTGTGATTGGCCTAGGGTTTTTTTTGTTAATTTTGCATTCGGGTTTGTTGAGATGATGAATGCTTGGATTGTTTTGGTTTTGATCGATTGGTGGTTTAATTGGTTTGGTTGTTGAATTCGGGTTGGTTTTTATCAAATGGTTTTTGAGTTCGTGTTTGGTTTTGGTCGATTGGGGTGTTGAATTTTGTTTTACATGATTAATTTGATCGATTGGTGTTTGAATTTGGGTTTGATTGATTGGGGGTGTTTATGCAATTTTTTTTCTGCTATAAATGGTTTTTCTCCTTCGCACTTTCATTTTGCACCATTACTTCTATGTGGTGGTTTTATTTCCCTTGGTTATAGCTCCCTCTATTTCTTATGGTATGCATAGGCATCGAGAGTGTTTACATGCCTTTAATTTTACCCTTTTGTTGTTTGGGGGAGGGGGGAGAGTTGATAATGAGTGAAATGCTTTTCTTGTTTTAGGTAAGGAAAGTGTAAAATGAGTGAACTTCTCCTTAAACCTTTAACCTTTCTTACTCTATTTTGTTTCCTCCTTTAGTGCTAATGAGTGAAATGATTGTTCTCATGACTTGAAGTTGTGAAATGTCAATTGCTTTTTCAATTTTAACCTTTCTTAGTCCACCTTTTGTGCCTCCTTTGGTTTAAAGTGGGTAATGACACTTGTTTATTGAAAATAAAACTTTCTTTGCCTCTGTTTCCCTTATCTTTTTTAGAAACGTTTAATATCCTTTGTGTGTCGCTTTACTTGAAAAGGATCCTTTTTTTTTTATACTTGGAGAGTGTGAAATGTCACTTCTCCTTAAACCTTTAACCTTTCTTACTCTATTTCGTTTACCTCCTTTAGTGATAATGAGTGAAATGCTTGTTCTCATGAGTTGACATTGTGAAATGTAACTTGCCTTTTAAATTTGACCTTTCTTAGGCCCCTTTTTTGTGTCTCCTTTGGTCTAATTTCTTTAATGGCACTTATCTTTTGAAATTCAAGCTTTGTTTGCCTCATTTTCTGGTATATTAATTAGAAACGTTCAAAGTATCTTTTTTTTGTCGCTTTTCTTGTTTTAGGCAAGGAGAGTGTAAAATGAGTGAACTTCTTCTTAAACCTTTAACATTTCTTACTCTATTTTGTTTACCTCCTTTAGTGATAATGAGTGAAATGCTTGTTCTCATGAGTTGAAGTTGTGAAATGTAACTTTTCTTTTAATTTAATCTTTCTTAGGCTCCTTTTTTGTGTCTCCTTGGTTTAATTTCTTCAATGGCACTTAAAATTTGAAATTAAAGCTTTCTTTGCCTCATTTTCCGGTATCTTTATTAGAAACGTACAAAGTATCTGTTGTGTGTCGATTTTCTTATTTTAGGCATGGAGAGTGTAAAATGAGTGAACTTCTCCTTAAACCTTTAACCTTTCTTACTCTATTTTGTTTCCTCCTTTAGTGCTAATGAGTGAAATGATTGTTCTCATGACTTGAAGTTGTGAAATGTCAATTGCTTTTTCAATTTTAACCTTTCTTAGTCCACCTTTTGTGCCTCCTTTGGTTTAAAGTGGGTAATGACACTTGTTTATTGAAAATAAAACTTTCTTTGCCTCTGTTTCCCTTATCTTTTTTAGAAACGTTTAATATCCTTTGTGTGTCGCTTTTCTTGAAAAGGATCCTTTTTTTTTTATACTTGGAGAGTGTGAAATGTCACTTCTCCTTAAACCTTTAACCTTTCTTACTCTATTTCGTTTACCTCCTTTAGTGATAATGAGTGAAATGCTTGTTCTCATGAGTTGACATTGTGAAATGTAACTTGCCTTTTAAATTTGACCTTTCTTAGGCCCCTTTTTTGTGTCTCCTTTGGTCTAATTTCTTTAATGGCACTTATCTTTTGAAATTCAAGCTTTGTTTGCCTCATTTTCTGGTATATTTATTAGAAACGTTCAAAGTATCTTTTTTTTGTCGCTTTTCTTGTTTTAGGCAAGGAGAGTGTAAAATGAGTGAACTTCTTCTTAAACCTTTAACATTTCTTACTCTATTTTGTTTACCTCCTTTAGTGATAATGAGTGAAATGCTTGTTCTCATGAGTTGAAGTTGTGTGAAATGTAACTTTTCTTTTAAATTTAATCTTTCTTAGGCTCCTTTTTTGTGTCTCCTTTGGTTTAATTTCTTCAATGGCACTTAAAATTTGAAATTAAAGCTTTCTTTGCCTCATTTTCCGGTATCTTTATTAGAAACGTACAAAGTATCTGTTGTGTGTCGATTTTCTTATTTTAGGCATGGAGAGTGTAAAATGAGTGAACTTCTCCTTAAACCTTTAACCTTTCTTACTCTATTTTGTTTCCTCCTTTAGTGCTAATGAGTGAAATGATTGTTCTCATGACTTGAAGTTGTGAAATGTCAATTGCTTTTTCAATTTTAACCTTTCTTAGTCCACCTTTTGTGCCTCCATTGGTTTAAAGTGGGTAATGACACTTGTTTATTGAAAATAAAACTTTCTTTGCCTCTGTTTCCCTTATCTTTTTTAGAAACGTTTAATATCCTTTGTGTGTCGCTTTTCTTGAAAAGGATCCTTTTTTTTTTATACTTGGAGAGTGTGAAATGTCACTTCTCCTTAAACCTTTAACCTTTCTTACGCTATTTCGTTTACCTCCTTTAGTGATAATGAGTGAAATGCTTGTTCTCATGAGTTGACATTGTGAAATGTAACTTGCCTTTTAAATTTGACCTTTCTTAGGCCCCTTTTTTGTGTCTCCTTTGGTCTAATTTCTTTAATGGCACTTATATTTTGAAATTCAAGCTTTGTTTGCCTCATTTTCTGGTATATTTATTAGAAACGTTCAAAGTATCTTTTTTTTGTCGCTTTTCTTGTTTTAGGCAAGGAGAGTGTAAAATGAGTGAACTTCTTCTTAAACCTTTAACATTTCTTACTCTATTTTGTTTACCTCCTTTAGTGATAATGAGTGAAATGCTTGTTCTCATGAGTTGAAGTTGTGAAATGTAACTTTTCTTTTAAATTTAATCTTTCTTAGGCTCCTTTTTTGTGTCTCCTTTGTTTAATTTCTTCAATGGCACTTAAAATTTGAAATTAAAGCTTTCTTTGCCTCATTTTCCGGTATCTTTATTAGAAACGTACAAAGTATCTGTTGTGTGTCGATTTTCTTATTTTAGGCATGGAGAGTGTAAAATGAGTGAACTTCTCCTTAAACCTTTTACCTTTCTTACTCTATTTTGTTTCCTCCTTTGGTTTAAAGTGTTTAATGGCACTTGGTTTTTGAAAGTAAAGCTTTCTTTACCTCTCTTTCCGTTGTCTTTTTTTAGAATCGTTGCTAGTATCCTTTGTGTGTCGCTTTTCTTGAAAAGGATCCTTGTTTAATACTTGGAGATTGTGAAATATCACTTCTCATTCTACTTTTTCCCTTTCTTACTTTATTTTGTGTGCCCCATGTATTGATAATGATTCAAATGCTTGTTCTCATGAATTGAAGGGGTGAATTGCCACTTGCATTTTCAATTTTAACCTTTCTTAGGCTCCTTTTTTTGTCTCCTTGGTTTAAAGTGTTTAATGGTGCTTGGTTTTTGAAATTAAAACTTTCTTGAAAGGAAAAATGTTATCTTGTTTTCTCTTTGTCTTTACCTAAAGTTTAAGATAAGGTAATGGCGTGAAAAAGCAAACACAATAAGGAGCATAGTGATGAGGGAAATGGCAATAGAGATGGTTCTTCTACTAGAGCTACAAGAGGTAGAAGGCCTGCAAATTGCAACGATCTTTTGGAAATGCATATGACGGGGAAACACTTGAGATTGCATTCAATTCCAAAAATGAGCCTAAAAATTATCATATGAAGTGGATTACTTTCGTAGCATTCACTGCCTGGAGCAAAGTGGACATTATGGAATATGCATCATGGCCCAAAGTCCTTGACGAGATCAAGAAGAGAGTGTGGTACAAATACAGGTATTCTACAAAATTATAATGCATTGTTTGTTTACCAATTTATACAAATGAACCAAATTTACTGAACTTTTTACTTCTATTGTTTAATGTAGGCATTATTTGTTTTTAAATCAACTGAAGAGCTAGAAACCAAGTGAATTTCTTACGCCGGTAAACGTTGGAGAGATTGGAAATCCTTTTTAGGTAGATATGTCAATGGGGACTTGAAGGGTGAGGACCCATGCCTTGAATATAAATATCTCCCAAGGGAGACATGGCTTAAGTTTAAGGCTAGTTGTGAAATAGAAGAATGGAAGGTGGTTATTTGGATTTTTTTTCCTTCTTCTTTTTGGATATTTGAAATTGCTCAGTTTATGGATAATCTTTTTTCATTTTATTTTTATTTAGGCAATTCATGCAAAAGCTCAAAGGAATGCCAATTTGAATTCTTTTTACTATAATTTATCTCGTGGTGGATACCGATTACTAAAAAAGAATTTGCATGAAGACGCATTGCTTGAAAATGGAAGAAGGCTTTAGAGGACGGTACGTTCGAAGAAGAAGGAGAGGAACCTTATGCAGGGCCGGGCCAGCATCTACTTTGGAGACAGGCTCACACAAACAAAAATGGTGAATACTTTACCCTAGAGGCTGGTCATGTTGGAAGTTAAATTGTAAGTTTACGCAATACATTTTCTTATGTTTCAATTGTTTAAGCTACTCATATAATTAAAACTATTATGATCTATTTAAATTTCATATTTTGGAAAAACATTTAGGAAAAGTTATGTTTTCTTGAATCCCAAGGGGAGAAAGTTTCAGAGGGTAGGAATGACATTCTTGTCAAGGCAACGGGAACGACCAATCACCCCGGTCGTGTTTGCGGCCATTCTACCAGGGCCCGTATTTCAGATTTTTTCCGAAAACAAGCTCGTCGCTTAAAGCTGAACTAGATTTAACTAAAAGAAAGCTTCAGAAAACCATTGCCCAGCTCGATGAATGTCAAATAGATCTTAAGATGATGGTTGGGTTTATATGTACTTAGATAGGGACTGACTATGATAAAACAAGAGCCACTATCCTTAATAGTGCCAAATCTTAGAGCTTGAACCCAGAAACTGTCGGAATGGCCCAAGAGATGTTTGAGGTACATGGTAGTTAGGTTTCCACTGTGAGTCCTACGAGTTTGCCTAAAGTACCTCGTAGTCATAATTTTTCCCCTATAATCCCTACAAGTTTGCCTGAGTTACATACGATCCCTGTTTCATATATGAACCCGATAAGTCTGAATGAGGTTCAAGATAGCCCTATTCCAACAACCTTGGAAGATCTGAGTTCTTTAGGGGATTACAAGGTAATTAAAGTACATTTATGTCTGTCATCTTTGTTTCTATAATTCCTTTCATATTGTCAATGCTAAAAAAGATTGATCTTGCTTTTGATGATTACACTTAGTTTTTGGATTTAACGCTTGTTAGCTCAATAATGTTCATTCACTTGCTTATTATCTCAGGATGGGTGTGATTGTCATCTGTTCATCTGTGCGGATCTGTGCGGATACATGTAAGAGATGTAAGCTTGTGGCCAAGGGAAATGTTTATAAGCAGAAAAAGCACCACGGGCGCGAGGTAAGGAAAGGTTGCGGGAGGGTTACAATTAAAATTTCATATGATGACCTTGCCTTGCTGCCATTTCCTGAGGAAGAGGCTTCAACTGTGGGAATGTGCCATTCCTTTTTGGTGGAATGGCCTATACATTTGATTGAGCTTATTCCCGATCCATGAAAACAAGTGTATGCTTACATTTATTTGTGAAATACTTCATACCTTTTTGTATAATGAATTTTATTTCAAATGGTCTTAGATGGATAAATGTTCAAAAAAGAAAAAAGGTCGTTTGAATTCTATAAATGAGATAAAATCGTCTTCGATCACTACAAATGAAATGACATCCTCTTTGACATCTAATCTCTTGCACGAGTTAGAACTCCGAATAGAGAAAGATTCAAACTTCACTTGCTTCTTGTTTCAATTGACAAGAGATATCATAGGTGTAGATCATCCTATTAGTATGGATCGAATGGATGTCGTTGACTTATTGTCAAGAGAAAACATGGTCACAAACTGTTGCATGCAATTGTTCACCAAGTGAGTTTCCACTTAATTTTCTTTGTATTTTCATATTATTGTTATATATAGTATGCATCCATGTGCCTGGACTAACCAATGATGATAATGTAAATTCCCTAGAGCTTTACATGATTTGGTTAAAAGGAATGACCGGAAAGGGATAGGGTTTCTCTCAGCTGATCATGTCACGGAATTAGGAAACACATATGAAGATAGGGTACAATACATTGCACGAAACTTGAAGGATTGGAATAAAGAAATTTATCTTTTACCATATCTTCAGAGGTAAACACTGTAAGTATTTCTCTAATTTTTAAGAAACACTGATTTAAAGATCTGAGGTCATTGAATTTTTTGTTTGCAGTGGACATTGGATGCTTATAGCCATTAGACCGATTGAAAAAGTTGTGTATTGGTTTCATTCATTACAAAACCCACAAACAGATGAGGCATTAATAGTTATAGACGAGTGAGTTATATTAACTAACTTTAGATTGTATAATTTCTAATGCCAATCATATATACCTTTGTTGCTAATTATTTTTATTCATCATTCATTTTTATAGGGTGATGTTTAATTATCAAGCTTTCCTAGGATTGTCGAGAAATATGCATATGCAACCTGAATGGATAGTAGTTAAAATTGGTTCTTATTGAATTTTTTTATTTAACATTGTGTTGTATACAATTGTATGATCTTCTAATTCATATAATAATATTCAATAGCATAAAAAACAAAAGGCTATTTTGGAGTGTGGCTACTATGTCATGCATTACATGTACCACATCGTAATGAAATCTGAGATATTGGCACTTGAAAAGGTATTTGATTTTGATTTCACATAACTTATTTGATTGTATTTCATTTTGTTACTCAATTAAATTTGAATTTATACTCTGTTGCAGTACTTCAAGATCCACCGCACTCCATTAAGCACTGTATGCTATGAGAAAAATATGTGCTAGTTATATTGTGGAGCATTAGCCGTATTTGATAGTTGTTTTGATAGTAATGAATCTTGTTGATAATATAGTTGTATGATTTTTTTTGGATATGCCCCTGTAATATAATAGCAATTTCTACTTCTATCTTGGCGATATTTTGTATATTAATTTTAAACTTTTAGAAGTAGGTTTTGCTTTAAACCAGAGAAATTCCTCACTTTCTATCGCGGTTTGGGTAGGGATTTCTTGTACTTTCTATGGCGTTTAGTTAAACCGCCGTACAAAGTTGGACTTTCTACGGCGGTTCCTAAATATATCTCCATAGAAAGATGGACTTTCTACGGCAGTTCTTCTCAACCGCCGTAGAAAGTTCGTAACCTTTCTACGGCTGCCGGATATATGGCGGTTCAAAATGGATGAAAACCATCGTTAAAACCCCTTTTTGTAGTAGTGTGTGTCCCTGATTGGGAGTAGGAAATCATCATTAGACATTGTCATTTAGTAGCTAGAGGAGGACACTTCGGGAGTCAACGTACGGTCCTTAAGATCATGGATGCCGATTTTTATTGGCCAAGTTTGAATAAGTATTCATACCTATTTTGTCAAAATTGTGCAAGATGCTAGATAATGGGAGATATTGGAACCCGAGATGAGATGCCTTAAGTCCCAATCAAAGTCTGTGAAATTTTTGATGTATGGGGAATGGACTTCATGGGACCTTTCCCTATGTTTAACGGCAAGGCCTATATCCTGTTGGCTGTGGACTGTGTCCAAATGAGTGGAAGCAAGGGCTACAAGCAAGAATGATGGACAAGTAGTTAAGACTTTTCTGAAGTCCAATATTCTTCCATGATTTAGAGTTCCTAAGGCCATCATAAGTGATCAAGGTACGCATTTTTGTAATCGCACCATAGCTACGGTGATGAGGAAATATGGCGTTCAACATCGGCTTGCTACTTCCTACCATGCACAATCCAATGGTCAAGATAAGGTATCCAACTGGGAGATGAAAAGGATCTTGGAGCTGATAGTTAATACATCAAGGAAGGATTGGAGTCAAAAGTTGGAGGATGCTCTGTGGGCCTATCGGACAGTATTCAATACACTAATAGGCATGTCACCGCATCGATTAGTTTTTGGCAAAATATGCCATCTGCTAGTAGAGTTGGAACGCAAGTCTTATTGGGCTATTCAGAAATTAAATATGGAGGTAGAAGCAATTGGAGAAGAGAGACAGTATCAACTTCAGGAGTTGAAGGAATTGAGATTAGAAGCCCATGACGTGGCTCTTTGGTACAAAGACCAAACCAAGATGAGACATGATAAAATTATTCGCCAGAAAGAATTTCGAGTTGGTCAATTGGTGTTACTTTTAATTCTAGATTACGTATTTTTGGTGGAGGAAAGTTATCCAGCAAATGGCAAGGGCCTTTTAAGGTAGTGGCCGTTTGGCCAAGTGGTGCAGTGGAGGTCCCAGATCTTGATTTCGGGAAGCAATTCAAGGTCAATGGTTATCGATTGAAGCAATTCTAGAATTCTAGCCAAGTTCAACAAGTAGATGCAATCTGCTTAACTTTGTGTCTGTATCATTTGATTACCAACATCTAGTCTGGCCAAGACATTAAAGAAAAGCGTTACTAGGAGGCAACCTAGTTTTCCCCAGCTATTTTACTTCGATTTTATTTTATTTTGTTTCAATTTTTTATCCTTCTTTTGTCAATTTGATGCATTAAGTTTTGGGCACTAATTACATGATTTTGTTGTTTAGGGCTGAATTGCAACAAAGGTGTGCAGGACTTTCACCAAGAGTGGAAATTCAAGATTTTTACAGGCCACAGTTCGTAGGACGTAAAAGTCGGGGGCCTTTTCAGTAAATTGTGGCAGCCAGGTCACATTGGGGATAAATGCCCTAATTTCTACCTCCCACAATTTCCCCCAATTCGTCTAACCCAATTACCTGACATCTTGCCCCGCCTTTACCCATTTCGCCCTTTTCCCTTACTCGACTAGTTTAAATCCCTAGTTTTCCCTCCTCTTAATTTCACCCTACAATCAATTTGTTTTTACCTTCCTAAGACAACCGATTCTCTAGAATTTCACTACGCTCTCTCCCTCTTCCTCAAACCAGCCCTTCATCTTCTCCAATCACACCATGGCCACCACCAACGTCACAGGTGCCATTACCTTCACTACTCCTACCCCCGTTCTCGCTCCTGCTCCATCAACCACCACCAATCCATCTGGTACCCGTCACAAGTTTGCCACGGTAAAATGCACCTAAGGCTGCCGCTCAGCGACAGGCAGCCCAGCAGGCCACCAAAGCCACCCCCCAGAACAGGGCCGCTGCTACCGCACCTGCACAGATGGCCAGAGAGTCTCATCGCTAGCCACTGATGAAATTTGCTACTCCAGCTGCCAAAATAGCCATTTCGGTGAAGCCCCAGGTTTGCCGCTCCAACCCCCAGGCTTTCCATGTTGCCTCCACTAACATCCGCCGAGCGAAGCATCCCGCTATTCTTAACACCGTTGTGCTCAACTTCGACGGAGACGTAGAGACTCCTGAGGTCTAGAGGGGTCCTACTAAGAAGAAGGCTCGCCAAGGTGCGGCAAGCACATCTATGACTGTGGGGGTGGCACCTCGCCAACCAAAGACCCCCTCCGATGATATTGCGGCGTGTATTTCTCCTGCTGCCACTACTTCACCACAGGCCACCACTACTCCGTTCTGCACTCCACCTGAAACTGAGTCTCACACTTCTACGGCCTCTCAACTCAAGGGAGGAGCCCTTAGGGTGAGTTCTTCTACTACCCCTATTTCAGAAACAGAGGCGGTGACGCCACAACCAGAGGCACGTACTTCTATGCCTCCTCCTTTAGCCAGCATAGTGGCTCGCACTACAGGCGAGGCAAATACTTCTACTGCCTCTGCCCAGCCATCTTCTTTAGCAAACAGGCAGCGGCATAACACCAGGAGGACGAGTACTTCTACTCCCCTCTCACATATCGAGGAAGACCAGTAAAAGGATAGTCCTCCACTGCCAGTTCGTGCCCCACTGCCACCAGGGCTTAGCTGAATCGGAACCTCATGTTCCCTACCTCCAAAACTGAAAGGTATGAGTAGGGTTGTTCCCTCTCTTTTCTTCCCTTTTACAGTATAGATTTTTCTATTTTAGAGCAATTGTTGAAAATTATTTTGCTGTTATTGGGTGGTCCTTGTTTTTAAATATTACCATAACACCTTGTTATGAGGAAATGTTGAAAGAATTTTACACCTCGGCTACCAAAACGAAGACTAAAGGTTTGACCTCTAGTAGGGATTTTTTATTTTTTAGGTTATTTAATTCCAAATTTTCCTTTTCTGTGAATCAATTAAATGTGTTGCTAGGCATTTGTTCTGAGGAGGACTTAGAGTCCCTGGATTATTAAGCTAGGCTCATTAAATTTCCTGCCTTTACACACAATGCCACTTGGGCCAGGCTCACCTCTTCGGTGGATGAGTATTCTTCCACTAAATCCCTCGCCTATATGATTGTTAACCCTGCTTTATAGTTTTGCCATTACTTTCTTGTACATAATTGAGTGGTGGAACTGCTAGCCAGCATGTTGTCATCATACCAGAGTTATATATTCTTAAATGCATGCTAGATGAGGTTAAGCTAAATCTGGGCTTTTGGATTGGTTATAATTTGGGGGACATTGGCTCTCACCCCAAAAGACACTTGTATTTGAGGCACTTTGCAGGGCTACTTGCTGATAGATTACAATTGTTTGACCCCCACAATACTTGCATGATCCCTTACCCTGCCCCTGTCACCCTCTCGGGTGACTATTTAATCACCACTGAGCTTCTTTATTTTGCCCAAGATGGGGTATTATGCTTTCACAGTGCGGCTAGTCCACCACCTTCTTATGTTGCAGTTGCAGGGCAAAAAAAAGTCTAGAAGGATTTAGAGGAGCTGAAGACTGAGCAAGCTGGACTCAAGGTCTAGATGAGTAAAGGATTTGCTGCAATTGAGCAGTGTTTTGCAGACATGCCTGCTAGGTTTGCTGCTTTTTAGCTGCGCTTTGTTAAGCCATTCTGGCTCCAGGTAAGTTTTCTTGTCTGTTTCTTCACTTTTTTTTTAGTCATTTTCTGAGTCAATCCTTGTGTTTGTTTTTTCATTCAGTCTGTGTAGTTGTCTAGCATCTGTCCACTGAATTTCTAGTTCCTTGGGGATAGGAAACAGTTTAAGTGTAGGGATGTTTTATGTGTGTGTCAGTTGTGTTTTGTAAGAATCTGCCCAAATTCTGAAGCTAAGTTTGAAATAAACACCATAGATGCAGGAGTGATAATCTAGTATACATGCTATTTGGGTTGTGGTTGTGTATGCCATGTTGATTTAGCATAATTATGCATGTGTTCCTTTCTAAAAGCTTAAAATGAACAAGTTCTCAGAGCTTTTCATGAATTTTTTTTGCTGAGAACTAATTGTTTGCCTGCCTTAACTGTCAAGATGGTATATGTGTGTGCACTTGTGGATGATGGGGGACCCTTTAGTAGATTAACCCTTTTGACTTGAGCAAAAAACTAACTTAATTTCCCATTTAAGAGCCAAGTTGAGCCTAATCTGCAATTCTTCTAAGTTACAAATAAAATCTTGAAGTTAGCCAAGGCCTTTGTGTTAATCCCTTTTCCCCCCAGTGTGATACTAATATGCTATTTTTTTGGTGCTGAGTTATACAAAAGGGTCTGTTCTGTTCTAAGTTGGTTTGTAAAAGAGTGCACAAATGGTTGCTCTAAGTTTTTGCATAAGTAAAGTATTTTGAAAAGAAAGAAGCTCTGTTTTGAATCTATTTTGTGAATGCCCGAAAAGGAAAAGTCAATCCATTAGTAGAAAAAGACAAGGACTTAATGCAGGGGTAAAAAGAATAGGGCGGTATGTTTTAAAGTTGAGCTATGCGCTAAAAATTGTCGAAATTGCTTTATGTTTTCTGGAAAGTGAAGAATAGGACAGTACACAGTTGCCCAAGCTAGAAGGTGGTAAGATCAGCAAAGATTTTTTTAAGTGTTCTATTTTGATACATTTCACTAGATTTTCATTTGACGGGTAGCTTAGAACCAATAGGAACATTCTTGGTTCAGCCAACCTTAGCCTCCATTGCGTCCATAATTTCGAGGGTTGTTTCTTAACACTTATGCACTATCCTCTTTCATATAGTGGCGATGGTCGGTTTTGAAGCTTTTGTGATTCTGACTAGACTAGGTGCTGTAAATGTCCCATTTTTCTGAAAATTGTAAGTTTTGTGTGAATCACTATCCAAAGAGAGTCTGCATGGGAGTTTTTGTATATTTGTGCTAAATTGATAAGGGACTGATTGATTTGATTGGAAAGAATGGCTTGTATATGCTTTGATTACTACTGAGTCTGTGATGTGAGTAAAACTTGGAATAAGAGTTGCGGTAGAATTGTTAAGAGTCTATTTTTTGAAGTTTTTCTTAGCATTTTTTGTGTCAAGTTTAGTTAGTCTTTGTGCTATTTTTGTGAAGATAGACTATGTGTGGATCATTTGCAGAAAGATTAGATGTTTGCTGATGTTTAATTTTTCACTTAATGCTTGAGGGCAAGCATCATTCAAGTGTGGGGATAGATCATCACAAAACCACACCAACACAATCATATATGTCATCCAAACCCATTTCCATTTTGATCTATCCTTGCTCACCACCCTTCCTTCCTCGGCCAAGATTATGCAGGAAACAAAATCTCTCTTTCATTCTTTCTCTCCCATAGAGCTCACTGCCTTCATCTGCTATATTTTATTCGATTGAAAACTTTGAGTATATTAAATTGAGTTTTTGTTTTCTTTATTTACCTCATAATGGTACAATTTCTCAGCTAAATTTAAAGAGGCAGTTGAGATTACTTTTTTTAAGCTTTTATAAATACTCCAAACGCACCAAATTAAAGTCAGGTCTCTTGAATTGAATAACTAATTCTGCCAAACACTTTGATGTGGAAAAATAAGTTTCAGCCATTAGATGTGTTAGGTTGTAGTTTAAATAGGGTAAATAAATACATAATTGTCTTTTGATATGACTTGTTACGGAATGAAATTATTTTCCTATTTAACCTTTATTATTCGTTTCCCAGTGAAATGTGAGAGTATGATGCACCTGTATATATTGTTGCTTTTAGGTTAATAGAACAACACTATGCAGTTGGGTTTGTTTTCGTCTGATGCAACAACATTATGTGGTTGTATTGGACTTTTTTGACCTATGTCAACGTTATGTAGTTGCATTAAATTCTTTTGAACTCTTGCCAGACACTTTGATGGGGAGGATGATAACATGACTTTGGCTTTTTATGAAAGGTTCGATTAGGGGAAGTAGAGATATAACCAACTAGGACAGCGATTGATTTTTTTAGGTTTCGTGGGCCTTGTCTAATGGGAAATGAGTCAACGAGCAAGACTCACTGCTTTGTTGTGGATGTACGATGCTTTTCAGCCTAATTATTATTTTTAGGGCTCCAAATGGGTAATTATGTCATTTTAGCAGTTTTTAATAGCTATAACTTTTGATTGGAATACCTGTTTTATGCGTCTCTTTTGTGGCATTGATATGGTTTCATTTATTATTTTATTTTCGTTACATTTTCTAAACTTTTGCCAGGTTTGGCAAATTTTCTTTTTTTTTTTCTTCTATTTTTGGTCTATGGATGTCTCCATATAAAGGGCATGTCTTCTATTTAAATACCTAATTTTTGAGTTCAATAATATTTCTATTTTTGATATTTCTTTAAGATATTCGGCAATCCTTTGTAGATTTAACGGTTGTTTAATGCCTAGCTGACTAGTAGTCGTCTTAGATTGAACCGTCTTATTTTTGCTTTTTAATTTTTAGATTGAACGGTCTTTTAGAAGGTTCTTCTGAATTTTTGGGAATCTATCTCATAGTAAGTTTCCGCTATGTTAGTTGGTATCAGAGTGGAGTTTGTTCCTTGGAAACAATGGCACCACGAGGAAAAATTCCGCTGAAATTCTGGAGGAGATCTATGAATAATGTGATCCAGTTAGATCAGCGTATTGGCCAGATTATGGTTGCGAGGATGGCGAATATGATGGATCAAGTGATGAAGCGCTTAACCGAGAGGATGCATGCCTTTTCCAAACGCCATAACCAAAGAGGTATTCCCTACCAAGTAAATTATAACAAACGGAAAGAAGTCAATGAGGAGTCGTTTGGGGTGAGAGTATGATGACGATATTCCTCATGCTCTCTAGGTTCATAAGCGGTAGCAACAAGCCCTAGCAATGAAGGATAGGCAAATAGTGATATCAACAAATAGTGATAACAAATGGGACGGGTAAAAATAAAATTTCTTTGGATGAAATCAAATAGTGATATAAATAGTTATCCATTTATTGAAGTTAAGGCAACCCATGCATGAGGATATATGAGAATAAAAAAAAAACTTCTAAATTCGAAAATAATTTGAATGTGATTGATTCTTTCTTCTATATGCCTAAGGAAAAAAAAAATTGTTGCAAAGAAATTTATATTTCAATAAGATCTTAATAAGCAGCAGAGTGTTCACATGATCTGTTCCAAAGGATGAGGATTAAATAGGTTAACAACTACATGCAAAAATTATAAAAATTAAAAGAAAAGGAAGAAATATATAATAAGATCAAAACAATTTGACAACATAAAGAACCAACCTATTTCACGCTAGCCAATCTCAGGGCTATCACTACCAAACATTCAGAACATGCAATTAAAAAGGCAATAGCTAGATTGAGGAAAGAAACTTATGCATATGCTTCACTATAGTCTACAATCAAATCCAAGCACATTAGTGCCCAACCTTCCTGTTTGGAAGGCAAGATATCCTCTTATGGTGCCCGGTTCTGCTTGAAGAGGATAGGTTGGTCCTATTAGTTTAAAAGCAGCTGCAACTACACTTCCCATGCCTAGCCAGCCAGATCTGAATAATTCCTCAGGTAGGCTCGGCTTTCGACCGTTGGTTTAAGAAGATCTGGTCGGCAAGCTAAGGCAGTGCATCAATTCTACCTCTTGAGCTTTTTTTTTCCCATAAAGAATCTACAGCGCAGGGCGGGAAGCTGGTGCATCGTTTTTGTCAATGAGGGTAATTTTCACCGCCGGCCTTGGCTGGCAAAGGTTCTGAATTGTATCCAACCAGCGTTTTCTGCTCTGCAGTGGCGGTGAAATGTTGGGGGACGAGCCCTTTAATGTACCATATGATTTGTATTTTTTGGCGATTATGAGGATAAGGAAGTGCTGACATCTGGATCAAGCGGATAAAGATGGTGGGGAGGTGGATATCACTTCGACTGTGATTGCGCAAGGTTGCAGGTTTGAGCCTCTTGGTTCGAACCGTGGTTGGGCAAGTGTTGGTGCTCGTACGGGGTGGCGTGGGCGATGGGGATTGATGTGGAGAAAGTTAGGGTTTGGTTGAAAAACGATGGTCGCACGTCGGCAGCGGGTGAGCTAAAGAGAGAGAGAGATTTAGGTATTCTATAATATCATATGTGCCTTTGAAGATGAACAAAGAGAAGTGACTGAGAAATGCATCAATTCTGTAATCATGTGAAATGTATACTAAATGCTTGTGCAACATTTTTAAAATAAATGCACAATATATTAAATTTTGGGATTTGCACTATTAAATAGTGGTGTTCTTTAAATTTCATAGCACAATTTTTGCACTTTTAAAGTAAAAATTGATATCGATTAATAGGTAATATCATTCAAACGTGCAATGTATACAAAATATTGGTGCAATCTTTTGAAAGAAATTGTGCAATTAATGTCTCTTTAAGTTGATGTGCAATTTTTACTTTCATTGGATGGATAGGAAAAAAAAATATATATTTGGATAGAAAACTTATACTTAAGATTCAAGATTTTACATCTAGCTAAATACACATCCAAAGAAAAAATATATTTGGGTAAGGAAGAGGCAATTTAATGAAAATGTACAAAGTGTACTAAATGCATGGATGTGCAGCCTTTTTGAAATATATGGGCCCAAGAAGTTTATGTGCATGGTAAATTTCCTTGTATCAAATATTTTTACGTATGAAAGATTAAGAATGACTAGCTAACTTTTATGTTTGGGTGAATTCAAAATTTGGTCACTCTACTTTTAGGAAGTTCAACTTTTGGTCATGATATTTTAAATTGCTCGGTTAAGTGGCTAACAGAGTCACTTTCTTGAAAGTATTTTTGTCACTTTTGGAGCGACGTCATTTTTAGAACAAATATTGATCATTCTTTTTTGCAGCCACTGACCCTGGCTTCCTCAACAATCCCAAGCAATTGTCGGATCTGTTGAATCTGGGATTCTACCGTCAGGATATATCAACAAAGTCATCAGCAGATCCATTGGAACACGAGGTTACTGAACTGAGACAACATTTGAGGTTTACACTGAGGGCATGGTCAGGGGAGAGTAATCCATTACCCTCCCTCCATGTATAAATACTAAATAGTACAATTTGGTTTCAAAATTATTAAGGTATTGAGGAGAAAGTAACAGAGGACAAGTCGCCGTTTGGTCCTATAGATTAGGTTTCTTTTGTGCTGCTATTTTCTGCTTATCCTTTTCCCTTTGTTCTTTAGACTTTCTTTCCTCATAAAATCAGACTATGGATGAACCATAGCTTTTTAGATATAATTTCTTAGTAATCTTGGTGGAATCCCAGAAAGAAAGTTTTGTTTTTGCAGATCTGCTTGTACTTCAGATGTGGGTTATGTTCTGGTTTCTGTTTTTGAGTTTTGCACAAAAGCTTCAGATTTGGGTTCTGATTTTACAGATCTGTGTTGGGACTTTTTTTTTCTTTAACCAAAAATAAATAAATAAATAAATAAAAGATTCACTTCAAAAAAAGGACCCTCTGGAGAAAATAATAATAATAATAACAAATAATGAGCTGCATTGGTTCTAAAAACAACGTCCTTCAAAAAACTGACAAAAATACCTTCAAGGAAATGGCTTTGTTAGCCCTATTTATGTATAAATAAATATCTTTTGGATTTAGTAAGAGACATTTTGATGGAATTTTGTAGTGTGTACGAATAGAACGTGCAATTTTTGAAAGAAAATGTGCAGTTGATATATGGCTAAAGGTGCAATGCTTAATTTAAAAAATTACCATTTTATATTAGATATATTTATAACCTACTACTTAGTGTTTATTTGGCATGTTTAGAAACTTGCAATCTTTTGAAAGAAAATGTGCAGTCGACTTGCAATGCTGCTTTTTCTCAGCTTTTTAAAGAGCCGTTGGAGATGACTTTTACAGATTTTATAAATACTCCAAACACACGAAATGAAAGCCTTGCCAAACACTTAGAAACAATTCTTAGAGTGCTTTAGTCAAAGAAAGAGGCCTTAGTGCCCAACCTTTGAGAAAAAAGGCATTTGTACGTGCCCAAAACCTTCAGCTTTTCAACCTCGAGCTTCATTGTAAAGCTTAGAGTGAGATGTATCTTCTTGTTAATGATGAAAAAGTGAGAGGCAAGTCATAAACTCTAGAGGTCTGTACAATCTGTAATGATCTTAACTCTTGAGAGTTAGGCAATGAGAAAGAGGAAGCAAAGAAGAAAGGAAGAAATTTGAAGAAAGTCTAAGTTTAGAGACAAATTAGACATTTGGGAGAAGTCTTAATTAAAGAGATTGAATTGGGCAAAAGCCGGAGACAAAAGTTCTGACTCTAAGGGTAATTGAGTTAGGCACATGTAATGGTTTGACTTTCATCTGAAACAATTCTCGATATAATTGATTAGAAAATTCTAAGTTGTAAAACTTAAGTAGGGGATAATGATTAATGGAAATTCAAACCACTATAAATTCTGGTATTTTATCTTCCTCATTTATTTTCTTTCATTTTAATTACCAAGTCGCAAATCACTTTGAATTGGTTTTAAATTGTCTTAGAAAAGAAATTTTCAAATTAATAGCGGTAAACTTTTAAAGTAGTTCATAACCTAATTTACCCCTCCTCCCTCTAAGGTTGCTAACCAGGTTTCAACTAGTATCAAAGAGATGGCTCAAATTTGAAAGTATTGAGTTTTAAAAAATCCATGTCAACCTTTGATTTTCTTTTTATAAAAGGAAAATATATGTTTAGTCCACCTTTGTTAATTGGTCCTATTTCTTTCCACCCTAACTCTTGTGGGGTATTTTCTTATTTCACCTCTTGTGGGTTATTTGAGTGACCTACGTTTAATATATCTTTACTTTTCATTTGTGTCCGGTTTGATACATTTACTATTTTTTTTAGCCACAAATATACATGAATTAATTTTAACGGGCCGAAAACATATTTTTTCCGTTAACCTTCATTAAAATTAATGGAATGGCCTTCATGTGCCTCGCATGTGCTTTTTTTATGGGCATTTTTGTCCATTCACTATTTATTTTTTCCCTCCCCAATTTCACTGTTCATCTTCTTCCCTAAATTCCCCAACCTCCACCTTCCTCCTTCCTCCTCCACTATCGTACCCTCCTTCTTCCCTTCTCATCCACCCACCGCAGCCCTCCCCTCCTTCTTTCCTTGTTACTCAACCCACAGCCACCACTGCCTACTTCGTTATCAATGAGCAATCAAAATAAAAAAGAAAAAAATTAGATATATAACCAATTGATATCGCAACTCAACACAATCAAACCTGAGAGATTCTAGATCTGTTTCATAGAGCAGCTACCCAAGATTCTCAATTTCAGTAGAGAGTCAATTTTGAAGCTCAAATCAAGGGCAAATAAGAAGCTCAAACCCGAGATTTGTAGGAAAATAATTAACGATAGATGGACGACTTGTTGTTTGGGCTACGACAAATAATTAGAGCTGATTGGGCTGCGAAAAAGTTCAATTCTTGCTTGTTTTTTTGGTGTCAAATTTATTTGGGAAAGAGGTATGTTCATCATCACTGCCAGATGTTCCTGCAGAGGTGCTTGACCAGAAATATCCTGTAGAGCTCGCTTAAATACTTTAATTGATCAGAATATATTAAAATTCAAGCTTAATTCTAAGAAAAGTCAAAACTTAATGATGATTTAAGTTCTGATTTAAGGGAAAGTTAAGGTTTGATCAATTCTGGTTCGTATACAATGCAATGGTTATTGAGGGGAAACCATGAATGTATCTTCATAAAGGTCCTTGCTTTTAGGCTGCGGATCCTCAAAAGTATCTTTCCAATTGCTTTTAGGCTGCGGATCCTCAAAAGTATCTTTCCAATTAATGTGCATATCATAGTAGCTTAACTATGGATCGGTGTGATGGAATTGATACTGGTTTATAATTATCACTTTAACAATCTACAAACCTAATATCCCTCAAACTTGTTTAAATCTCTTAGGAGCAAGCAAACACTGAGCCAAACATGATTACACCAGCAGCAACAACAACCATAAAATGCAGCAATAAGAGCAAGAACAAAATAAACGCAAGAACACCAAGATTTACGTGGAAAACCCCTTCAATGTGAAGGGTAAAAACCACGGGACCATTGGTCCATCAAAAATATCATCATTATAGCCATACCTTTTACAAGATCCTTACAAGCTGCTACTACTAGCACAAGTTGATTACAACACCAAAAGGATCATTAACCACAACTACAACAAGAGAAATCACAAGAGAAAGGAGAAGAAGTCAGCAAAACAAGGGTTTCTGTTCGAGCACAAATCGAACCACCTCCAGACCTCCAAATGAAAACAGAATGATCAAAATGTATCCCCAAGACTCAGGAATAACATATCCCAAAATTAGAGCAATCCAACAGTGCTATTTTCCGAGACCGTTGTTTTACGAAAACTTCTCATAGAAAACAGAAAATGTGAAAAGAACTTCATCCTAACCTCTCTTTTCTCTTGCTCTCAGCTAAACCTTATTCCAAATGAGAATTGTGACTTCAAGTCACTTACACACTCTATTTTGGTTGATGCAACAAATGTCTTTGGGTAATTTTACCTACATAGGAGGTAAATTCCCAACACCTACTCATGGTCAACTTTGAAGAAGCGTAGAGTAGATCCGGATACAAGTTGCTAGTGGTCATGTCTTCCTCAATCTGCCATTGCTGTTGTTCTTAGCATTATGATCTGCAGAGGAATAGCTATACCATCCTTGTTGGGTTGGTGGATTTGAGTTCGGGGTTTCATTTCTGGTTATATTGGGATAAGCGGTTTGATAGAAATCTTCATCAAAGTTTTGATCTTCATACCTGTTTCTGCTGAGGAATCCAAAGACCAATGCAAATAAAACCAGTACAAAATTGAGAGAACCCCAACTCTTCTTCACGTTATTTGGCCGGAAAATTTGCGAAGAAAAACAAATAGTGGACGGAACCACAAAAACCAAGAACAAAACAGCTGTTAACAACAAGAGAGAAACCAGAAACGCTGCCGCAAACGCCGCCCCAGGTGGTGATTGCGGCTGCTCTTTAGAGGTAGTAATTCCTTGGTTGAATGTTGGTGTGGCTTTTTGTTGAATGTTCTCTCGGAGGCAGCGGGATAAAGGTGGAGAGGTGGAGAAATTTGGGGAAGAATATTAAAAAAGAGGAAGGGAGAAGATGAACAGTGAACGGACAAAAATACCCCTAAAAGAATTCACATGAAGGCCATTCTTTTAATTCTAACAGAGGTTAACGGCGAAAGTGAATTTTAGGCCGTTAAAATTAGTTCAGGTACATTCGTGGCTAAAAAAAAAAAAGTAAACCTACCAAATCGGATACAAATGAAAAATAAAGGTATATTATAGGTAGTTCACTCGGTTATTTTCCTAATTAACCTTTTGTCGAGGTTGATTTAATAATTACCAGTATTTACGAAATACCATGTTATCTTCTCTCAAGAGTTTAGATCATTACAGATTGTACACACCTCACTCTGGAGAGTTTAGATCCCTTTCCTTTCATCACTCGTCTCCAGTCACTTAGTCAGTTATGAACTGTTATCATTGCAGAGGGTGGGTTCTTCAGAATTATTTCCAGCTATGGTGAGGAAATTTACTAGTTTTAAATTGAGATTTCTTCATCAAGAAAGGATCAGTGGAGTAGGTTTTCTAGTTTTAATATTCAAACGGGGAAAAATTACTTTTTCTTTTTGCTGGAAAATCAATTACTGAACATCTGGAACTTATTTTCTGGTATCCAAAGGAACATCATCGAGTGGTTTGCGGTTGGAATCAGATAAGATTTTTCCTTTTCTTTTAATTAAGGTTATTTTAGGTGATTAACACTTTGTAAACATAACAGTGTTAGTGCTATATTTTTTCATCAAATTGACACTTTAGTTATAAAATTTATGGTGTAACATGATAGATTAAAAATAGGGGAGGTACTTGTCACTCGACACAAAACATAAGTGGTAATTGTCATTTGCCCTTAATAATTTCATCAAACTACATATATTGTCAAATTATTAATTTAGATAAACTTCACGAGAGTTTTTATAATTTATTCCAAAAAAAGGAGTTTTTATGTTGTTATTATAATTATACGTGCTTTACCATTTATTCATAAAGAAAAATGGAGAAAAATGGTATCCCTCCCGTCTTAAAAAAACCAATCCTATTTTGTAAATTTTTTCTTGTAAAAAGAAAATTATGCTTCTATTTTTCTTTTCATCTTCTATAGGTTTATTTATATGATTTTGTTTCTTTGTAACAACCAATTAAATAACTGATCTGCACCTTTTAGGTGAATTATTTTAGCACTTGTTATGTTAGTTCTCACTTGTTTTTGTCGAAGGTTTTAATGTTTATTTGCAGTTTTGAACATCGGACCTAAGAAGAAAAGAATGTCCAAAAAAGTCAAAGAATTGGAGCGAATGAGTCACGCCTGAAAAGCCCACACGATTATGGGCTAATATCAAGAAGGAAGCCCACAAAAGAGGTTCGGCCGATTTGCGATAAAGGCAAGAGCAATCAAAGTCAAAAGCAGAAAAAGGAATTGCATGCGTGAAAGTTGAATCCATTGGAATGTTGGTCAAAAATTAATTCTAATTGGAATCATGGTTAAAATTTCAATCCAATTGGAATCCAATTGAAGTCCATAGTGAGCTGTGATCCAAAATTCAGTTGGAACCCAATCCAATGGAGGCTGATTTCATGAAATTAGCAAAATGCGAGAATTAAGGAAGAAGCAAGAAGTTTTGGGCAATTACCAATTTAAGAAGGAATTAAAGAGAGAAGTTGGGAGTTACCAAATTTTAAGAAACTCCATGTGCTTAATTAATTCTCCTTCTAATTAGAAGAAGGTTCCTTATTCCAGTAGGAGATTGATTAATTGCTGATTTTGTCTCCCTATATATATGAGATGATTCCTGAGCTAGAAAGAAACAAGTTTTAGAGAGAATAGTTTCTTATTTTACAAGTAATTCTCACACAAGATACAGTTTCATTTTAGTTGAGTTTTCCTCTATTTTTCTCTGTTCTATTCTGTTTTGCTCTGTTTCAATCGCAACTTTTGATTTTCCCGACGGGCAGTCTCCCGTTTGGCCAAACCGGCTGTTGTCAGATCGCGAATTCTGAAATTCCGATACAAAATTCTCTTTTCTCTTTTAATGTCTTCTTTTATATTTATGTGTTTTTCTTGTTTTATCATGAGTGCCTAATTTATTAGTTCTGATATTATGTAAGAAGCCATAATCCATGCATGTATGAAACCCAGGAATTAATCTAAAGCTTAATGAATTATGTTTCAAAATTGCCTGTGTTTATATGTCTACTTCCTAAGATTATAGTAAGCTGATCAACTTAGTTTAATCTGGTATAGTCAATGAGTGGCACAACTATCGGCCGAGTAGTACAGGATTAATTGGCTAATAATTTCTGATGCATCGTCAGTAGGAATTATTTGTTTTAGGTTCTTCTAGTTCTTAATACTTCTATTTGTTAATTAATAAGGTTTGACTGGACTCGCGGTCTATTAATTAACGTAGTTAAGAATAATTCCTTTGCGGGGACTCGCGGGGGATTATCGAGAAACTATGGGAGAATTAGGATTATTTACGGGGACTCGCGGTAATACTATAACTGAAACGGCATAAGTAATTAAACGAGCTAAGAGGTTTATGATTGCATGCATGAGATTAAGCTGGATTTAAATAACACCAGAATTTCCTCTCATTAATTGATATCTGTTTAAGTCCTTTATTTAATTATTAGTTTAATTATTATTTTGCTACATTTAAGTGACAACTCTAAGGTCTCGTAAGAGACACAAAGGTGACTGGCAGTCAATAGTTTGGTTTATTTGCATGTTAATTGGAATTTGAATTAAATTACCGTCTCTGTGGATCGACCTTGTCTACTACTGTGCTATAGTTTCTTAGCATCTTAATTGCAGGTTTTAAACAGTACTTTTACTGTATTTGGTAGACCCACGACAAGTCCTATCAAATTGGCGCCGTTATCGGGGACGGTTACAATTTTTATTCTTTTTCCTGTTTAATGTGCATTGGTGTTTTCTTGCATTGTGTTTGACCAGATCTTTAGGTGCTGAATTACTTAGTGATCCAGAGATCGAGAAGACCTGCAAATGTTTTGCCAAAGAGACACGGTTATGAAAACTCATAGAAATAGAATCTGTCAGTCGACCGTTTGCCCACACAGCCGGTAGCTCCGAAACAGAGTTTTCACATTCTGACTCTAAATCAGATCCAATGGTTGACAGAGAACACTTAGAGGGCTCAGAAGAAGAGCCCACGCTGAAAGATTTGTGCAGCCATGATACAGATGATAGAGCTTCAGCAGTGGTCACACCGACACTGCCCAACGGATTTCCATTGAAAAGTGGCTGGCTAAACGGCATTCCAAAATTTCATGGGGATGCTAGGGATGATCCACACAACTTTCTTGCTGAGTATGTGAAGAATTGCAAGGTAGGGCGCCTGCCTCTAGATGTCACCCTCGACCAGCTAAAATTGGTGGCTTTCCCATATGTCCTGATAGGTCCAGTAAACAGATGATTTTCCTCATTGCCACTGAATTCTATTACCACCTGGAGGTAGATGAAAGAGCTGTTCCTGCTAAAATTGGTGGCTTTCCCATATGTTCCTGAAATAGTTATTACTGAAGAAGATCAGCAGCATTCAACAAGAAGTTGATGAGACCCTCAGCAATTATTAGATGAGATTTAACGAATTGGTGGAGAGCTGCCCAAATCATAAGTATTCTGAGGCTCAATTACTGCAATATTTCTACCATGGGATGTGCACCAACGAGCGAAACCACATGGATTCATCCAGCAATGATGCCTTCTAGAATAATACAGTAGCCAAGGCCAGGAAGATGATTGAAGACACCATCGAGTCAAGAAGCCAGTTCGGGGAACTCGCCCATTTGGCCAAATGGCAGGCTGAGGTCCGATTTATTGATGATTCTGGGGAGGAAAAATTGAATCAGCTCACTACTAGTGTGGAGAAATTAACTGCAATAGGGTCGAAACTTGCAACCTCAACCAGCAGTAACAAAGAGGAAGTTGTGTGTGCATGTTGTGGCAATCCGGGACAATTTGCACAAAACTGCAATCTTGTGAAGGAAGCAACAATAGCTTAGGCTAATGTTGCCGGATATTGGCACAATAATTCCAATGGGAACTGGCAACAGAATGCGCCTAGAAGGGATCCATATTTAAATACATATAATTTGGGATATAAGGACAATTCGGCGTTTAGTTGGAAAATCTAGAAGAGGAAGTTCAAGTTCCTTTTCCCTCAGAGGCAAATCAACAAGGTCATGTTCAGATTATGGGAAATCCCAACAAACAAGCTTCAAATCCGAATATATGGAGCACTAACTGGAGTACTTAACCAATGTACAGGCCCCCGAATCAGAGGAATTTTTCCAATCCAAATCAGAATAATTCAAGAGGAGGCAGACCAATGGAGGAAGCCATGGCAGAGCTATTGGAGCAGCGGACAGCCATAGATAGCATTGCAGGAGTATTATCTCAGTTATCGTCTTCCATGCAAGAATTAAGGGGGAACCAAGGTCATTTACCCTGACAAGTGCAGGTTCCACGTATGAAAAATATAAGTGCAATAAGCCTAAGAATAACAAAAGAACAGGAACCAACTATGTAAAAATTATCATCTGCAGGGGACTATTTACCCAAATCGGCCATAGTCGCTGAACCAGAACTGGAAAATTCAGTGCTTAGACTAAGTTTGAATCAAGGGGCACCATACCGACCACCCCAGCAAAGGAATTTTCAGAATCAAAGTCAGAATCAACCATAAATAGGTGGTAGAATGGTGGAAGATGCCACCAGAGAGCTGTTCAAGCAACAAAAGGAGCAAAGACTTGCAATGGAAAAGATAACAGGAATTTTGTCCCAATTATCGGCATCTATGCAAGAATTGTGGGGGAATCAGATCAACTTACCTTCTAAAGTACATGTTCCTCCCAAGGGTAACGTGAATGAAATCCAGTTGAGAAGGGAAAAATTCTGGAGCTTGTAATTAAGAAATCGTAGTCAGCAGGTGCCCGTGCCCAAACCAACGGGGGTTGAGGATACTGGAAATTCAAATATGGCAGAACCTGAGGAGCCGATCATTATAGACTCGAATCCTGAACCTGAGAAGAGCCCTGCCCCAATTACACTGAGCAAGGATGTGTATAAACCTATTTCGCTATTCCCAAATAGCTTACGGCCCAAGGCAAGGAAAATAACATAGGACCCGATTGACTACTTGGAGTTTTTCAAAAAGATGGAGGTCAACCTTCCATTCTTGAAGGCAATTAAGCTTCCCCCAGTTGGAAAGTTTCTGAAGAAATTCATAGCAGGGAAGCCAAGAGGGGCGAGCAAGGTGGTGTTAGGAGAGAATGTTGCGGTGGTGATTCAAAAAAATCTCCCTCCTAAATGCAAGGATCCGTTATGTTCTCTTTGCCGTGCGTCATTGGAAATAAGAAAATAAAGCATGCTATGTGTGACCTTGGTGCTGCCATTAATGTTATGCCTTTGTCAATTTATGAGACTTTATTTGGTGTTAAGCTGGTGGATACAAAGATAGTAATACAACTAGCAGATAGGTTATGTGTGCGCCCTAAAGGTGTACTTGAGAATGTTTTGGTGCATGTGAATTCTTTTGTTTATCCTGCTGACTTTTATGTTATTAAGATGCATAATGATCTGGCCAAAGAATCTGCTGGTGTATTATTGGGTCGCCCATTTTTGAAAACTTCTAAGGCATTGATTGATGTGTATAATGGCTCTATCCATTTAGATCATTGTGGTCAAAAGCATACTTTTAGTATCGATAATACCATGAACAATCCAGAAGTAGTTATGAATGTGAATAGTATTAAGTTGAATAACCCTCTTGTCCAAGAATCTCTTGAGATTAATTTTTTGCAGGACAAAGAGGAGAAGGTTCTCTCTCAGGGATTAATTGATATCAAGAGCCAAAATAGGAGTGAAGGAAAGGCCCCAACACTTGACTTGGTAGAACCTCCAGGTTATCATAAGGACCGGCATTCTACAAAAGAGTGTGTCAAAGCCAAGGTGCGAAAGAGAAGCAATGCAAAGACATGGCTTAGTACACCCACAAAAGTTGATAAAGTTAAGCTATTGGGTGAGGGGTCTATTTGCTCAAATGGAGTAGTGCAAATGCAAGGCATGCAGTATTTCAAAAATTCTAGCCAGATCCGAACAGTGGAACAAAATTCACTGTGGACCTTTCCTAATCATTAACAAGAGCTAAAGTTGTGTCTGGCCAAGACGTTAAAGAAAAGCGCTACTAGGAGTGATCTGCACCTTTTAGGTGTATTATTTTAGCACTTGTTATGGCAGTTCTCATGGGCTTTTGCCCAAGGTTTTAATGTTTATTCGCAATTTTAGAGATCGGGCCTAAGAAGAAAAGAATGTGTAAAAAGTGAAAGAATTGGAGTGGACAAGTCAAGCCTGAAAAGCCCACACTATTTGTGGGCTAAAAGAGGAGGAAACCCGTAAGGAAGCTGCGCACAATTTTAAGAAGAAGCAAAAGTAATCCAAAGCAGAGAAGAAATTGGATGCGTGGAAAATTAATTCCAATCCAATTGGAGTCCAAGTGGGCTGTCATCAAAAATTCAATTAGAATTAATCCAAGTGGGCCGAATCGAATTGGATTCCAATTATCCAATTGGATTGCAATTGAATTTATTTCATGGGCAGCCATGCGCAGGTTTGATGGAATATGCGGAAAAGCTTAAACGAAAAGCAATGAAGTTTTGGGCAATTACCAATCCAAGAAGGAATTAAAGAGAGAAGTTGGGAGTTACCAAATTTGAACAAAACTCCATGTGCTTAATTAATTCTCTTTCCAAGTAGAAGAAGGTTTCCTTATTCCATTAGGAGATTGGTTAATTGCTGATTTGTATCCCTATATATATGGGATTATTCCTGCACTTTTAGATACAAGTTTTGAGACTCAAGTTGTTAGATAGAAGTTTTCTAGACAAGTTTTATAGAGAATAGTTTCTTAGTTTACAAGTTATTCTCACGCAAGATACAATTTCGCGTTAGTATAGTTTTCCTCTATTTTTCTTTGTTCTTTTCTGTTTTGCTCTGTTTCAATCGTAACTTTGGATTTTCCCGACGGGCAGTCTACCATTTGGCCAAACTTGCGGTTGTCAGATCGCAAATTCTTAAATTCCAGTATAGTATTCTTTTTGCACTTTTAATGTCTTCTTTTATATTTATGTGTTTTTCGTGTTTATCATGAGTAGCTAATTTATTAGTTCTGGTATTATGTAAGAAGCCATAATCAATGCATGTATGAAATCTAAGAATTAATCTAAGGTCTAATGAATTATGTTTCTAAATTGCCTGTATTTATATGTCTAATTACTAAGATTCTATTAAGCCTGATCAACTTAGTTTAATCTAGTAGAGTCAGCGAGTGGCACAACTACTGGCCGAGTAGTACAGGATTAATTGGGTAATAATTTCTAATGCATCGTCAGTAGGAATTATTAGTTTCGGGTTCTTCTAGTTCTTAATGCTTCTATTTGTTAATTAATAAGGTTTGCGGGGAATCGCGGTCTGTTAGTTAATGTAGTTAGAGAATAATTCCTTTGCAGGGACTCGCGGTAATACTATAACTGAAACAGCATAAGTAATTAGACAAGTTAAGAGGTCTATGATTGCATGCATGAGATTAAGGTGGATTTACATAATACTGGAATTTTCTCTCATTAATTGATATCTGTTTAAGTCTTTTCTTTAATTATTAGTTTAATTATTATTTTGCTAAATTTAAGTGACAACTCTAAGGTCTCTTAAGAGACACAAAGGTGACTACTAGTCAACAGTTTGGTTTTATTTGCACTTTAATTGGAAATTGAATTAAATTGCCGTCCCTGTGGATCGACCCTGTCTACTACTGTGCTATATTTTATTAGCATCTTAATTGCAGGTTTTAAGCAGTACTTTTACTGTATTTGGTAGACCCACGACAAGTCCTATCAAGGAGGCAACCTAGTTTATTGTAATAGTTTAGCAAATAGTATAAAAAGTTATAAAAATATTAATTTATTGGTTTATCTAGTTTTCACAATTTAATTATTTTTTTTACAGGGACTGGAGTAGCGAATTTTGAAGCCAGAAGGGCACATTACAAGTGTAGGGGGCCAAATTCCAACAATCAGGAAGTCCAGGGACCGGCGGTGCAATTTTATCGCACCAACAGCGTTAATTCCAAATTTGGGGATCCAATTACAAGGTTTCACAAAGTTCAGGGACTGGATCTACAATTATTAGGTACAAGGGCCAAGAGTTACAAATTAGGAGGCCAAATTATGAAGTCCTGAAACTACAGGGACTCCATTGCAATTCTTGAGAACCCACCTCACCCAAATTGGGGATTTTTGCCCAATTACCCTACCCATTTACCCAACCCAAATTACCCAACCCTATTCCCTTTTCCCTAATTTACCCGAACATTCCCCACCCACCCCCCCTCCCCCCCCCCCCCCCCCCCCAAATACTTCATCTTTTCCTTTTGGATTTCCACCACCACCTCCTCAAACTTACCGCCACCCTTTCCTTTGTCTCAACCACCCTACGTTGCCACATACCCAGGTAAGTTTTTTCTGTTTCTCAATTTTTTTGATTGTCTTGTTTGCTATTTTGTGTTGCTATTTTTGTGGTGTTTGTTTTTGTTGCTCTATGTCCAGCCCTGTTTTTTTGGTTCTTCACTTCATACTTGAGGGCAAGCATTATTCAAGTGTAGGTATGTTTTTAGGGTTGTGTCATGCTTTTCATAATTTTTGGTGTCAGTATGTATCCCCTGTTTTTCATTGTCTTTGCTTGAGGACAAGCAATTTTTTAAGTGTAGGGATATAGGGACATTTTTCCTATATTTTTGTTTTTTGTCTTGTTTGTGAGTCAAGTTGTCACTGCCTTTAATCTGATTTGGATCTGAAATATGCATCATACATGAAGTGTGACATGAAGTATGCATGCTGTAGTTTTGAATAATTAATCTGAGAAGTCCTGAATTAGTTAAATCTGGAAATGTGCATGTTCTCCTGTTTCTTAAGCCATTGTATTGAGCCTAAATGCTGAATTGTTTGGGGAGAATCATTTGCTTGCCTGTCAGATTTTCAAGATGGTATGAATAGTACATGACGGGATGATGGGGAACTTTCTTAGGATTAACCACTTTTTGGCTTGAATTCTTGACCTACCTTGGATATCTCTAGAAGCCAAGTTGAAGCCTTGTATACAAACATTTTTTTCTAAATAAAGCCAAGGCTAATTTTTTGTGATAAATCCTTTCTACTCCCCAGTGTGTTGAATTGCTAAATTATGAATGAAGTCAAGTGGTGTACTATTTAAACAATATATGTGGATTAATTGGTCAGTGTATGCGTATACCCAAAGTTAAAAAAACTCATGGAAAACAGAGAAAGAAAGAAATAAAGAAAAAATTGTTGATGTTGTGAAATTCTGGAAGGTTTTGAAATTATGATATATGATGAGCTGGGTACTGAATTGTGTGAGCCATGGTCCGTGCAAAGTGTAAAAATGCTAAATGAGTCAGGCGCCAGTTTGCCCAAACCAAAGGGGGTTGTGAAGAATTTTAAAGAAAGGTACAGCAACTGAAGTTTAATTTTTGAGAACACACTGGGTTTGAATTTTTCGCAGGTGGCCTAGAACCCTTAGAATCTGTCCAAAGGTTCGAACCCAAGCCTCACGTTACGTCCCTTGAGTAGAAGGTTGTTTCTTAACTGATGTGTATCTATTCCTTCTATATTGTGGCGATAGTTGGCTATCAAGCATGTATGATCCTGGCTAGATTAGGATTTATGTTTATCCAGATTTTTTCTAAAAAAATGCAAGATTGTGTGCATTACTGACCATAGAGTGCTATTTTGGGAATTATTGCATGTTTTTGGATTTAGCCAATGGAATGACTGTTTTCTTTGTGAAGTAAATAGAACACATGCATATGAATTGAAGTGCTGATTTGGTGGTGTGAGTAAGTTCCAGAAAAAAGAAAAGACAGATTTGTAAGTCTTATTTTAATTCAAAGTGATAGTAGTTGTTTTTATTCGAGTCAGTCCAAGGAGTTATTTGTGTCATGCTTTGTTTGTGTTTTATTCTATCTGGATCAATTGAGAAAGGAAGTATGAGCGAATTTTTGAATTGATGGGTATGCTCTAGTTCTTCACTTCCTGCTTGAGGGCAAGCATTATTTAAGTGTGGGGATATTTGATCTGCAACTTTTAGGTGAATTATTTTAGCACTTGTTATGGCAGTTCTCACTAGTTTTTGCCCAAGGTTTTAATATTTATTTGCAGTTTTGGACATCGGACCTAAGAAGAAAAGAATGTGCAAAAAAGTGAAAGAATTGGATCGGATGAGTCACGTCTGAAAATCCCACACGATTGTGGGCTAAATCAAGAAGGAAGCCCACAAGAAAGGTTCGGCCAATTTGCGATAAAAGGAAAGAGCAATCAAAGTCAAAAGCAGAAAAAGGAATTGCATGCGTGAAAGTAGAATCCATTGGAATGTTGGTCAAAAATTAATTCCAATTGGAATCTTGGTTAAAATTCCAATCCAGTTAGAATCCAATTGAAGTCCATAGTGAGCTGTGATCCGAAATTCAATTGGAACCCAATCCAATGGCGGCTGATTTCATGAAAGGGTTGATTCGCAAAATGCAAGAATTAAGGAAGAAGCAAGAAGATTTGGGCAATTATCAATTCAAGAAGGAATTAAAGAGAGAAGTTGGGAGTTACCAAATTTAAAGAAACTGCATGAGCTTAATTAATTTTCTTTCCAATTAGAAAAAGGTTTCCTTATTCCATTAGGAGATTGATTAATTGCTGATTTCGTTTCCCTAAATATATGGGATGATTCGTGTGCTAGAAAGAAACAAGTTTTAGATAGAATAGTTTCTTATTTTACAAGTAATTCTCACGCAAGATACAGTTTTGTTTTAGTTGAATTTTCCTCTGTTCTGTTCTGTTTTGCTCTTTTCAGTAGCAACTTTGGATTTTCTCGACGGGCAATCTACTGTTTGGCCAAACCGGCTGTTGTCAGATCGCGAATTCTGAACTTCCAATACAATATTCTCTTTTCTCTTTTAATGTCTTCTTTTATATTTGTGTATTTTTCATATTTTATCATGAGTAGCTAATTTATTAGTTCTGCTATTATGTAAGAAGCCATCCATGCATGTATGAAACCCAGGAATTAATCTAAAGTTTAATGAATTATGTTTCTAAATTGCCTGTGTTTATATGTCTAACTACTAAGATTATTGTAAGCCTAATCAACTTAGTTTAATCTGGCATAATCAATGAGTGGCACAACTACCGGCCGAGTAGTACAGGATTAATTGGGTAATAATTTCTGATGCATCGTCAGTAGGAATTATTAGTTTATGGTTGTTCTAGTTTTTAATGCTTCTAGTTGTTAATTAATAAGGTTTGCGGGGACTCGCGGGGGATTATCGAGAATCTATGGGAGAATTGTGATTATTTGCGGGGACTCGCGGTAATACTATAACTAAAACGGCATAAGTAATTAGACGAGCTAAGAGGTTTATGATTGCATGCATGAGATTAAGCTGGATTTACATAATACCGAAATTTCCTCTCATTTATTGATATCTGTTTAAGTCTTTTATTTAAGTATTAGTTTAATTATTATTTTGCTACTTTTAAGTGACAACTCTAAGGTCTTTTAAGAGACACAAAGGTGACTGCTAGTCAATAGTTTGGTTTATTTGCATGTTAATTGGAATTTGAATTAAATTACCGTCTCTGTGGATCGACCTTGTATACTACTATGCTATATTTTCTTAGCATCTTAATTATAGGTTTTAAACAATACTTTTACTGTATTTGGTAGACCCACGACAAGTCCTAACAATGACGGAGAGAAATTAATAAAATTTTAAAATGTCAAAAATTGACTAAGACATAATGGGCCTTAATTACCTCTTAAAATACAATATGCATAATGCGAATGACAGAAAGAAAACTAATACAAACTAGCATTAGTATATGATCTGCACCTTTTAGCTGTATTATTTTAGCACTTGTTATGGCAGTTTTAACGGGCTTTTGCCTAAGGTTTATTTACAGTTTTGGAGACCGGACCTTAAAAGAAAAGAATGTGCAAAAAAGTAGAAGAATTGGAACGGATGAGTCATGCGTGAAAGGCCCACAGATCCAAGAAGGATGCCCACAGAAAGGATCAACCGATCTCAATTGCGAAGGAAGCAAAGTCGAAGCAATAAAGGAAAGATGCGTGGAAATTGAATCCAATTGGAATGTTGGTAAAACTTAATACCAATTGGAATCTTGATTAAAAACCATTCCAATTGGATTCCAATTAGTCCACAGTGGGTTGTCATCCGAATTACAATTGGGATCCAATATATAAGGGCGGGCGTGCACAGGCAAGGATTGATTCGCTTGTAAGAATTAAGGAAGTTTTGGGCAATTACCAATTCAAGAATGAATTAAAGAGAGAAATTGGAAGTTACCAAATTTGAAAAAACTCATGTGCTTAATTAATTCTCTTTTCAAGTAGAAGAAGGTTTTATTATTCTAATAGGAGATTGATGAATTGCTGATTTTTAATCCTATATATAGGGGATTATTCCTGCAGTAGAAACAACAAGTTTTATAGAGAATAGTTTCTTAGTTTACAAGTAATTCTTCATGCAATATACATTTTCATTTTAGTTTAGTTTTCCTTTGTTTTTCTTTTTTCTGTTCTGTTTTGCTCTGTTGCAATCGCAACTTTGGATTTTTCTGACGGGCAGTCTACCGTTTGGCCAAACTGGCGGTTGTCGAATTCTGAAATTCCAGTGCAGTATTCTCTTTTCTCTTTTAATGTCTTTTTTTATATTTTATGTGTTTTTCGTTTTATAATGAGTAGCTAATTTATTAGTTCTCGTATTATGTAAGAACCCATAATCCATGCATGTATGAAACCAGGAATTAATCTAAGGTCTAATGAATTGTGTTTCTAAATTGGCTGTGTTTATATGTCTAATTACTAATATTCTGTTAAGCCTGATCAACTTAGTTTAATCTGGTAGAGTCAGTAAGTGGCACAATTACCGGCCGAGTAGTACAGGATTAATTGGGTAATAATTTCTAATGCATCGTCAGTAGGAATTATTAGTTTCGGGTTCTTCTAATTCTTAGTGCTTCTATTTGTTAATTAATAAGGTTTGCGGGCACTCGCAGTATGTTAGTTAACGTAGTTAGAGAATAATTCCTTTGCGGGGACTCGCGGGGAATTATCGAGAATCTATGGAAGAATTGGGATTATTTGCGGGAACTCGCGATAATACTATAACTGAAACGACATAGGTAATTAGACAAGTTAAGAGGTTTATGATTGCATGCATAAGATTAAGGTGGATTTACATAATACCGGCATTTCCTCTCATTAATTGATATCTTCTTAAGTCTTTTATTTAGTTATTATTTTTTATAATTAAGTGACAACTCTAAGGTCTCTTAAAAGACATAAAGGTGACTACTAGTCAAGGTTTGGTTATATTTGCATATTATTTGGAAATAGGATTAAATTGCCGTCTCTGTGGATCGACCATGTCTACTACTGTGCTATATTTTATTAGCATCTTAACTGCAAGTTGTAAACAGTACTTTTACTGTATTTAGTAGACCCACGACAAGTTCTATCAGCCTAACGAATACATGGAAAACTACATGCATCAATAGCCAGAAGGCCCCTAATGTCACCAGGTAGCAATAATTATGTTTCTATTTTTCTTTGCTTCTTTTATACATTTATTTATGTGATTAATTTACACTTTATAAAACAAAGATATAAGTGAAAAAAATTTTTTGTATATATATTTTATGTGTTATTCCCTAAACTAATTCACAAAATTCGTATATTAATTTTTTTAAATTATCCTCTTTTGGAAAGCTGAGTAATAAGTAAATTATATATTCTATATATATATATATATATGTATTCAATTTACAACCTATGAAAGAATTAATATTTTCTTAGACCTTTTTTTATGTTAATCATAGGGCCATGCAAATGTAGACAATGTGTTGTGTGTATTGATGGGGAAGCCCCTGGAGTACCGAAAATAGCATTATACTTTGTGCGTTTATTTCCTCCAGTTCAAGTTGGATATTTGATCCTTAAAATTATTTAAGAAAAGAAGAATATACTTTTGTTGGGCTACCAAATTCTTGCAATCAAAAACTGGGTAATCTAAATTAAGTGAACCAACTGAAAATGATATTTGTGTGTGGCTCATAATATAAGCTTTTTTAATATTATTAATGGGACCACTTCATTTTCTTATTTCTTCTTCAACCATTTATCATGTTAAAGATAACAAGAAAACTTCCATAACGTCACGCAAAGGGCGAGCCCAGCGTTAAACTTTTTCTTTCTTTTGGGTTACTACTTATACTTTGTTTTTAATCAATTGTTTCAGTTCTGGGCCAATGCTATTTGATTTTCCACAATATGTTTGTACGTGTTTCATAAATTTGGAACGGAATCTATTCAGCATATATAATCTTACTCTTTTGGACGGGGCACGAGTTTGAGTTGGCATGTCATTCTAGCCTATGTGTTAGATATATTTTGAGCCGAGTCAAAAATTATTAACGAGTATCTTTCACATATATAATTAAAGTTGTTTTTATGGTGCTATATCTACTTATAATGTGTTAGGATCATGTCACGTCAAAAATTGTCATCTAATAAAAATTCAAGCTTTCAAAAAAAGTAATCTTTCACTGTACTTTACAAATCATCATCAACAAGGTTATTCCAATTCAAAACTCTCCAAAGTTTGGAAAAAAAAGTATAAATATCTCCCTAAAGTCTGGAAAATATGTCAATACCTCTTAACTTGTATGATAAGACATAAATACATTTCAATTATTTACTATTCACGATTTTGAAAGTATTTTATATTTTTATACAAATTCAAGGATATTGATATACCTACAAAACTTTAGGGAGGTGTTTGTACTTTCCCCAAATCTCTCAGGGGAGGCTTTTAACCTTTCCCAAAATAATTAAAGGCGTGTAGAGTACAAGGTCTTAAAAAAGTATTTTGAATTAAATTTTAAAATATAAAAAGTGTATCTAAAATGTAAAGTTGTTTAGTTACACAGTAAAAACTACATTACAATAGAAATTATCATAAATTAAGTTTAAAATGTATAGTAAAATTAAAATTGATTCTAAAATTTCAACGAACCATTGGTTAGTATTAAACCACTTGATACTCACAAGAGAGTTTTGAGTTCGAATAATATCGATCATTACCTCGATTTACTCACAAGAGAGTTTTATTTTATGGCTTCTTACTATTCGAGTGAAAATGACACAAAGACATAAAAATCCTAACTTGCCCAGCCGACAACACATAAATATGTCTCATGTGGGATGCTTATATTTTTTTAAGGATGGCTTATAAATATTACCAAATTACCTTAAAAATATGGCACATTTCATAACATGCTTCTCCATGGTCATGTGCTCGTAATCTTAGTTCTAATCATAACCTATAGCCTCTTTTGCATTTTCCTTAGCTCTATATCTACCAAACCATCCATAAAAGAAAGCAGTTTGCCCATTCATTCCATTTTTAAGCTTCCCTCTGGTTTACCACCATGGCCTCCAGGTGATTTGTTTTGTTTGTAAATAATCTTAATATTATTGTACAAAGCTATAAATGCTGAATGGGTTTTTTTTTTTTATTGTAATTTTTTGTTGTTATAGGTGATGGCTTTGCAAATGGATATATTGATTTAGGTGGCCTTCAGGTCTATCAGATAAGATCCTTGAAGAAAATATGGGCAGCATATGAAGGTGGACCAAATGACTTAGGCGCCACAATTTTCGAGCCTTCAGAAATTCCTCCTGGATTTTTCATGCTCGGATCCTATAGCCAACCCAACAATCGACCCGTTTTCGGCTCCATTCTGGTCGGAAAAGACATTTCAAATGCCACCGGAGAGCATGAAATTCTGAAAAGGCCAGTTGATTATGTAGCAGTTTGGACCAGTGAAAGCTCAAAAATTAGTCACACTGGCCTTTGTTACATTTGGTACCCAATTGCACCGGATGGTTATGAAGCTGTTGGCTATGTCATCACCAATTCATCAGAGAAGCCATCCCTTGACAGAATCCGATGTGTTCGATCCGACTTCACTTATGATTGTGAAGCTGAGAATTGGATTTGGAGTGAAAGTTCATATGGTGATGGATTTAATATGTATAGTTTAACTCCAAGTTCAAGAGGAAATCAGGATCAAGGTGTGCAAGTAGGTTCATTCATTTTGGTGAAAAATCGAGATGAAGACGCTCTAACATCTTTATCTTGCTTGAAAAGCAAAAGAATGGGATCCAATTTTCCCAGTTTAAGGCAAATTCATGCACTATTTCAAACATATTCTCCAATCATAAACTTCCATCCTCAAGAACCATACCTTCCCTCTTCAGTAAATTGGTTTTTTTCTAATGGTGCATTGTTATACACCAAAGGACTAGAACTGAGTCCTGTTCCTATCAGATTCAATGGGGAAAATCTTCCCCAAGGAGGTTTAGATGATGGGAAATATTGGTTAGGCCTTCCAGTTGATCATGAAACAACATCAAAGGAGAAGCTCAAGAAAGGGAATTTGCAAAGCTCTGAAGCCTATCTTCATGTGAAATCCATGTTTGGTGGCACATTCACAGACATAGTTATATGGATTTTCTGCCCATTTAATGGGCCTGGGATGGCTAAATTTGGACCATTTGATATTTCACTAGGAAGAATTGGAGAACATGTTGGTGATTGGGAGCATATTTCTCTGAGAATCAGCAACTTTGATGGGATGTTGCAAAAGGTATTTTTCTCACAACATAGTTCTGGATCATGGGTTGATGCATCTTTGCTTGAATTTCAAAATGGAAGCAACAAATTTGTGGCTTATTCATCTTTGCATGGCCATGCATTTTATCCAAAGCCAGGAATGGTTCTACAAGGTAAAGCTGGATTTGGGATTAGAAATGATATGGCCAAAAGCAACTTAGTTTTGGACACTGGTAATAGGTATGAGATAGTTTGTGCTGATTATAGTAATAATGTCAATCCTGTGATTGTGAAGCCACCATGGTTGTTCTTTGCTAGAAAATGGGGGCCAGAAATAACTTACAATCTTGGCTTTCTTGTGAAAATGATGGAAAAGGTTTTCGTCGGAGTTGTTAGATCTGCTTTTCAGAATCTGGTGGATTTGTTTCCAGAAGAGATTTATGGGGAGGCAGGTCCTATTGGTCCCAAGATGAAAAAGAATTGGAAGAAAGATGAATGTTGAAGGATTGCATTTGTTGATGAAGATGATTAGAGAGAAGATGGAGAATTAATTTATTTCAATTGTACAGTAAGATTATTCTTTTGTTGTTTGTTTCTCTTACACCATTAATTAGGCTGGATTGTCAATGATGACATTTTAGATTTGTGGTTATTTGGCATGGGTGGAGCAATGTAATCCATTTCCATGCATTGAAAAAAGAAAGAAATGATTCCAATTGTACAGAGATATTCATTCATTTAATGTTCGTTAGTTTTTCCTTCTTTCTTTTTTCTTGGAAATTTTTTATTTTTATTAGTTACAGCATGGGTCATAAAATACAATACCTAAAATTATTAGTTAAATACTATTTTTTTCAGTTGTATAAACATATTAGTAAAGGTATGTAGAGTTGAATAGAAATAAGACTCTTTTATTGGACAAATAAGTTTTACAATTATGACCTTTACGACAGGACGGGAGTATATTTTTTCTCTTTTGTTTCTTATAGAGTTTCAGTTAATTTAAGGGCTAATTTCACTATAAGTCACCCAACTCTCTAGACTTTTGGTCATTAAAATTTTTTTATGTCATTTTTGCCAATGAATATTAAAAAACGTATCATTCCACTGATTTATGTCCGATTTGACGGTTAATTTTAACAAAATTGACTTTTTTAGTCATTTTTTTATTGAACTCTCTTAAATGTAACATTTTACCCATTTTATTAAATTTGATGGTTACCTTTAACGAAAGAAATGCTTATACATTAGAATTATGAGAAATTACATATTTTATTTATTTTACATTATAAGTCATGAAATATTTTATACTTTGTGAATTAAATTATTTTAAGGAGATGAAGGAGTATTGATATAACAAGTATACACAATAGCTAGTGTTGAAAATTTTAACTGGCGTGCAAAAGAATTAAATATCCCAAAAAATACAAAATAGATAAAGATATAAAATAAGAAGTAACCTAGATTCCCTATCAAGCGTACAACAATACGTATGCTAAAATACTGTATGTCGATGTAGAATGACAAATGATGAACTAAATGTTGTTGGAGTTATTTTATGTTGGAATTAATTAAACCAAACTTGTATTTACTAATTAGTTAATTATAATTGTAGTAGGATTTGTTATTTGTCTATTTCCTATTTAGTTTAGTGTTTGTTTTGGGTAACCTAGTTGTTTTCGAAAATAATTCTGAAGCAGATTTATGGTAGGATTTAGGGATAGTTTAGCCTATAAATAAAGGCATTGGGTGATCATTGTAATCACAAAGAGATAACAGAGAAAATTACAGAGATATATACAAAGATACAGGAGAAACTGAATAGCCTTCGGGTTATTTCTCGACCAAGCTTCGGCTTTGGTGTACCGCACAGATTATGTGTGTGAAGGTTTGTTTATTGTTCGCTATTACAAAGAAGTTTTATTCCGTTGTACATTAATCTCTTTAATATTATTGTGGATATATATTATTTTTATATCCTACAAGTGGTATCAGAGCCAGAGAGATTTTGTGACGGTTGAAGAGTCGTGCGAAAACTTGTATTCGCAGGTTAAGGGAAGGTTTACAATTTATTTTTTTTCTCGTCTGCTGCAAACTTAGAAAAGAAAAGGAGACAGAAGCAAAATTACGAACTTCTAGTTGTTCAATTGGCGCAGTTAGCGTGCTGCACGAGTTTCCTGGAAAAAGCTTGTGTGATCAATTGGATTGAATTGCTCTGTTTCATGGTCTTATATTTGCATGCAAGTTTGCTTTATATGGTAGCTTTATTCCAACGGTCATTTGATCAAAGCCAACAACTTTGATTGTTTTATTGTGGGTGAATTATTTGGGCACTGCATCGGATGTTAAGGGAGTAGTTAAAGATATCTTTTTTACTTATCATTCATAAGTGTCAAGTTTTTGTCTTTAATGGTAAAAATAATTATAAACTATGGAGTCAACAGATGGAAGATTTCTTTAGAGTTATTGGAATCTGGCACGTGATTGAGACAGGATTTGAGTCAGAGTTTGCAGAAAGCAAAGAATCAAAGATAAATCAATATCATAAACAATTGGCTTTGTATTATTTAAGAACGAATATTGAATTAGATGTATGCAGAAATCTAATGGATGTAAAGGCAACTAAGGAGTTCTGGGAAAAGTTAAAAGTTGTCAATCGAGGAAACGAAAACGTTCAAAGAGTCAAACTGCAGGAGTTAAGGAGACAATTCGAGTTAATAGAGATGAAGCCTGATGAAAGAGTCCAAGAGTACATGGATAGGGTCAGATCCGTCATTAGTGAGATGAGAATCAACAGTGAGAATATGACAGAAGAACAAATAGTGTCAAAAGTTCTCCGCACGTTGACTTGGAAATTTCACAAAAAGAAGTTGGTTTTAGAAGTCACCAAGGATTTTTCTATGTTTGGTTACGACGACTTGGAATGTGAACTGGTGACTTATGAGATGTCTTTTACCCAACAAATTGTAGATTACAAAAGAGAGTGTTGGTCTAAACGTTTTGAAGACATAGAAGAGCATGCCGCTTTTGTTGATAATTTTTGTGATGTTCAAGCTGAAGCATTCGTGTTAATGGATGAGGAGTCTGATGAAGCATTGCTTGAAGTTGATGTGAAAGCTTGGAGAATGGATCTTCCAGCTACAATACAGAGAGCCAAAATATCATTGAGCAAGAATGTGTTGAGGAGGATGAAGACATTAAAAGTGTTGATTTGGTCAAAGAAGAAGAAGAAATTGTATGTGTCTCAGGACGAATTTTTTCCCAAAATAATTTTAAAAAAATGGCGGAAATTCCAAAAATAGGGATGTTTTTTTGGAGTTTCCGGAAATCAAGAAATTGAGGTTGCTAACCTCGCTTTCTTTGGAAAATTTTTTTTTGTTCATTTCCTGAAAAGCGAGGTTGCCAACCTCGCTTTCTGAGGAAATTTTTTTTTTCATCATTTCCTGAAGAAAGCTAGGTTGCGAACCTCGCTTTCTGAGGAAATTTTTTTTCCTCCTTTCCTGAAGAAAGCGAGGTTCGCAACCTCGCTTTCTTCAGGAAATGATGCAAGTTTAGCTGAGATGAATTTGATTGTGAATGCTGAACGACTAGGAGTGTTAAGAGTCTTTCAGAACCTGTGCCTGGTTTGAGCATACTACTGAATTTGGAATTCTTGTGTCCTTCCTCAAATCAGCATAATGGAAGCTCTTAAATCTTGGCCTACAGGGATGTTAAATCTTAGAGGAGATACTAATCTGGAAGGGTTTGAAATATTTCAGTTCCAATACTTGCAAATTAGAGACTGTAGAATTCTTGAGCTGAACATTTTAGGCAAACTTGATGCAAACAAGTGCTGAAATGAGTTTCACAGGAAAAAGACTTATCAAGATGATTACAAAGTCTTGGGTGCTTGTAGCAACAAGTTTCAGAGGAGGTACTATATGTTGTGTGAAGTTTTATGCAGCCATCATTGCTCTTCTCACATCAGATGTATCAAAGGTTCTTGAAGCCATTATTATTGATTCCCTTGCACCCTTGCATGGGTCCAGTCTTGAGGTATTTACTTTATGGTTTGTGGAGGAGATAGAAGTTGATGATGTTTACCTCAAAAATCAACATACCAAGCTCAGATCTTATTCTCCTCTGCTGCTTCCAAGAACTGTTGTGCATGTGACCTCAATGAACATTCTAATGTTTGACATGACTGGAAGATGTTTTGTTAGGGAATATGATTTTTGGATCAGTTACACTATGGCAAGTTGATTAAGATTTCTGGTAAAGGCAAGAATTAATGGTGGGGAATATTTTGGGATCTTAAGATCATTCAATGGTGATGTGGAGTTGAAGTACATTGAGGATGGAGGTGAGATCACTTTTGATACTCAAGTTTTTGCTTATCTGAGAACAAGGGGCAGCCTTACAAGATTGCAGAGATGGAAGCTCTTAAATCTTGGCCTGCAGGGATGAATTCTATTATCATTAGCTGAGTATTGGATGAATTGCAGCAGAAAACGAGGTTGCGAACCTCGCTTTCTTCAGGAAAGATGGAAAAAAAATTTCCTCAGCCAACCTCGCTTTCTTCAGGAAATGAGCAAAAAAAATTTTTCCAAAGAAAGCGAGGTTGGCAACCTCGCTTTCTTCAGGAAATGATGAAAAAAAAATTTCCTCAGAAAGCGAGGTTGGCAACCTCGCTTTCTTCAGGAAATGAGCAAAAAAAAATTTCCAAAGAAAGCGAGGTTAGCAACCTCGATTTCTTGATTTCCGGAAACTCCAAAAAAACATCCCTATTTTTGGAATTTCCGCCATTTTTTACATTATTTTGGGAAAAAATTCGTCTCAGAACAATAGGGAGATATTGAAATTGATGATCACGTAGATAAAAGTGATCATGGGAGTATTGAAAACTCTATTCAATTGGAGCTAATCAACTGCAGTGAAGTCGACTCCTTATTTGGTGAAGTGTCCGACCAAGTTAAAAATGTGACAGTGCAGCCTTGGATTTGCAAGGACATTGTTAGGTTTGACGGCATTGATAAGATTAGTAATGTCGACGAAAAGCTCTGTTCTAAAGATGAATGGGTAGATATCAGTGAGTTCTTTGACCAGTCTGAGAAATTTGGTAAGGCTTTATCAGAATACAAGTTCGAGTCCACATCTTATTTAAAGGTGATGTCTCGAGTTTGCGAGGATATTTTTGGGATTTGCAAGGTTGATGAGAAGATGAACTCGGATGAAGAAGAATGGGTGGATATGAATAAATTCTTCACTAAAGAGGAGTTTCCACAGAGGATCCATGGAACAAACAAATGTGTCTCTACAATGAGTTTGAAAGTAGAGATGAAGAACTACTGCAAGTTGGTTTCGCATGTTGTCTACACTGCGAAAGAAATGAGATGTAGATTCAAGCACATGATGGTGATGGACCTGCTTTGATTCAAGTTTGGTTTAAGGGAGGCTATGTTGGAATTAATTAAACCAAACTTGTATTTACTAATTAGTTAATTATAATTGTAGTAGGATTTGTTATTTGTCTATTTCCTATTTGGTTTAGTGTTTGCTTTGGGTAACCTAGTTGTTTTAGGAAATAATTATGAATCAGATTTATGGCAGGATTCAGGGATAGTTTAGCCTATAAATAAAGGCATTGGATGATCATTGTAATCACAAAGAGATCACAGAGAAAATTACAGAGATAGATAGAAAGATATAGGAGAAACTGAATAGCTTCGGGTTATTTTCGACCAAGCTTCGGCTTTGGTGTGCCGCACAGATTATGTGTGTGTGGGTTTGTTTATTGTTCGTTATTACAAAGAAGTTTTATTCCGCTGTACATTAATCTCTTTAATATTATTTTGGATATATATTATTTTTATATCTACATTTTACAACTCCAAGAGTCGTCACTTTGCTTCCATAAATACTATATATCGATGTTGAAGGGTAAATGACGTTTACGTATTTTGACGCCTACAATAATAAATATGAAAGAGTTACACCCCTTTTAATTATTTTATTTTTTGCTCTGCTCTAATCAATATGTTCCCAATTCCAATTGGCAAGCGGCCGCAAGTGATGTGGATATGCAAGCGGTGTGCAAAATTTGTGCGACCATTGCACCTCAGTATTAGAATTTTTCAATAATTGAAAGAAATATGGGAGTTTTCTTTTTCCATAATAACACTATTATAAAAACTATTATAATAACTCTTTCTTATTTTTAATTCCCTCTATACGGCTTTCTTGCCACGCTAGATTAAAAATTAATTGCCGACCCAAACCTCTTGGTTTTCCAACCCTTATTTTCCCATGTAATACATTTATGAATCTTTTGGATCTCTTTTATTTTATTTTATCTTTTTAAATTTTGAAACCCCTTCCAAATTTCCCTATTGTTTGTGTCCTCCAGGAGTAAAAGCAATATTCCTTAGCTTTTACAAGCTTTACTTTAATGTCGATGGTGTCCAAGGCTAAGAAGGACGGTTGCATTTTCATATTAGGGCACTTTCTATTTACCCTCAGTTAAAATCAGTCCAAAGATCAATCGCCCCAATTGTACAGAACTCATAGCTTTCCTCATCTAAAATTCTCCATGGATTCTCTATGTGATCTTTTTGTTTTTCTCTTTCTCAACAAATTCGCCATCACCATCACAACTCTTGGCCATTGGTTGTGTAAAGCTTATTGAAGTAGTCACTTGGAGGAAAAGTAAGCAAGTGGAGTTTTCATCTTTATGCACATGCAGCTTGCAATGATCGGTCAAAGACAACTGGAGTTTTCATCTTTATGCACATGCAACTTTGCACTAAAGTCAATGATTAACCATGATTAGCTAGTTAACCAATTGTACAGATGGCATTCCCTCATTAGTTTAGATCTTTGTAAATGATGTCATTAGCTAGTTAAATTAACTACAGATGGTTAAGTTAGTTAGCTTAGTGATTACGCAAAGCTGTGTCTATTTATGTAGTCTTGTAATGTTCTTTTTAAGTTTTTACAGATTGAAGTTTAATACAGAAAAGTTCTCTCAGAAATATTTTAGTTGCTCTCTCCATTTTGTGATCATTGCGTTGGTCATTTGATCTCATTCTGAGATTTCACATAGTATCAGAGCGGTTGCTTGAATCTTCTTCACTAAACAAGGTGTTGATCCCATCTTCTACGGTCTAAATCTCATAATTCTATCCCAAATTGCTGAAAAGGGAGAATTCAAGGGCTAAGGAAGTTCTTCACAGAGATTTGAAGAATCTTCATAGAAATATGGAACTGAGGATCCTCTCTACCCTCCATAGCTCCAATCACTCTGGAATTGTGTTGGTATCTAATCTTGTGATTACGCAAAGCTGTGTCTATTTATGTAGTCTTGTAATGTTCTTTTTAAGTTTTTACAGATTGAAGTTTAATACAGAAAAGTTCTCTCAGAAATATTTTAGTTGCTCTCTCCATTTTGTGATCATTGCGTTGGTCATTTGATCTCATTCTGAGATTTCACATAGTATCAGAGCGGTTGCTTGAATCTTCACTAAACAAGGTGTTGATCCCATCTTCTACGGTCTAAATCTCATAATTCTATCCCAAATTTGCTGAAAAGGGAGAATTCAAGGGCTGAAGGAAGTTCTTCACAGAGATTTGAAGAATCTTCATAGAAATATGGAACTGAGGATCCTCTCTACCTCCATAGCTCCAATCACTCTGGAATTGTGTTGGTATCTAATCTTTTGACCGAGAAAAACTACATAGGCTGGAATTGAGCCATGATTATTGCTCTTGAATCCAGAGACAAGCTTGGATTCATCACTGGAGAAACCGTAATGCCTCCAGAAGGTTTAGCTAGTTTTAAGCAGTGAAATAGGGTTAATTCCACTGTTATTTCATGGATTCTAAACTCTTTGAGCAAGGAGATAGCTCATGGATTCTTGTTTTTCAAAGAAGCTAAGGTACTGTGGAAAGACCTTGGAGAATGGTATGGAGCCTGTAATGGACCTCAACTGTATGAGCTCAAGAGAGACATGAAAACTCTCGCTCAAGGAAGCTCCTCTGTTGCTGCTTATTACACCAGTCTAACTCGGTTTTGGGATGAACTGACCTGTCTCAAACCAGGAAGATAATGTGCATGCTGCAAATGTGGTTACTACAATCTATCTATACTTAATGATAATAAGGATAAGCTAATGCAGTTCCTTATGGGGTTAAATGAGGAATATGATGCAAACAGGAACCAGATTTTGATCATGGATCCATTTCATACAATCAATAAAGCATACTCCACGACAAATTTCTGTGGAGAAACAAAGACTAGTTCAGAGTAACTATGCTGAATCTCATGAAAGCAGTGCTTTAATTGCAAAGATAGACATATCCTATCCTGCAGCAAGGGGAAATCAGAAAAGAAGACTTGTGAAGAGGCCAGACTTGCATTGTGACTTCTGTAATTCTAAAGGACACGCTAAGGAAACCTTCTTCAAGCTGAAAGGTTATCCAGAGTGGTGGAAAGGGACTAAGGATAGTGGCTTGCAGAATAGAGCAAGAATTGTTACAGATAGGAATTCTGCAAATGCTGTCTCTCAGAATATAGCAACTGCAATGGATACACCTCTTGACAAGTTTGATGGAGAAGGAGGTCAGCTGTAAGGAAACTTGCAAGCAATGGTCACTAATCTCATTCAGATGGAACTTGGAAAGGCACTGAAAGGCAAGATGAAGGACAACCTGCAGGATTCAACCATGGCAAACTTTGCATACTTTGGAGACTTTGCAGGTAGTGTTCTCACTCAATTTGGTAATTCTGCTGTGCTTTTAGAATATAATTCTTGGATTGTGGATAGTGGAGCTTCTAGTCATATGTGCAGTGACTCTAAATACCTCACAGCCCTGAAACTTACCACAATTCCTACCCCTGTGTGCCTACCCTATGGATCCATCAAGCTAGTTGAGAACATTGGAACAGTAACACTTTCCAGCTCCATAACCTTGACAGATTGCATGCATATACCTTCCTTCAAATATAATCTGCTCTCTGTGAACAAATTAACCAAATCAGGGAAAGTCTGTGTTGATTTTTTTCCTAACTTTTGCATTATATAGGACCTAGTGACTAATAGGGTCCTGGGAGTGGCACAAGAAAGCAAGGGCCTATACATTTTGGGATCAAATTCTTTCCAAGAGGATCTATTGCAGAAATATTCTTGTGTCACTAGTCAATCCTTTCTTGTTAATTCCCTATTCCCTCATAATGCAAATGCTGTACATGCTCCTGATTCTAGAACATGGTATTTCAGATTAGGACATCCATCTGCCACTATAATAAAGCATTTGCATCTTTTGAATAAAGAGATTTCTGTTGATTCTAATGATTGTGATGTTTCTATTGATTTTTGTGATATCTGTCCTATGGCAAAACAAAGTAGATTGTCATTTCCAACTAGTGAACACACTAGTACTGGCTATTTTCAGTTGATCCATGGGGATATCTGGGGTCTATATAAAATAGCAACCCTAACTGGCAGCAAATACTTTCTAACCATGGTAGATGACTACAATAGGTGCACCTGGACTTTTCTGCTTACTCACAAATACCATACAGTCAAACTCCTACATCATTTCATCCTCATGGTGCAAAACCAGTACCAAACTCAAATCAAATGCCTCAGAACTAATAATGGTTTTGAGTTTCTTAACCTAACATGTTCAGAAATGCTGGCCAGTTTAGGCCTCATTCATCAAAGATCAGTACCATACACCCCTCAACAAAATGGGCTTGTAGAAAGAAAATATAGGCACCTACTCATAGTTGGAAGGAGTCTTATGTTACAGTCTAGCCTACCAAAACATTTTTGGGGAGATTCAATCCTTTCTACTACTCACCTTATAAATAGGTTGCCTACTCCTATTCTACACTGGGTCCATATAAAATAGCAACCCTAACTGGCAGCAAATACTTTCTAACCTTGGTAGATGACTACAGTAGGTGCACCTGGACTTTTCTGCTTACTCACAAATACCAAACAGTCAAATTCCTACATCATTTCATCCTCATGGTGCAAAACCAGTACCAAACTCAAATCAAATGCCTCAGAACTGATAATGGTTATGAGTTTCTTAACCTAACATGTTCAGAAATACTGGCCAGTTTAGGCATCATTCATCAAAGATCAGTACCATACACCCCTCAACAAAATGGGCTTGTAGAAAGAAAACATAGGCACCTACTCATAGTTGCAAGGAGTCTTATGTTACAGTCTAGCCTACCAAAACATTTTTGGGGAGGTTCAATCCTTACTGCTACTCACCTTATAAATAGGTTGCCTACTCCTATTCTACACTGGGTCCATATAAAACAGCAACCCTAACTGGCAGCAAATACTTTCTAACCTTGGTAGATGACTACAGTAGGTGCGCCTGGACTTTTCTGCTTACTCACAAATACCAAACAGTCAAACTTCTACATCATTTCATCCTCATGGTGCAAAACCAGTACCAAACTCGAATCAAATGCCTCAGAACTGATTATGGTTATGAGTTTCTTAACCTAACATGTTCAAAAATGCTGGCCAGTTTAGGCATCATTCATCAAAGATCAGTACCATACACCCCTCAACAAAATGGGCTTGTAGAAAGAAAACATAGGCACCTACTTATAGTTGCAAGGAGTCTTATGTTATAGTCTAGCCTACCAAAACATTTTTGGGGAGATTCAATCCTTACTACTTCTCACCTTATAAATAGGTTGCCTACTCCTATTCTACACTGGAAAACACCTTATGAAGTTTTGCATGGAAAACTTCCTGTCCTCAACAATCTGAAAACCTTTGGATGCCTTTGTCATCTCACAAGCACTTTCCTACATAAAGACAAGCTTGCTCCTAGAGCCTTTCCAGCCATATTTCTGGGCTACCCTCCTCATCAAAAGGGTTATAAACTATATGATCTCACCCATAGAAAATAGGTGATCAGTTGGGATGTTGTATTTCAGGAACATATTTTCCCTTATAGAGTCTCAGATTTCAAGTTACCTTAGGAACCTGATCTGCAGTCTCATCTTCCTATCTATCCCTTACCCTGTTCAGCACCTGATGTTATTCCAGTAGTCCCATATAGTCCATCAGATCATTCCTCTCAGGTCATCCAACAACATGATACAGGCTATGATTCAACTTTTAATCATTCTCCTCTCACTGGCACCAATGATGACTCAGAACCTGATATCTCTCCATCTCCTACACCTCTTATTTCCCACATTCCTTCACACCCTACCAAAACAAGAAAGAAACCTGTATGGCTACAAGACTTTGTCACCAATCTTGCTCAAATTCATCAACCAACTAGCTCATTTTCCACTGCATATATGTCTTTTGCTGCTAACCTATCAAAAATCCAGGAACCATATTCTTAGAGGCAGGAAAAATAATCAAAAGAGTGGGTTCAAGCCATGGAAACTGAACTCCAAGCATTGGAGGAAAACCAGACTTGGGAACTTACAACTTTGCCTAAAGGGAAAAAGGCCATTGGATGTAAATGGGTGTACAAGGTTAAATGTAAACCTGATGGCAGTATTGAAAAATATAAGGCAAGACTAGTTGCAAAAGGGTACAATGAAGTGGAGGGTGTGGACTACTTTGATAGTTTTTCCCCTATTGCCAAATCTATTACTGTCAGGCTCCTTCTAGCTATTGCTGCAGCAAATTGTTTGTCTCTTCATCAATTGGACATCAACAATGCATTTCTTCATGGAAATCTGGAGAAGGCAGTCTGCAAGTTGATACGATCCTTGTATGGCCTAAAACAGGCTTCCAGGATGTGGAATCAAGAGTTTACTCAAAAATTGGTTGCTTATGGATTCAGTCAATCCAAGCATGACCACTGCCTCTTTACTATGCATAATTCTGGTTTCTTTCTTGCCTTAGTAGTGTATGTGGATGATGTTCTGATTATTGGGAATTCTGAGGCAAAAATTTCTAATGTCAAGGTTTTCTTGAATCAGCAGTTCACTATCAAGGATTTAGGTCCTACCAGGTATTTTCTAGGTATTGAGATCATTCGTTATAACTCTGGAATGTACCCCAATCAATAGAAATATGCCAATGACATTATCACAGATGTAGGCATGGCCAATGCCAAATCAGCAGCCACACCTTTTCCCTGCTCTTATAATCTGAATGTTGATTCTGCGGCTCTTCATGATCCCTGGTCCTTAAGGGAGACTTGTAGGGGGGCTTTTGTATTTGGGATTCACCTGTCCTGACCTTACATTTGCTGTACAACAACTTAGTCAGCACATACAGCAACCTACTACTGTTCACTGGGATCTTGCTCTCCATGTGGTTAGATACTTAAAAGGTTGCACTTCTCATGGGCATTTCTATCTAGCCAATAGTACTTTCAAGCTCACTGCTTTTTCAGATGCTGACTAGGCCACTTGTAAGCAAACCAGGAGATCTATCACTGGATACTATATCTTTCTTGGAGATGCACTTGTTTCATGGAAAACTAAGAAGTAGAATACTGTTTCTCGTTCTTCAGTTGAAGCTGAATATAGAAGTCTTGCCTCACTGTTTGTGAGCTCAAATGGCTTTCTTATCTCTTGCATGACCTCTCTATTCCTCTTCAGCTCCCTATCCCTTTCTGGTGTGATAACCAAGCAGCTATCCACATTACTGAGAATCCAGTTTTTCACGAAAGAACAAAGCATGTAGATATTGATTGTCACCTTGTTAGAGATCAATATCTTGAAGGCTTCATACATCCCAAACATGTCTCCACCACTCAGCAACTTGCTGATGTTCTTACTAAGTCTCTTTCTGCTCCCTCCTTTTCTCGTATCTTGTCCAAGATGAGCTTTGGTACCTTCCTACAGCCTCATCTTGAGGGGGGGATGTAAAGCTTATTGAAGTAGTCACTTGGAGGAAAAGTAAGCAAGTGGAGTTTTCATCTTTATGCACATGCAACTTTCAATGATCGGTCAAAGACAGCTGGAGTTTTCATCTTTATGCAAATGCAACTTTGCACTAAAGTCAATGATTAACCATGATTAGCTAGTTAACCAATTGTACAGATGACATTCCCTCATTAGTTTAGATCTTTGTAAATGATGTCATTAGCTAGTTAAATTAACTACAGATGGTTAAGTTAGTTAGCTTAGTGATTACGCAAAGCTGTGTATATATATGTAGTCTTGTAATGTTCTTTGTAAGTTTTTACAGATTGAAGTTTAATACAGAAAAGTTCTCTCAGAAATATTTTAGTTGCTCTTTCCATTCTGTGATCATTGCGTTGGTCATTTGATCTCATTCTGAGATTTCACAGGTTGTGGTTTCTACTTTTTCTTTTCAAGATGTATTTCTCTAAAAAAATTTAATTTTTTGCAATTTCACTGAAAAATAAAACAATGAAAGGATCCAATAACTTCAATCTCGGTCGTAACATGTTATTGCATAAAGAAGTTTCTGTGTTTTCTTTCTCTTTCGGGTCTATAATTTGTTTAAAATTTCAATGACAACAGAGTACAAAAGGGGAAAGGAAGGAGCTCCTAATGATGATGAAACAGAAGGATTTTTGTAGAAAACGCGTAGGATTTTGTGTTGGGTGGACTGATTAAAAGTTTCAAATGACAGATAATTTGCCATATTCATGGGAAAAATTTAGTTTGTTTATTTAATTTGGGTAGAAATCATAATATGAACAGTGGTTTATGATTTATGGTGAATCTATATGTAGAGGAGATGGGAAGACAACACTTTTATGGCAGTGGTTTAATGAGGAAGACGATGACATTTTTTTTATGTAGATGAGAAGAACAGAGATGTTTGGATTAAGTTTAATTGAGGGTATATCGAAATTTGGACGGAGTCTAAGAGAAGAGTAGGAAGACAAAAGGTAAGGACTCGAGGATAGAAAATTTTAACGGAAATGTTATTTACAGGCCACAAATTACTAAATAAAGGCCACTTTTTAAAATTTTAGAGTGTGAAAAGACCGAAAAACCCCTCCCCTTATAAAAGCCTACTCGGTGGAATGTGGCCTGTGGCATTTTTTCCATAAACGTCGCCTGAGAGGGGCGCGTTTTATGCAAAAAAACGCCACAGGCCACATATGTTTTTAAACAAACACGCCCAAATGTTGGCCACGCCCAAAAAAACTCGGTGGAATGTGGGCCACATATGTTGGCCACTCCATTGCTTTTGCTTGTTGGTTGCTTGCTGCTCGGTGGAATGTGGGCCACATATGTTGGCCACTGCATTGCTTGCTGCTCGGTGGAAGCCTGTGGCGTTTTTTCCATAAACGTCGCCTCAGAGGGGCGCATTTTATGCGAAAAAAAGCCACAGGCCACATATTTTTAAAAAAAACACGCCCAAAACTGGCGAGTTTTTCCAATAAAATCGCCAGTTTTGGGCGTGTTTTTTCACGAAAATGGTGGCCTTCGGCGACTGTATCACAAAAAATCGCCCAGTACAGGCGCGTTTTGTGATACAATCGCCCGTCGTGGGCGATTCTCACCCAGTGACGTTAAAACGCGAAAAAGCTGCTACCTAAGGTGTGGGTAAATTTTTTTTCACCAAGGTAATTACCAAGGGCATTTATGTCATTTCACACTCACAAATTTTAAAAAGTGGCCTCTATTTAGTAATTTGTGGCCTGTAAATAACATGCCCCAATTTTAATCATATGTAGCAAAGAGAGTAGTATAGAGGGAATTAAAAATACAATAGTGTTTTTTTTTTTTGACGGAAAAAATATAATAGTGTTATTTAGGCAAATAGTTGTTATAATAATCACTACAAGAAAACATGGTATTTGAGACAAAATTTTAAGACAATAAGAAAAAATTGTCTCAAATACCATGAATTTGAGACAATAATAATGATTGTCTCAATAATTAGTTTGACACACTTTAATTAAGACAGTTTGTGAAATGTCGTCTCATATACAACTAATTGAGACACTTATTTAAGACAATGAAAATTTTGTCTTAAATGAAACTATTTAAGACACTCATTTAAGATAATAATTTATTTTGTCTTAAATCAAACTATTTAAGACACTTATATAAGACAATAGTTTTTTGTTGTCTTTAATAAAACCAACTTATTCACTTAAATGGGATTGTATTAAGAAATTTGATTAATTTCTTGGTTTTCTCCTAAAATAGTGTATTAGAAAAATATTGGTAGCAGTGGGACTTTAATAATATATAGTCATCTTGTCCCTCATTTTTAAAATTATACTATCGGGGATTGAACTTGGCTCAAGTTAGAATCTCCATTTGGATGGGCTTACAATCTAAGTTTATGATCAATATGAGTGTCATATTATGTATAAAAAAAAAATTGTATTACATCACATTGCTTTAAAATAATATAATTACCACTACATCCAAATGAAACTATAGCGACATTTTATGAAAAGCACTTCTTAACATTAGTGCTGTTCAAAGTAGGAAACCAATCCGATCGATTCAGAACCGAAATTTTGGATCGGTTTCAGTTCAGGTTTTATCCGAAACTGATAATTTTAGTTTTTGTTTTTTTTTTCCTGATTTTCTTGACCCGATTTCACTTTTCCCATTTCTCTTTTTTTTTCAAAAACTATATTTCTCCTTCATCTATTTAAAAACCGATGGGATAGAAGATAGATGACCTCAATTTCTTAAGATTTAAAAATTGATGTAACAATATTCGTTTTTCCATGAGAAAAAATCAGCTATTTTTTCCTTCATTCGTTTTTCAATGAATTTGGCGCTTCATCAATGTTGATCCCGAGTCCTTATGAAGCCTGGAGACTGATGAGATCACATTATACAAACCAAAACCATTTATTAGAAGAGTTTATCTCTTCTAATAAGGTTAAAGCAATTACTTTTTACTAGTGTCGAACATAAATGAAAATTAAGGCGGGACAAATTGGAGCCAACTTTTTTTTTTATATTGAAATTCGCCGAGGAAAACAAAAAGAGAAACTAAAAGCTAACCTAGTACTCACTCTAATTATGAACTTCTTTCAAGTCAGCCACCGCCACCAACACCACCTACATGACTACCCGTCCTCCTCTCTTCCTTCCCTGTAACCTCATTCTCCCTCCCAAACCCTCAATGTTGAGATTTATTGGATTCTAATTTGGGTACAAATCAGAATAATCCTTGAAAAGATAAACCCTTCGAGTGTTTACCATCACCGCCTCCGTCAAAATATGATCTAGGTAACTCGCCGCAAATGCAGTCTGAAGCAAGAAAGATCCCTCACTGGCTCTGTAACTTTTCCTCTTATTTGGCCACTTTCCAAATGGCTCTGCTACCTCCCTGTCCTTTCCCATATTTGGCTTCAATCTATTGTGATCTAGGTAAAATCCCATCAATTCCTAGACTTTGTAGTGGTATCGGATATATATGTGTTTTAGTTCTTACTAATTTCTTCAAATTTTGGTTTCATTTTATAGATTATACTCTTATAATAGAGAATTTTACCATGGAAGACTTTTTGGTGGTTTCGTATATATATAGTAGTTAATTTTGTCCAATTTTGATTTTTAGTTTTCAAAGATAATAATAATAGTCTAACAGGGGTTTGTGTGAGCCCTAGTCCGATAAATAGAGATGGGAGAAAGGTGGATGCTTTGACAACGAACTAGGTTAAGGGTGGACTTTATTTCATTCTTCTGGGACAACATAAGTAGGGCTGGCAATTGGGTCGGGTTCGGGTTGGCGGGTTCGGGTTGACGGGTTGGCGGGTTAATACTTGTAAACCCGAACACGGCCCATTTATTATATGGGTCAATTATATAAACCCGAACCCGACCTGATTAACAAAGTGCAACCCGAACCCAACCCATTAACCTGTTTATTTTGTGAGCTAAAAACCTATATATAATTATATGGGTTATATGGGTCAATAGGTGACCCAAATAACACATATAACCTGTTAACTCTAAATTCAAATTTAGAAATTAGACAAATTTGCACAAAACATCTAAATACTTAGAGATAAAAAAACATATTAGAGATAAAAAAAAAAACATAAAACATATTAGAGATAAAAAAAAAAATTCAACCAGATCCATCACAGCCGGCCCTTTCTGATCCATCACGGTTCGGATGAGTGCAGGGGAGAAAGGAAATAAAGAGAGAAAAGAAAGGGAAAAAAAAAAAAAAGGAGAGAAAGGAAAGAAAGAAAAAATAAAAGGAGGGAGGGGAAAAAAAAGAAGTGAAAGGAGGGAGTAATCGGTCATGGAAATTAGGGTTAGGCCATGGAAATTCGGTGAGTGCAGGGGAGAAAGGAATAAAGAGAGAAAAGAAAGGAAAAAAAAAAAAAGGAGAGAAAGGAGGGAGTAGTCGGTCATGAAATAAGGAAGGGAAGAAGAGTAGTGCAGGGGAAAGAAAGAAAGAGAAAAATAAAAGGAGGGAGGGGACAAAAAAGGAGAGAAAGGAGGGAGTAGTCTGTCATGGAAATTAGGGTTAGGCCAATTTTCAAAATTACAAATTTAACCTCATAATTTATTAATATTATTTAGATGGGTTAAACGGGTCGTAATTGGGTTTTGCGGGTTGACCTGAATTTGACCCGTTTATTATACGGGTTAAACGGGTCGACCCGTTTGACCCACCAACCCGAAAACCCCTAACCCAAACCCGCTTATATCGTGTCGGGTTCGTGTCGTGTCGTCGTGTCGTCGTGTCGTGTCGGATATTGTCAGCCCTAAACATAAGGCATGCTTTTCAAATTGTGCTTACACAAGGAATGATACTTAGATCATCAATTATGAGAGATCTTACAATATTGTAGCAGGAAAACTAGTTTATGTATAGACAAATCTGAACTCAATAGAAATCACACATGATTATGTTAAATGTCATGTTCTCTAAATTTATCATCAATTGAAAGTAACACTCTTGTTTACTTTGCAGTTCAAAAGTTGAAAGTATTCACTCTGCTAAGGTTTTGCAATTGCTTCATTGACTGGAACAACTCCATTCCTTTTCTAGTGAGTATACTGGTAAGTATCTATGTGTAAAACTTGTAAAAACTTCACCAAATTAAAGAAGCAGGAAATGATTAGTTTCAAGAGGACCATTTTCTGTTCAGTGTATCTTTAAGAATTAAGCAGGAAAACCTCATGCTTAAGAGTTGAAACTATAGGGAAACTGACAACTGAAATAAATAAAATAGTTATAGAATTGGCTCTGATCCCTTGCAGATGGACATGCTTTAATTTTATTATAGGTACCTTATAGTTCATTTTTTCTCTTTGTCATTTAGCCATGGAAAATGTAATGCCTCTTAAAGCTTGATCTTATTTCAGTTCTTAATAATAACAGTAAGTTGTTGCTCACCTCTAATTATAACACCTGTTAAGTAACATAATCAAGCACAAATATATATGTGTGTGTGTGTGTGTGTGTGTGTGTGTGTGTGTTATCCCATATTGACTCTTTTTAGAAGAATTAGTCACAACCTAATGAGAATTTTCATTCTGACTGGGCTTTATAATTGAACATGGAAAATGTGTGAGTGTGGGTATGTGTGTGTATAACCATCTTGACTGGAATAAAAGACAATGTAGTTTAAAGTGTCTCTTTTGGAGATTGTGTTTGTCCACCAAGTTCTTGATATGTTACGTTATATTTCTTTTAGCTATCTCTTTTATTGAAATGGGTACTAAGGGTTGTATTTTTAAATGATAATCATCTCTTTGTTAAACAACTTGAACATATCAAAACCTTGCACGGGCTTCTCTCTCTTTCCTTTGATTTTGTATAATAAGATGCTTTGGCTTAAGGTTAGTTCTAATATTTTTAGAAAACTAAGTATTGATTTATTCGTGAAATAGATGGTTTTTTATTAAATTTTTCATTAGGTATATTAGATTTAGTTAGTTAATTGTTGAACCTAACTATTGCTATTTGAGTTCTAATGAGGATACTTTTGGTATGTTATATTGTTTTAAGTGTATGTGCAACTTAAGCTACAATAGAATGCATACATTTTCAACTAATAAAGCTAATCGTAAAAGTTTTGTTGATCACGCAGTTCAAGATATTTTATTATCTTTCATCAAAGGCTTAGTTGTAGTGGGACAAAGGCTTAGTTGTTGTCATCAAGAGTGTAGACTATTTTCTAAATAAAATGTCTCTAAGCTGATAATTTGTAGATGAAGTTAACTCTGGAATATCTTGAACAGTGGAAGAAATACATGGTTCAGAAAGTAGTGGACATTGTTGTTGATGGCTTTCCATAAATCAGAACCAGTGATGCATGAGTTTGATAAAAAGGTGAAGCTTTATTGCAAGTCCTTAGAGCGGTTTAGTATTTCAGATAAAGAACAAGTACAAAAGGTGGTAACTAAAGTTTTTTATGTTCAGAGGTAGATAAAGGCATTGATCTATTAAGAACTCTTATCCTACTCATCAAGTTTCATTCTTTCTTTCTTCTGCACTCCTTTTTAAGATCAGTTGGACATTGTCTTCAGCTACTTTAATCATGCCATAACCAGCCAAGACTGGTGATGCAATTGACTCAAGCAAGAGTGTTTTATTTTTCTTCTATAGTTCCTAGCATGCAATGAAGGCCTGGAAGTTCCTTTCATAATTATAATTAGGTGGTATGTCTTCTAGTTTTTGCTTCTCTCGTGCTTGAGCATTCCATTGAATAAGAGTTTTACTGCTGATGCTGGTATATTTTAGGATTTAAGCTGTTATGATCTTTTTGATTTTTGGATGACTGAATTAAGAACCTTGGAAAAGACTTTTGTTGCTATCAATATCTTATGAGGCTTAACTACTTAAGAAAATAATGGTCGATAATGCTCTGAGCCATGTAATTTTGTCATTGATCTACTTTGTATGTATTGTTGGGGTACAGTGTGGTAATAGGTGCTGGCCTAAATTCCTTTTTGCATGTTTCTGCCATGATTTACTTGCGACATATAAGGAGAATTTTTACTATTTATCTTGTGAAGAAATTGTACAACTTCAACTATATATGAAGATTGTAGTTATGTACCTTTCATACATAATAGTGCTTTGTGTTTGCACAAGGTTTTTTTGTGTCTATTTTATGCAGGTTGTATTTTCTGTTAATTGATTGATAATTCTAACTTTTATGTGGGTTTTGAAGGCATTCCTTGAGGTATGATTGTTCATTTTCTCTTTTAATTAATGTTTTCTATGATGGGGTGGATATATAACCCATGTTTTTTTTTTTTCCTTTAGTTAACTCCTAAGTTTTCTGTTACATTTGCTTCAATCTTAATGGGTGACTTTTCTCAGAAATATATTTTACTAGCATGATTTGAGGTTTTCGATCCATAAATTTCTTTGGTGAGCTGATTTGTTCTTATGGTTGAAAGCTGAAAAATATTTGGTGTTAATGTTGTTTTTTTGTATCAAGTAATTACTTTGTTTCTTAGTTCGTTTTAATTGAATGAATGCGATTGATTGAATATGACTTTTTCGAAGTAAAGTTTTGATTTATTCTTTGATGTTTTAGAATAAACTTATTCCTGTGCATTTCTATTCAAGTGTTACATTAAAAACCCTTTTTGCCAATTTGAGTTTTTTTTATCTCTTCTCTAGTTGATAACAAAGCTTGGGGTGCTTGAATCCTTGCTTTCTCAATAGAATTCCTTGAAGACTTTGGGTTCTGATTTGTTTGTCCTGTATGAGGGTGTTACCCTATGAAATCCTTATATAGAAGTTGATGTGTCAAATGTACGTGAGCTTGAATATTTTCTCATCAATGAGTTCATACATGTGGTAAGTAAGAAAACATTGTTTGACATTAATGTATGAGACTTTTGTAATGCCTATTATCTATTTAGTCTCAACAATATTGAGATGTTTGCAAATGTCAGTGTAGAAGTTTATAGATGCTCTAATGTAAAATTCTTCGTTGGTTTTGTTTTCTTCTTTCAGGAATCTGAAGATGAATGGATGGATGGAAGTTAGTTTCAAAATCGAGGAACTTATGCATACATTATTATATTGTGCATCACTTTTTTAGTTTTAGCCAAAACAGTAGCCAATATTTTGTTTATGAAACAGTCAGACTATTTAGAGATCACATTGATGAATTATCACTTCATTAGCTTTTATAATAGTAGTATCTTAGCTTAAAATACAGATAAAATTTAGATGTTATATTGATTAGATCAACAGAAGTTATTTTAATTTATCAACAATTGATGGTGATTAGCAATTACGTCCATTTGAAGATAATTTGTTCAAGCACCAAAATATCATTAAAAAAACACAATATATTTATTTCTATTTGAGACAGCTTATTGTCTTCTCAATTTAGAGTCCCGAATTATTAATAAAATATGACATGACAATTGGGACGGATGACTATTGTCTTTAATTCTATTTGCGACGGCATACGGTGTCTCAATTTAGATGTGTCTCTAACTTCTAAGCATTCAAGACGCAATATTGGGGAAGTAAACTACTGTCTTTAATCCTATTTGAGACAGCATATTGCTGTCTCAAACAATTGTCTTAAATTTTTTACATTTGAGACATGATACTTGAGACAGAAGAATGACTGTCTCTAATACTTTTTGAGACAGAAGAAGAACTGTCTCAACCCCGTCTCAAAAACTACTTGAGACAGCTTTACTGTCTCAAATTTTTTTTGCGACGGCTGTTACGGAGACGCCACAATTATTGTCTCAAAGCTGTCTCAAAAACCACTTTGAGATAGTAATTGCACTATTTAAGACAGTTTTGGTGGTGTCTCTAAAAACATATTTTTTTGTAGTGAATGTTACAATGTAAAAAAACACGAAATATAAAGTGAACTTTCAATACCAAAATTGTGAGACCCCAGAATTGTATCTGAGTAATTAGCTGAATTTTGATGGGTAAGATAGTAATTTAACCCTTGAACCTCCTTAAGCCTGAATTGGGTTAGACTTGAATTGAATATTGTCTAGAATCTTCCTGTTGATAAATAGTAATGAATTAGTTATTCTATAATTACAATTATTGCTTGAAATTTGTTCTTGAATTAGATATTATTTAAGATATGTAACGAAAATATAACGCAAAAAGATAATGTAAAAGAACAAGTAAAAGAACATGCAGAAAGATCATAAAAATAATCCTAGATCAAGCCTGAAGTCACGAAAGTCTTTGAATTTCGAGACCCTTTCGATATCGAAACGTCTCGAAAGCAGCCGCGACTAGAGAGCATAAACTTTAGGGTCATACTATTTGCAGTCACGGTTTTACTATTTGTAGTAACAATTTTATGTAAAATGTCTTTTTTGCCCTTTAGGTTAAAAAAAAAACTTTATAAATATCAGTGCGAGGAATTGGGCTGAAGCACAAAATCAGCCATTCCACCCATTTCTCCCATTTCTCTTCTATGCTGTGTGCAGACTAGTGGCAGCACAAACTCAGCCAAATCAGATAAAAGTCCAGACGAACCGGATCGGCAAAGGTGAGTTACTAAAATTAATAATTGTTTCTTTCATGTTTTGTTCGTTGTTTTGAAAAATTAGTGTATAATTTGGCTGGCTTTGTTATGTTTTTGCCCGGATCTGTGATTAACAGGTCATTTTATGGCCGGATCTGTGGAATGCCGTCCGAGGAGACACCGAACTGGACTAGAAAAAGGGGTGGAAAACCGCCGGTGTCCGGCGGTTTTTTCCGGCAAAAAACTCCTGGACGGCGGCGGTATTCTGGCTGACTGCCGCCGAAAACTGGCGGTAGTCAGCGGAACAAATACCGTAGACGCGGTATTTTTTCCCGGAAGATCGCCGAAGGACGGCGGCCTTTTTGGAAAAAAATACCACTGGAATCCGGCGGTCTACCGCCGGCTTTTTGGAAAATACTATTGCCGGAGTCCGGCGGTAGTATTTGTGGGACTACCGCCGGCGGTAGTTATTTGGAAAAAGGACCGCCGGTGGCTGAGGACTATCGTCGGCCGTCGGCGGTCCTTTTTCTGAAAAAAGAAAACCACCGCCGCCACACTCCGGCGGTTATTTTCCGGTGGGCCGCGGTTTTTTTCTGCCGATTTTTTGCCGACAATATTATTAATTTTTTAATCTTCAATTGTGTTATTATTCCTTCTATATTATCAATTATTTTCGTATTTATAATTTCGTGTGCAGTTGTATATTATCAATTTTTTTTCCGCCGAATTTTCCCTGACAATATTTTAAATTTTTTAATTATCAATTGTATTATTGTTCCTTAAATATTAGCAATTATTTTTGTAGTTATAATTATTTATGTTCCTTATGTATTTTTAATTTTTCAATCTTCAATTGTGATTTTTAGATGGCAGAAGCGTTCAAGAAATTGAAATTAAAATTAATCAGAAGCAAAAAGGATGACAGTTTGCAAATTAATAAGCCAATCAGGCAACAAACTCCGCCTCAGAGGAAATAGTTGGCCGAATCCCTCCCACTGCATCTGAACGCTAGAGAAGGGTCCTAGGAAAGCGCATGGTTCTTCTCGATTGTCAAATGCGGGGGCGGCGGCAAGTAGTAGTGATTACGGTGAAACGGAATTTGCACCGCGATACACTGGAGATGCGGAGGAGGAGGTAGCTTGGGAAAATGCTGAACGACATGAGAGGGAGATGTCTATGTCGCAGGGGTACATAGAATTTAATTCGGGGCGAATGGAGGATGAAAACGAATGGGCAAATGACCCCAACCAACGAAGGCGGAGTGGAAAAGGCTTAATGCTCTCCTCACGTAGGTCGGTTTCAGGGACCGGGTCCGGGAGGGATGCCGAGTGAAAGGAATATCGGCCTCTGAATGGTCCAATTGACGGTGGACTTTCAAATCTAGAGTTCTTAAAGAGATTCAAGGGTCATATTGCCTACTACATATGGCATCGACATGTATGTTATTATTCTTTATTATTTATTGTGAAATACTTATTATCTGTTGTTTAGATTTATGTTTAATTACTTGGTGCCTAAAATGTGTTAATTTATTTATTAAATTACGTAGGAACGTGAGATATTGACATGCCCTAATAGGCACGAGCGGCTGCAAAGGTGGGATTTAGTCGACGGCAAAATGAAAAGTATAGTGGAACATTCCGAGTTGGGACATTTGGTCTGGTGCATGCATCCAGAGTTAGACTCCGCACTCCTCAGTGCATTTGTTGAGAGATGGCATCCGGAGACCAATTCATTCCACATGCCGTTCGAAGAGATGACTATCACTCTCCACAATGTGGCCTACATATTAGGAATTCCGATTGACGGATTTCCACTTCATTGGAAAATTAAGTCGTCGAAAATGAAGGAACTGCTTCTAGAAATGCTGGGGATAGAGGAAGAGGAGTTCGGGGAGCGAGATTTTGCAAATGTGAAAATGTCCCTCCTTCGTGCCCATTGTGTCAGTGGACATGTGGACCCCGCCAATTCTTACGCAGGGTATTTGTTATGGTTGGTTGGAAATACCCTATTCGTTGATAAGAAAAAAACCAATGTGCTTGGGCATTATCGGCCTTTCCTCCGTGACGCAGATAAAATAAGCGGACTATCTTGGGGAGAAGCGTGCCTGGCCAACCTTGATCGCAATCTTGGAAGGGCCTCTAGGGCGGACGGTGCCCAATTAGGCGGGTGTTTGACATTATTGCAGTTTTGTTCGAATCAATTATAAATTATTTTCATACTTTATACTTGTTCATTAACATTATTAAATTTTTTTTTTCCTTCACACAAAAGAGTTGGATATACGAGTAATTCCCAATGTTTAGTCCTCCAAAGATGAGAGAATGGGATGTTTCCTTGCCTGCTGTAGCGAATTGGCAAATCAGCACCGGGTGGAAGCGTGAGCATAAACAGGATTTCTTGTCCTACCGCTGCGCCCTAGATACATTAAAATCTGCTGAGGTAATAATCTGTATTTTTATATCATTTAAATGCCATACAGTTAATTAGTGTAATATCCTAATTGGTCGAATACTCACTAACATTCTTGCAAATAAACTAGGTAAATTGGCTTCCTTTCGAGCCAAATCCTGCGCGTGTGCACCCAATCACATTGTTCAGGGGGCTTGTTTATTCCCCTTCGTTCATAGAACCCTATATGCCTGATCGGTGCATGCGAAAATTTGGATACGCGCAGTTGATCCCAGATATAGTTTATGAGCCAAAGAACTGTAATAGAGGCCCTGAAATTCGTAAGTATTCTTGCGTGTACGATAAAGATTTCATGGCTTGGCAAATGTATAAGAGCAGGATGTTAAAGGGGCTGTAGAAGGCTCAATGGGCCGATCAGGCGTGACCTGAGTACCTCAACTACTTCCATGCGCGATCACATGTTCGTGTTAGTCCGGACAACATAGAAGTGGAAAAGCCATCGGACCCTAGACAGCTACCTGCGATTGCGGTAAATACATGTGATTCATGTGTATTTATGTCCATTTATTATTTTTATGCCACTGTATGTTTAAATAACTTGGATTTTTCTTTCTAATGTTGCGTCTCTAATACATAGCTAGTAAAATGTATCTAGCTCATCCCCGACAAGGCATTCCGTACCCAACAACGTGAGGGAGAGGGCCATAGAGGAGGTGGCTAGACATTTGGAGGATTTGATGCCCGCACGAGAATAAGTTGCACGAACATCACCTATGTTATGTTCTTGACTCTTCAAATTTAGTAATATTAAGAAAATTTTATATCATCTCTATTTCTAAATTATTGTCATGTAATATATATACTTTTTTGATGCAGTGTATGAGCGTTCAATAATGTTACAATTACGTACAAATGAAACTTACATATAAGATACTTATATTGGAAAACTATTGGATAATAAATACATGTAATACTAACAATCAACAGTAGATTTATTTATAAATTCACCCAATCGTTGATCCAAGTGAGTTTTCCAACTCTGCATTTGTCCTGAGGCCCTGTTTCTCCACGTCGAATAGATTGGGGGTGCAAGACCTCCCCTGTCGTTAACAAAGCAATGAAGTGATTTTGTCTTATAAGACCCATATTGATGAAACTGATCGGATCATAAGATATGCCGGCCCCCTGCCACTCAATAGGAAGGAATGTATTACTCTACGGGCCATATAATGTAACAACCCTCTGATACTTCGTGGCGACAAGTAATCCACACAGATGAGAATCAAACCAAAATGCATCTGACGCCGGAACTACATAAAATTCTATCACCCTGCATGCTAACTCGTAGTCGACTGGCCCAAGAACGTATCGCCAAAGGGTAGATTGATCCTGCAGTTCTTCGTGCAGGTCTCTGCGGACTTGATGCCAATATTCCTCATCTGCATCATGTATGAAATAAGAAATTACTCTAAAACCACAATGTCCATCGGCCTTTACATTAACGTGGTCGGTAATGTAGTCGAACACGAACTGCTTCAGAAATAGGGGCATGTCGATAGGTCATTCAGAAGCGTGGGCCCTCACAACCCTTCTTCTCCTCTGTCCGTTTGTGGATCTCCGACCTGCGATTGCAACTCATATTAAATTTAGTATATCGAAAGCTAATTACTCATTATGATCTGTACAGGAAAATTAATATATGCACCTCGCTGTAATGCATTCCTATCGGCATGCTCGTACCCTGATAGATCCCGCTGGGTCGGATTGTGTCTCGGCCGTCCCCTGTGTGGCCTACTTACCGGCTCAGCTAAATCAACAGTTTCTGGATGAAGAGCTACATGCATGGCACCCATCACCCTATATATGTCAGCGCTTGGATGAAGAATGGTCTCAACAAACATTTCATGCAGTCGCCCTTTGGCGCTTTGCCTTACCTCCACAGTTTTCAGAATATCAGTATCTCCCAAGTGCAGCGTCTTCCAGAAGGGGTCCACATTGACAGGATCAATTGGATGATATGCTCGCACCAATTGTTGCATCTCACATGCACATGGCAAACCGCAACTTGTTCGGCGCAACCACACAACGAGCCATCTTCCCCAATGAGGCCAACTCTTTTTGTATATTCTTCTTTGAGCATTGTAATAGCAGCAAAAGACAGTCTACTATTCAGCCTACTATACAGTAAGTAGTCACTTTTCCTGTATGTTTTACTGCTAGAAGATTCCATTGCAGTCCGAATTTTGTTAAAGTGCGCCTCTATCATAATATTAATCCCTTCAAATAGACCTGGAAATGCCTTCCTATCTATCCCAATTGCCTTTTTTAACTATGCATGTGCACTTTTGACCCTGAAAGCCAATTAACATTGAAAATCAAATTCTCACACAAAGCATTGTATAAAGTATCATAAAATTATACAACATAAACCAATATAGATAGCTAATTATTATGAACTTACATGTTCGTTGTTCGCCCTCCGTAATGCTTTATATATTTCGTCCAACAAGATACAAACTTGTTTGCATGGGGATCCAACCATGTGTTTTTCAAGTATGGAATCACATTCCTAATTTAGATTTATTTCCATATCTAGTATCAATATATTCCACAGCTTCCGTGAACTGTTCATATGTCAAGGCTTTCACCACTTGCCCCCAACGATATAGAAACACCTCCGTTGTAGTTTTGTCGTTGCCAGCCGCTACTACATGTTTCTTTACATCTATTTCAATGTGTCTCCTGCATAGTAGTTGGGTAGCATGTGGGAATACTTTTTCCGCAGCGTTCATTATGGCAATCTCCCGATCAGTGATGACCACATGTTGGTATTTGTTTCCTTCGAATAAATTCCTCAATTGAGTCATTGCCCACAAATAGCTCGGGGTAGTCTCGTCCCTCATGAAAACAAAAGCAATATCAACATACTGAGCTGTGGGGACATGAGCCACTATCTGCAGAAGAGGCATGTCACACCTGTTTGTCTTGTACGTCGTATCCATAAACAAAACGTACGGAAACAAACCAAGTAGAGAAGGGGCCTTCTTGTGTGCGAAGAAAATGTGCTCGACTGCATTACTATCATCGTCAGATCGTGCACAAGTTTGAAGAAATACTGCATGTTAGTCATATCTCCACTCGCCTCCCTTCTACCTTTTGTTGCTTCATTGTACACCTGTCTTATGTTGCTGACATTTTGCGGATCATCCGCTTACAACTGGGCCAATATATGCTTCGGCCTGATATTAATACTTGACATTTCTGCAATTTTCTTTTTCTCCGCTTCTGTTAGCCATGAGTACGATGAATGCCAATTTTGAACTTGCTGTAATTCATGGTTGTGATTACCATTTTTTATCTCTAACTTCCAATTTTCCCCAACAATTTCGTGTCCCACAAGGTGAAATGAACATTTTATCAATTTGCTACTGGTATTGTTCCGCCTGCTCCTCCCTTCAGGTAGGGATGGCTTATCTCTAACTGTTCCTGATCTATCACACCCTATCTTAACTTGCCCTTTTCTCCCTCTTGCAAGGAAAAGGCCCAACGCTTTCGAATAAGATGTAATTTTTTCCGTCATACTGTTTTCAGATGCTGTAGCTTTGACCCATGCAACCAAATCTTCCTTACTTCTAAACTCTTTGTCCGTTTGAAATACCTCCGTGTGGTCAGAAAATATGTCATCCCTCTCCAAACGGATATTATGTTAATACAAACGATGGGTTAGCATACTGAAACCCAAAATTTAGCGGGAACCAGTAAATTTTTGAATAATCTCATCTACGAGAGGTGAGAATGGGACAAAATTCTACATAACATAGGGGGGATATTTCGTAAATCTCCCCTTGCGGGATATCTGGCCCTTTTGGCCGAGAAATCGAAAAAATTACCGCCCGCCGCCGTAAAAATACCACGCAACCGGCTGTTTTTCAGGCAAACGACCGGACACAACCAGAATCCGGTAGTCTGTCACCGGAAAACCCTTCGGAAGACCGCCGCGGTCTTCCGCACCACACTATCGCCTTGGCGGCTTTTTCGATAAAAGACCGCCGGCTTCTGGCGGAACTTCTGGTCAGACCAGTACCGGCAGTCGGCGGCGGTCTGCCTAAAAATACCGCTGCCCACCGCGTGGTGTTTAGCCTGCAACCGGCGGTATTCCCGGCGAGAGGACCGCCGGTCTCCTGGGTTTTTATACCGAGCTCTCCCCCCCCCCCCCCCCCCCCCCCCCCCCCCCCCCCCCGCGTGGTGTTTCACCGGCTACTAACGCCAGTCACCGGCGATATTTCCGGCGAGAGTACCGCTGGTAACCGGCGGTCCTCCTGGGTAAAAATAGCGCCCTTCGCCGGGCGGTATTTTCCCTCCCACTACCACTAGTTTTTGGCGGTACTTCCGCCGGAAATACCACCGGTCACCGGCGTTTTTCCGATCGAAATCCGGCCAAGGAGACAGTCTCCTCGCCCGGATTTTACATTTTCGGCCAAAACCGGCTGGATAATCGCGGATCCGGATCTGAAAGATCAGATAGATATTTTTTATTAAGGAAAAATAAATTTCACGTAAAAAATTGTATACAGTTTTTACATACCGTGTAATATGGATCGTCAAAATAAATTTCACGTAAAAAATTATATACAGTTATTACATACCGTGTAATATGGATCGTTCTCTTGTCTGTCGGTCATATTTGAATACATGTGTGAATAAAAAATGAATTACTGAAGGTGAATAGTGAAAATAGGCAAACAATAGCATACAGCTTATGGTATGCAAGTCGGATTTTTATAGAGTTACCATTTTATAACATTTGTTTTTTAAGTCTTAAGGGTATTTTAGGAAATTCACATAAAAATGTTACTGCGAATAGTAAAATTGTCACTGCAAATAACAAATCCGAAACTTTATTGTGGAGTGACTTTCGACATCGAAAGTGGGCTCAAAAGTTTGTGATTCATTAAATTGTAGAACAGAGTTTGAATTGCTCTAAACTTCTTCAGAATAAGAATTTGCTTTCCGTTTGAATTCTCCTGATTTTATCCGATCCCTGGTCTGTGAGGCACTATTATTTAAACCCAATTAAAATTGTAAATAATGTAAAATTAAATTTTTATGAAATGATTTTATAAATAAAATATTTGTTTAAATAATAAATTATTTATTTTTAGATTGAAGCATTATTAATAAAAGTAGTGCAAATAATTACTTGCTTAAATTAATAAGAACTAGATAATGGTAGCATGCTTTTTGAACTAATGTCACACACTTATAATATTATTGTAGCACGCTTCTTGTACTAGTGTGGCACGCTTATTGTACTAGTGTCTTCAATTAATCTTGAATTTAACGCCAAAATATTATCTTGAAATTAACGTTTCTAGTACTATTGTCGCCGGTAATGGAATTAACGCCTAAACTTAGTTTAGGTATCAAGATTTGGTCAACAGCCTCCACAACTAGTTTAGCGAAAAATAGGAGATTGGAAATAGTGAAATGAGATGGTAAAAATATAAAAGCAACAACGGAGTATACAAGGATAGTATTGACTTTCCATACCAATCATATACTCCTTATGTCTTTAAAAGAGTCTAATCGTACAACATTTTTTTGGTACACTGTAGCTATTACACTAATTCTAACAGTAATACGGAAAGAAAGTAAAAGAAGTAGCAATTTCACCACCGTTTTCACTCGTCCATGCGCCCACGAAAGTTACCCGCTGCAAAAAATAAGAAACATGCTTCCTGCTAAAACTTACCATCCACTGCCATTTGTTCTCACCAAAAGAAAGGCAAAGAATGCTCCTTAATAGCAGCGGAAAACCATAGAGAAATATATACAGCGTCCGTGTATGTATGGATGGAGAAAGAACTCAGAGGAAGGGGCTTATTAACCCTATACCAGGAAAAGTTGATCAATGGAGGCGACGACAAACCATGCAATTGGAGGTGGTTCCAAGCACGCCGCGATCATCGGTTGAGGCAGTGGATGTAGAAGATCGAATGAATTGCGGAGCGTACCCTTTAGCCATAACAAGTTCACAACCACTTCCTCCACTTTGACCAGAGCCATGAGAAGATTGCTCCAATATTCCCAAAACCACTTAGCAATTTTGTAGTCTCATTTCCAGTTCCAGTGAAGTCATTTGCGTCAGTAGACTAAGCATCTTAATTTAAACTACCACCAATGCCCACACCGTATATATCCAATTAGATTGTTCTAAATAGGGTTCAACCTATGTCCAAAGCCTATAGAATATAATAAGTTACTATATGTTTTCACAAAGTGATAGACTTGATATTTTCATAGAAAATAATAAAGAAAAAGGTTATTCTAGATAAATTACTTTTTAGATTTAATTAATTGATAATTTTATGTCAACGGTATAATCGTGCGACTATCGAGTGTTAGATGTGAAACTTCTAAAATTTTCTTTTTCTTTTTATAATTTTTTAATTTATGAATAATATTATTTTTTTAACAAAATTTTTATTTTCCTTTACCAAAATATTAACAAATTTTCTTTCCCATGGTTGCTTCGGTCCTCTTGTCCTATCGATGGTTCGTGCCGAGGTAGGGAGAAAATTCTAAAAGTGTGCTTGTTTTAAAAGTATAGCTGAAACTATGCTTGTTTTTTAAGCACGGTAGAACATATGAAAACGTGAAAGCAAGTTAGAATGTTTTATTATTTTTTGTTTTCATTTTTTTAAAAAAAGGGAAAATTAAAAATTAAAAAAAAGGCAAAATCAGAAAAAAGAAAAACACTGTGCTCTTTTTGATTTAGGAGGAAAAAACAAAAAAACAAGCGACCGTTTGAGCTAGGGCAAAATTCTCCCAAATCTCACGCTCAAGCTGAGAAAAATCAAACCCATTTCAAAAATCCAATTGTCAAACCCTTTGTTCTCCAACATTTTTTCCCCCCCAAACCCTTCACTCATCTTCTTCACTCCCACCCAAACCGCCGCCGCCTCCCGCAACAACGCCGACGAATTTCTTCGGAGCTTTTATCAAAATTGGAGCTGGATTTGGATTTGGAGTTTTGTTAGATTTGGATTTTTAGGGTTTAGGGTAGCGGTGGAAGGAGCGATATGGAGGAGAGAGAGGACATGTTTATTTTTTTAAAACAAAAAAATAAAAATAAATTCCAAATATTTATTTTAAAACTTGTTTTGAGAACTTTGTTTCTTTGTTTTGGTATGAAACCAATTTGGCTTGAAAATTGTTGTCAAAACTGTTCTCAAACCCAGGTAAAGAATAGGCCGCCCTATATATGATATGTGTATTCTATAATTCAGTATTATTGAATGTATTTGGATATAGTGCATTGAAATTAGGATGTGGATGCTAATTTGAAATTGTGATTATATAAGCTTTATTAACAAGGTTATATTTCTAAAAAGGCAAATGACAGTTACCCCCTTCATAACCTTAGTGACAGTTACCTCCCTGTATTATTAAAACACATAGTTACCCTACTTTTTTATGTACTAAATTATCATTTGGATGGAAAACTAAAAAAATAATAGACTTATGTTCAGAATGGATAAAATACCAAAATTAATCATACATACTTAATTAGAAAAAGAAAAAGAAGAACGTTCCTCGATGCAGAAAACAACACGTCACACACATGTAGAGCACTTCTTTTGGATTGTAATCAATTTGAAAATGGGAAGAAACTGATTGATAAACCCGTCGTAGGACTATCAAATACAGTAAAAATACTGCTAAAACCTGCACCAATTAAGCTAAATAAAACGTAGCACTGTAGAGCACATGGTCGATCCATAGAGACGGCAATTTCAACTCAATTTCCAAATTAACATGCAAATAACCAAACCTGACTAGTAGTCCCCTTTTGTGTCTCCTAGAGACTTTGAATTTGTCCCTTGTTCATAGAAATACGCAATTAAACTAATTATGCAAACAGATTAAAAATCAATTAAGAAAGATATTCTAGCATTATGCGATCCACCTTAACCATATGCATGCAATCATAAACCCATAAACCCCTTGTTATTGTCTAATTATCATTCATCATTTCAGTCATAGATTACCACAAGTTCCCGCAATCATAATCCAATTCTCCCTTAATTAATCGATAATCCCCATGAGTTCCCACAATCAATGTTCTTTCTATATCTAGTTTAATTAAAAGGCCGAGAGTTCCGATAATCACAGTACTAACTAATCTAGAAGCATTAAGAATCAGAATAACCCAAAACCAGTAACCCCCGTCGACAATGTTCAAGAGATTACTACCAAATTAAACCTGTACTACTCGGGCGATAGTTGTGCCACTCACTGGCCCTACCAGATCTATATTAAGGTGATCAAACTTAATATGACCTTAGTTTTTAAATATATAAGCACAGGCAATTATGGAATTCACTACTACAAAATGAGGCTATTGCAACTCTTTGAAGGAAACACTTGTAGAAAGTGTTAGTACAGAAGAAAACTTGCAAAAAACAGCAAACACTTGTCAAAAAGTGTTTCTTAAACCCATATTTAAAAAGATTATTATCTTCTCACATTAAAGAAACATTTCTATACTTTTTAGAAACTCTTTTATTTTAAGTGCCCAAAATATTAAGGCGGGACAAAAGTGAGGGAATTTTTCTTCAGCAAAAATTTTTGGCGCCTAACCAAAAAAAAAAAAAAAAAAAAGAAAAGAAAAGGAAAAAAACAATAGGAACGCAGAATATCAAAAGAAAAGAAAAGGAAAAAGAAAACACAAAACATTAAAGCTAGCTGGCCATAGACGAATTCTCAAGCTCAGAGACTCCAGACTCTCTCTCACTCTCAGACGGTAGAGACGAAATTCTGTCATTCGTTAAAATCTCTATGAGATTTCTATTGAAATTTTAGAATCTAACAAACGAATGCCATATTCGATCGTCTGGTAAGAATTTTCTCTCCCCTTCTTCTTCTCCAAACTCAATTTCAGAAATAGAAGAAATTTGCCCTATCTGGGTTGTGAATGAAAATTGATATTGTGCTTTTGGTTATTGTTGTAGAAATTGGATAGCTTAAAGATGGGTTGATGAAAACAAAGCTAATGTATTGGTGTGACTTTGATCTACTCTAATCTTGAACAACCAAAGACCACAGCTGAAAAGGTATCGGGTTTGCTAACTCATCTTTCCATCCTTTTGGAGTATATGGTTTCATGATTCTCTTGTGAAATTAAAGAGCTCTGTTTGAATGTAAGGAGAACAAGAGACAGGCTTTCGATTTTGATTTCATTTTTTCAATTTTTGATTTTATTTGCATATTTTACTGTCTTATGAAATTAAAGAAGCCTGCTGTTCGTATGTATGGATAGCAATCTATGCTCTGTTTTAGATTTTTTTTTTCAGATATATATATATTTTTTGTTTAAGGGAAAGCATTACCAAATAGGGTTTCCTTTTGTAATAGATTCATAAGTGCTCTTGAACATTTCAGGAAGGACACTAGACTGAACCACCTGCAATGTCATAAACTAATAAGCACATGTTCAAATCCCACCTGCTGAAAATTAATCAACCAATAAAATATAGTGCACCAACCTCTGCAATTTCTTCACTAGTAGGCCAGACGTCTTTGAAGTAAACACTTTTCCCATCTTTTCCAGTTCCAATTGGATCCTTCTCAAAGTCGATGTCAACCTGATATATATAAAACATAAAAGGATCCCCATAAATATGCAAGAGATGTTATCTTAGTCATGCAAAAAACCATAGAGAATACTTTTCTAAGAATTGGTATTACAATGATGATCAATAAAACCAAAATAGATCTCATGGAGAGAATAACGTCTCTGTACTTTTTTTTCTCACTCTCATCCCTAAAACCAAAAACCAAATACTCCTTGTTTTCTCTAAAATGGAGAAGGAATATGCAAGAGATGTTATCTTAGTCATGCAAAAAACCAGAGGTATACTTCTAAGAATTGGTATTACAATGATGATCAATAAAACCAAAATAGATCTCATGGAGAGAATAATGTCTCTGTACTTTTTTTTCTCACTGTCATCCCCAAACACAAAAACTAAATACTCCTTGTTTTCTCTAAAATAGAGAAGGAATAATAAACCGTCAATAACTAAAAATTCAAAAAGATTAAGTTTGAAAGGATTATATCATTCGTTGACCATGATTAAAGTTGTGCTGTATTTTTAATTTTGATGATCCTTGTATTTGTTATTTACTCAAATATGTGTGATGTCTGTTCTTTTGATATTTTTGATGTTGGTTTAGTAGTAATTTACTCAACCTCTAAACATTAAATAGGATGTTTGGAAATTTATTTGCTCTTTCTTGTTAGTTTCAGAACTTTGGGTTGATGGGGGAAGATAGAAGCTGGATGTATTTGTTTAGATGGTTGCCTGAGTTTGAAACTGGGTTAACCAATTTTCTTAATGTAGCATTTGCTAAAGCATCTCGGGGAGGTGAAATTAGATGTCCATGCAAGAAGTGTAGAAACCGTTATTGGCATTGTAGAGATGAAGTGTATAATCATGTAAAATGTGAGGGCTTTATAGAAGATTATAGTATGTGGATTTTTCATGGAGAAGAACCTTCATCGTTGAAATCTATAAGGTATGAAGAAGCCCCAAAAATGCAGGACAACATAGATGGGTTATTGCATAACAGATTTAGAGAGGTCATAGATGAAACACATAATGTGGAGGAAGGTCCTAATGAAGAAGCCAAAAAGTTCTATAGGCTGGTGGAAGAGGGTAAGCAAGAGCTATATCCGGGGTGTAAAATTTTTTCCAAACTTTCTACCATCATTAGGTTGTTTCTATACAAGACACTTCATGGACTTAGTAATGTGGCTTTTAGGCTCTGTTCTCTTGTGGCTTTGGTAGAGAATCATCACTTTTTTTTTTCCAAAACTTTACACAAAGAAACAACTTTACTTTTTTAACAATTTAAAATTAAAATTTTAAAATTCCCTCTAAATACCTACTCACATAAATTCAAAAAAAACACAATCATTACACTTTTTTATCTCTCACCTACACAATTTCCTAAAAAAAACTTCCCTCCAAAAAAAAACTTCCCTCTAATAAAATTTCCTCTACCAAAGCCACAAGAGAACAGAGCCTTAATGATCTTATACAGCTTTTGTTGGAAACGATTCCAAATGCGAAGCTTCCATCAAATTTTAATGAAGCTAGAAACAGATTAAGGGATTTGGGTTTGGACTCTAAAAAAATTCATGCATGTCCTAATGATTGTGTGTTATTTTGGAAAGAGTATGAGAATGCTGATGAATGCCATGTATGTAATACTTCTAAGTGGAAACAATTACATGAAAAAGATGCTAGCAAACATATAAATGAAGGTGGCAAAAAAATTACAACATTCCAGCTAAAGTCCTGTGGTATTTTCCTCTAAAATCACGGCTCCAAAGATTGGTCATGTGTGCTAAAACTGCCAAGTGTATGACATGGCATGATAAAGAACGTCCCAAAGATGGTAATCTAAGACATCCTGCAGATAGGAAAGCTTGGAAAGATTTTGATGTATTGTATCCCAATTTTGCCAAAGAACTAAGAAATGTGAGATTAGATCTGGCTAGTGATGGATTTAATCCATTTTGAACAATAAGTATTGCTCACAGCACATGGCCTGTGGTCTTAATTAACTATAATTTACCTCCTTAGTTATGCTTGAAGCCAGAGTACTTTATGTTATCATTGTTGATCCCTCGTCCTAATTCTCCGGGCAATAATATTGATGTGTACATGCAGCCTCTGGTTGATGAGTTAAATGAATTGTGGAATGATGGGGTAGAAACATATGATAAATTTAGCAATGAAACTTTCCAAATGCATGCAGCCTTGACTTGGACCATCAATGACTTCCCAGCTTAATCAATGATGTCGGGGTGGAAAACTAAGGGAAAGTTTGCATGTCGTTGTTGTAATTATGAAACTAGTTCATTGTATTTGAAACATACCAGAAAAACATGTTATATGGACCATTACAGATTTTTAGATTTAGGCCACCCTTGGCGCCATAATAAGGGGTCTTTTAATGGTTGTATTGAGGAAAGGCCACCCCCCACCCCTTTGTTTGGAGTTGAGGCTTTGAGAGAGTTGTCTAGTTTCGAGAATGAGTTTGGGAAGACTCAAAAGAAAAAGAATGATGCTACCTGTCCGTGGAAGAAAAGGTCAATATTTTTTGATTTGCCTTATTGGCAATACAATGCTTGTCGGCACAATCTTGATGTAATGCATATTGAAAAGAATATTTGTGACAACTTGATTGGGACATTGCTGGATATAAATGGGAAGTCAAAAGATCGTGCAAAAGCTCGATTTGACCTTATAGGTTTGGGAATTAAAGAGAAACTTGAACCACAACTATCTAATGATGGTAATCGTGTTGTTTTGCAAAAGGCTTGTTATTCTATGTCCCGAAATGAAAAAGACATTTTTTGTCGTGCCTTAAAAGAAGTCAAATTGCCTTATGGGTGTGCTTCAAATATAGCAAGATGTGTACGGGTTTCAGAACGAAAGGTGGTGGGTTATAAAAGTCATGATGGTCACATTTTATTGCAGTACTTGCTTCAAGTTGTAGTTAGAAGATCACTTCCAAAGCATGTTGCTATTCCTTTGATTAGGTTGGGTGCTTTTTTTAGATGTTTGTGTAGTAAGGTTGTAAACCACAAGACCTTGATCAATTGGAGACAGAGATTGTTGAAATACTGTGTGAGCTTGAAAAGATCTTTTTATCTGCCTTTTTTGATATAATGATGCACTTGCCCATTCACTTGGTAAATGAAGTAAGACTTGGTGGTCCCGTTCACTATCGTTGGATGTTTTCTATTGAAAGATATTTGGGTAAATTGAAGTCTTATGTTCGTAATTGAAGGTATGTAGAAGGGTCTATTGCTGAAGGATATTTTATTGAAGAGTGTTCAATTTTTTCTTTGCTCTGTATGCACGAAGGTGTGAAGACAAAGCTCAATAAGAGGGCCAAAGCTTCTTATGTGTGTAATGTTAATTTAGATGAACCCAATTTAAATATTTTTGCAAATGTTGGACACCCTTTAGGAGGAAAGAAAACAAGGAAAGGCAAAGTCTTCACTTTAGATCCTCTCTCCATGGAACAAGCATATCGATATGCTTTATTCAATTCTGATTGTGAAGAAGTTGACGATTATATCAAGTAAGTAATTTGCTTTGCTTTGTAATATAAGTAACTAAGCTATTATATTATATTGAATAGACATTTATTATGTTAATGATAAATATTTTTAATCTAGTTATTCTTCCACAATGCAAGGAACATCAACTTCATATTAATAGTTAACCAAAAAGAAGTCGTTGGGCACAAGCACAGAACCACAGCAATCAGTTTGCTAGTTGGCTTAGGGATAAAGTAATTAGCAGCAACAATTTCTGAACACATCTTTTACTTAGCTAAGGGTTCAAATAATACAGCTAGGAGGTATACAGGATATTATGTCAATGGATACAAGTTTTATACAAAAGCACATGATTCAAGATGTAAGACACAGAATAGTGGAGTATCCTTAACTACTTTAACTCCTAGCTTTGCAAGTTCTAGGGACAACAACCCTGTGGTTGGAGATGTTGACTATTCTGGTGCAGTACTTGAAATAATTGAACTTAACTATTGGTCCAAATTTAAAGTAGTTTTGTTCTATTGTGAGTGGTACCAAGTAGAGAAAGATGATTATGGTGTTCCTTGTGTTAATGTGAACAAATTGTGTTATATGAATGATCCTTATGTGATGCCTTCTCAAGTGCATCAAGTGTTTTATGTGGCTGATCCTGTTGTAGATGGAATGCATTATGTCCTGAACTGGGTTTCAAGAGATGTCTATGAGGGTGGTTCTAGTGGAAATGCACATTGGTCCGAACCTACTGATATGGGGATACATTCTTTGGTACAAATTGCTAATGAAGACATGGAGTTATCGCGAGAGGATATGCCTCCAATCATTACAGCTACAGATACAAGCCTAGTTGATTTAGATGGGGCTAATGATCAACATGATGATGATTCTGAGAATGATGATACTTTATGGGATTGAATGAGTGGTGAGGAAGATCAAGAAGAATAGAATTGAAAATTATTTTTCAGTTTTCTTTTATTTTACTTTTTGTATGGTTTTTGAATTGTATGTGTGTTGAAAACTACAGAATGGATAATATTTGTGAGTTTGAAGTTAGAACATATATATAATAGCTAAGTTACTTTTCTGATAATCATATATGTTCTATATTTATAAATGTTTCAATCTAACCATTTTTTTTTTTTTTTGATATTATTCAACACTATAATCTCATGGATAAAGTTGTTATTTTCTGTTTCAGGAAGTTTTTCTCCAATGGGAAAGGCAAGCAATGAGGAAGTTGAAAAATGTAGCATGGTACCATATGATAGAGTTAGAATGCTACGAATTCAAGAAAACCAAGCAAAAATGCAAGAACTTGGCTTGAAGCATGTGATTACTTCATTGACTAGCTTTGTGGCCAGTCAAAACAAGAAAAAATTGTTGGGTACAAGTGACACCACTACAGAGTACACACCGAATATGGACAATGACGGTGATGGAGATAACGATGGAGTTAGTTCTACAAAAGTTACAGCCCCTAAAAAGGTTTGTCAATTTTATTGCATAAAACTTCTAATTACATTTAAGTTGTTTTTATTGTAACTGTGATTACCATATTAAAGGCTGTAAAAAACTATAAAACCAGCGAGGTAAAAGGTCACTGTCCCAACAGAGAATGTGGAAGTACTTGGCCTTTTTACTGTGGAGTACCTCTATCTAACTTAATTAATATTCATGCGGCATGGAAACATGAAACGTGCTTATATTAAAAAGCCTATTCAAGAAGTTTTTGATCTTAATTTGGTGTAAAAAAGCTTACTCTGAATGCTGATTTTTACAATGACCTAGAAGCAGTATTATTATCATGAGCAAGCATTAGAACAAGAGAGCAGTGCTTTTCAATAACCTTGACGCATGCTGTTCTGTGATCCCCAAAAACTTTGTTTCAAGGTTGAGGGTGCTATCTAAATTGCCCTTTCAACAACAATGTTGTCTAATCTTACTATCTCTCTTAGAGATGGCACAAGGACACCTTGAGGAATTTCTCAAAGCAAAGTATAGTGATCTTCCATAACTAATATGAGCGAGTGTAAAAGATGACTATAGATTAAGTTTTCATTTTGCCGATGTTGATATATTAATTGCTGCGACACTACAGCAAAAAATTTACTTTCTTGCAAGCAAGCACTTTAGGTGGAGCATGTAAATGTAATCCGCCCTTTAATTTTCTTTGATCAAAATCACTTTCTTAAAAGCATCTCTATTTGTCATTAATTGGGGCCTCCCTAACAAGTGGATAATTATTTCACTGTGAAAGTGAATTGTGAAGACTTCTCTATGGGAGCAACGTGTGTATATGAGAAACTAATGCAAAATAATATATATATGCCTCAAGTGCTTCCCAGAGTTAATTGGAAAACCAACACAAACAGATCAATATTATCAACTAGCAAAGCTAGCCCTGGATCATAGGGGAAAGATGTATATTCAAGATTTTAGTTGCCTTTTGAATGAAATTTATGTTAGGAAATAGAGAAAGGCATTAATGAGTCTATATAGCTACATTCATCATGTACTTGCTGAACTGTAATAGTTTCACATTTAAATGATTTATTTGGTCATGTGTATAGATATGTCATTTCATCATGAGATAACTTTAGGTAATCAAATATATGTTAATATTATTTTCTTGGTTGTTGCCTTTGGTGTTGTAAAGGTTAGAAATGTCCCACAAAAGTACATTCCACCAATGTCAATGCAAAAGTTTATGGAATTAAGTAAGAAATCCCGAGAACTTACTCCAACAAGCAATGAGTTACAACTTGGTAAACATTTGAAGGCAAATCATGAGCATACTAAACAAGTTGTCGATGACAATAGTGCGACAAAGAAACTAGATAAGAAAGCATTGACTATAGGTGAAATGCTCGCACGCGAAAAGCAAGCTCAACCACAAAGAAGCATTCATCATGAGAATTCACAAAGGGTGCTCAATGACAAAGTTCACAACTCAAGTGTATCAAGGCCCAATTTATCATACGTGATAGCTGAATCATGTGCTACAGGTATATATCCTTTTGCTTCATTTTGATGATTTTGAAGACCTATTCTATTTTCTTTATATATATATATATATATATATATATATATATATTCTACAAATTGAGAGTATTTTTGTGGTACAATAGGTGCTGGCCTAGCTGATATAGAATTGGATACTGGCGAAAAAAATGATACTTCAAATGTAGACATGATTTTACACGAAAATGCTATAAAGGACATAAATGAGAATTACAGTCAAACCATGGATGTGGATGATCAAACTGAAGATAAGGATGAAGATGAAGATGAAGATAATGAACTTGATGAAGAAGAGATTGATGAAGAACTTTTAAATCTCCATTCACAATCAAAAGGTATATTTATCTGAAAGCAGTTTCATTTTTTTCATATTTAGTTTTACCACCTACACTTATAATTTCAGTTAAAAATGGTCCAAAAAAGTGAGGGCCAACCATGATGCATCATGTTCATATTCGTGATCCAGAAAAGAGTAAAGTGATCATTTGTAATGAGTTTGGACAGCCTATTGGACCAGTGACAGAAAAAGAAAATACCTTGCTGAGTTCTCTCGATTTTTGGGCACATTAGCTTGTGAGTATAGCAATGCTCCCTTGATTCACCGGTCTTGGAGTAAGGTGCCACACAAAGATAAGTTGTGGGAGTATGTGTTGGTATGTTTTCCAATTATTTGATTCTTTTTATTACTTCTAACATGCTCACATATCTATATTTTACTAAAAGTCTATGTCAATGTGTATGTGTTTAGGGAAAATACATTGTACCTGATGTGGCTAAAAGGTGGGTACTAAAGTCGATTGGTGCTGCATGGAGGACTCATAAATCCCGAGTTAAGCATGAACACTGAGAATTACAAATAGGCCTAAGTCAATTCCTGCAACAGATTTTATCAAATTGCTGCGATTATGGAATCAAAATGATGAGAAGGTATATTTAGTATGAACTTTAAATTGATATATTTTTTACTGTTCTTTTTCCTCTTTTCCTATTTTAATTTGTTAAGCAATAGTTAGTGATACATGTATATGCAGGTGCGTTCTGTTATTGCAAGGGAACGTGGTAAGGGTGCAAAGGATAGACACACTGCTGGTCCAAAAAGTTTTGCTAGGGTAGCTGAGTGAATGGTAACATTTTTGTATGTGAAATACTGAATTGACATGTATTCTATGTGTACTTATCTTAACCTTACATGCATTTCTCTAACATGAACAGAAAAATGAAAATCCAGATAAAGAACCACCACCTGCAGGTAAACTTTATGAGCACACACGCCAAAGGAGAGAGGGAAGAAATTATCAAGTTTCAAATGATGAAGCTATATTTATGTGTTTTATTTTTCCATTATCTATATTTATGTATTTTATTTTGCCTTTTGTTCTTGTTTTCACTAGTGAAATTAATTATTCCTCTGAAAATGTGATTACTGATAATAGGAAGCTATGCAAAACTATAAGCCTCCTGAAGGAAGTACTGATGCAGATCCTTTTTGTGCTATTATGGGCAATGACTATGATTCTCAATTACTTAAACTTCATGGTAGGGGAGTTAGTAAATGGATGTTGAACAAGGTGAATGGTACTGACACTTCATATGTGGTGTCTGGGGATGTTTTTAATGCACTAACAACTACTGCTGAGTTTGAGAAGTACTTGCAAAGAGAGATTGAAGCTAATAATGAAAGGCAGAGGGTGCAGATGGAAGAGATGCGAAGGAACTTTGAAATTCAACGGGATAAAATTGTTAAAGATATGGTGCAGAAGGTTCTTGCAAGCTTCCCTCCCGAGATCACAAGGAAATATCTATCCAAAAGGTATGTTCTTATACCTCTTTCTTTCCAAGTTTCAATGAAGTGGGTGTTGAAGTATTTTTGTTTTCTTATGTTGGTTTTCTTAGGCCATATAGTGACTGGCATTGACTGATCAATGTTAGTTTTGGAGGTATGAACTTTGCCCCATACATCGTAAATTCTAAAATTTAAGGAATACTTGTGTGTTCATAAATTGCTTGTTGATTAGGATAATTCTTTGAGTTTCAATGTTGTGATTATGTTAGACACAATAGCTGGAGATTTTTATCAAACTAACTAGACTCACAATTAATTATCTTAGATAACACCGTCAATTTTTAGTTGGTTTACTCATAAAAGACAAGGAGTGTTTGAAGAATTGTTTCATTTTTTTACTCTAGTATTATTGAGATGAGAGAGAATTTTTGTTGGATTACACAGGCGCCAACAATAATTTGGTTGCTCATTATAGATGTTCTTATAGAATTTCTTCAGTATGGAACAGTTTGTGTAAGGCTCTTTGCATGTTGATGTGCCAAGGCAATGGCTTTGTGTTCATTTTTGTTTATTTTTATCCTGACAACTCTATCTTGAAATAGCCTTGTGAAAGTGTAGGAATGTTAGACTGTGCTACTTCTATTCTGTAGTTGTAATTTACCAGTGGCGCTTATATTAAGTTTAACTTTGACTAATATTTCTGTTTAGCATCTAGTGTTAATTATTTGAGTATGCACTTCATTTTGACATTTAGATTTCAGAATGTGAATGGTTCTTCAAATATTATAAGTTTCTGTATCATCTATCTGGATTGTTGGAATTGCTCCTCCATGTGCTGTTTAATTATCCAATTATTGGATTGGGGATTGAGCACTAAGTAAGTAAGACCAATGTGCATTGTTCATAACTTTCATATTTGATTTGAGAGAACTCACATCTTCACTGGAACATATAGCTCAATGAGAAAAGTAAAGGGATAGTTTATTATGTTGGGTTTTCATTTCACAATAATGTGTTTGATTTGAGTTCCCTCTCCCATAGTGAATTTTTTTTTCTAGTAGTTAAGTACATACTTCTTATATTTGTTGGGAATAAGTTATATTTTCTTTTGTGTGTTTTTTGGTTTCTGCCTTGTCAGAAATCTCTGTTTCTTATTTCATGGCTGATCTCTTCAAAACAATGTGCAAATATCATTATTAGTTTTCCTTAATGAAATAGTTGAATTAGCATTCACTCATTCTAATATTTTCATTTACTGATGGTTAAATGATTAAGGTTATAAGTTGCTCCAATTATTAAAGTCTCTTTTTTATAGGATTATTTAGAATGCAAGTATTTGTAATATTCAAGATTAGTATTATGATCAATTCTTGGGCATGGAGAGTGCTTTAATTTCATTTGCATGAGAAATGAGGTGAAGAAAATAATTACAGATGGCTCTATTTTATTTTTTCTTATTCTAAAACCAAAGTTATATAGGTCTTTGTCTGATGCTTTTTGCAAATTACATAAAATTGATTGGTTCTTTCAGCTTGATTGGCGAAGTGCAGATTATTGTATGTTATTTCCCAATTTTTTGAGGCATTTAGGGGATTCATGTTACAAATTTTCTAAAATTAGTCCATTTATTTTCCTATGTATATAGATTGAATTTTGTTAATTTTTTTTGGTTTGTCGGCCCTCATATATTCCATTACTAAACATATTCTGATTTTTTGTTTTTATGTGTTGCAGGAAAATATCACACTTTTGGTCAAGCATGTTTAGTGCTATATGTAGGTGCTTTTGTGGATATCATGAAGTTCTCATACTAGCTAATTGTGGAAAAATTAACACTTTTGTATAGTGCTAGCTAGTTTTCAAAAGTGCCTTGGTTAAATTTTGTTCAAACCCATAGGATGTATAGTGTGGCACTAACTTCATAAACTACTTTTGTATTTAGTACAATAACTCCTTTTGCAATACGATGTATAATTTATAAATTTGTCTTTGATGGATTATATTGCATGGCCAACAATATAATATTACTATTAATTATGTTTCTTGAAAGTGTTGCAGTAGGTATACATAAGTGTCACTTTAGGAATAATTAAGCACCAATAAATGTGTTGCATTTAAACAAAGGTAACATAGAAAATGTGTTGCAGTCGATGAGAAAAAAGTGTTACATAAACAAAAGTGTTTCTACAGGTATCTATTGCAATACTTTGTAAAATTGTTGCCTTAGATGGAAAAACTGTTGCCTTAGATCTAAGGAAACAGGACATAATGCAATACTTAAAAAAGTGTTTCCTTAGATCTATTGCAACAAAAACAGGGCTAAAGCAACAGTTTAGCGGTGTTGCAGTAGCCTCATTTTGTACTAGTCAAACGTGTTAATTAGACTGGAATTCATGCTTTCGGCTTCATACATGCAATGGTTAAGGTTTATCACATAATACTAGAATAAAAGATTTAGCTACTCATAGAATTAAGTATCACCCATTGAATTAAAACAATGATGGAATAAGAAAAATAAATACTTTACTGAAAATTGCTATGGAGACACCTCCCGTTTTGGCAAATGGTAGCCTGCAGATCGGAATCTCAAAAAAAAAACTGAAACCAAATGCTAAAATAATGTATCATGAAAATAACTCTATCAAAAACTGAATGAAAAGCTGAATGCTTCTACCTACGAAAATATCCCTATGTATCGAGATAATTATCTCTCAGCAAAAGGAAGTAAATCAAAATCCCATCACTTATGGAAATAAATCAATCCTTATCACTTATAACTTAAGGAAGTAAATCAATCCAGAAAAGGAAGCAACCGATCCTTATCTCTGCTTCTTGAGATTTTCTTTTTATCTTCAACTTCTCTCTTTTACGGCAGTAATTTCTGATTCCTTCTAGAACTCCAGCTGCTCCAATAGGCTTCGGATTTCTTCCTTTTTGTGCCATAATTCGCCTGAGCTCTTGACTGAACATCTCATTGTTCCAAAATCCCCGCTTTTGCCTTTTCCCTCTTTACTTGGACTGTTCTCCAGTTCTGTTATAAAACACTAAGAACTTGGGCAAAAGCCAATGAGAACTACCTTTAAATATGCTGAAATAATACTCCAAAAAGGGTCTGATCATATCCCCATAGTTGAATGACGCTTGCCCTCAAGTTTGAAGTGAAGAACTAGAACATGGCCCTTCCCTTAGCATTTAACTCACAATTGTCTCACGCAAAACAGAGCACACAACATGACTCATAGAGAACAAGAACAGAATAAAAGACAAACTGACTCTATGACTTGATACACAAAATTCTGCCTCATTCCTTCTTTCGGATCCTCCTCACATCACAAATATCAGTATCACATTCAGGTGCAAGCATTTTAATAATTTCAAAAACCATCCTTTATAAGCCCAACACAAAATATGCAATAATTCCCACAAACTGCACTCTATGGTATGAAATTCATGATAAAATTAAATCCTAGTTTAGCCAAAATCACACATGCTTGATAGCCGACCATCGCCACTGTATAAAAGGAATAGATACACTGCAGTTAAGAAACAACCTTCGAATCATGGGACGCAACATGAGGCTAGGGTTCAACTCTTGGACAGATCCTAAGGGTTCTAAGCCACATGCAAAAGAATATCATACCCAATGTGTTTTTAAACAAAAGATTACTACTGTAGTTTTTTCTAGATTACTGCTCCCCTTCTGTTTGGGGAAATGATCACCTGTCCTATTCTCTGAATTTCACTACGTCATGGAATATCTTGCTTCTCAATCAAACAACTCAACAGCAACAAAGACTAGAACCCTTTTATTCAGCTCTTTTCCTTTACTTCATCTAAGTTCTATGTAGTTTTGCTTTTAAAATTCATAACTAACACACATGATTTTTTTTTTTTTTCAAAGCTTCTTTTTTAGGTACCCTTACACATTTATACTTTTCAAATATTTCCATGACTTCACAATACACAACAGGCTACCTTCTTTAATAAGAACACTTTAAGCATCACAGCAAAGCATACACACTGGGGGTGGAAAGAGATTTTAATCAAGAATTGGCTTTGGATCTTTTTTCAAACGAACTTGTAAACAATGCTTCAACTTGGCTTCTAAGGATATAAACTGGTAGGTTCAGAATTTAAGCTTAAAGGGTTAATCCTAAGAAGGTTCCCCATCCTCCCGCCATGCACTATTCATACCATCTTGACAGTCAGGCCGGCAAACAAATGATTCTCATAGAACATTTAGGCTCAATATAGTGGCTTAAGAAAAAGGGAATACATGCATATTTTGATTAGCTAATAAAGGATTTCTCAGTTTAACACTTCAAAAATTTAGCATGCACACCTCATTTAACACCTCATCTATGTTGCTTATTTCAGAACCAGTTCAATCATAAGGCTGAGACTCTCACCAAAACACAAAAATATAACATCTCAAAAACACACACAAAATTATTCAAAAACAAACTTCAAAAACACAAATAAACATCCCACACTTAGAGACTTGCTCATTCTCAAGCAACTAAAATCAAAACAGGAGGAAAACAGAAAACTTACCACCCATTTTCTAAGCAGGCAGTAGAAGTACTCACCCGCGCCTGTGGTGGTTGCTGATGGTTCTTGGGCAGTAGAAGTACTGGCCTCACCGGCGTGCTTTACCGGATTTTTTCTGTGAGTAGAAGTACGCGTGGTCGGAGTAGAACTCAGTAGCGGTGCAAGGTGTCCCGAAGTAGTAGAAGTACTCACTTGGTGGCACTAGAAGTACTCTCCACAGTTTTTGATGAAGTCACAATAATGTGCACTCTATTCCCTGCAAGAAATTAGTGCAAAGGGCACAAAAAACAGCACACCATTTTTATTTTTTATTTTTGGAAACTAAAACCAAAAAAGAAAACATAAACTTTAACAAGAATTAATACTTGTGGTTCGGACAACGAACCACAAAACTTTCCTTCACGGTTTGGATCTGCTCAGAGGTGTAGAATTGCTTCAATCGATGGCCATTAACTTTGGATTGGTTCCCAGATTTTAAGTCGCGGACCTCCACTGCACCATTTGCCCAAACTGCCACTACTTCCAGGGCCCATGCCACTTGCTTGATAATTTGCCAGTGCCAAATAGTGGCACTCTAGACTTGAACAGAAGTACTAGTTGACCCACACAAAATTCTTTTTGGTGGATCAGTTTAGCATGCCTCATATTTGTCCCGTCCTTGTACTATTTGGCCAAATTGTAGGCTTCCAACCCGATCTCTTCAAACTTCGAAGTTGATACTGCCTCTCTTCTCCTACTGCTATGGCATTCATGTTCATCTTTTGGACTGCCCAATAGGATTTATGTTCTAACTCCACGGGAAGAAGACACATCTTGCCAACACACAAGCTGATACGGAGAGATTCCGATAGGTGTTTTGAAAGCCGTCCTGTATGCCCATAATGCATCTTCTAGCTTCTGACTCTAGTATTTCCTTGATGTGTTAACAGTCCTCTCAAGGATCTTCTTGATCTCTCAATTGGAGACCTCAGCCTGGCCATTGGATTATGGATGATAAGGTGTAGCAAGCCTATGTTGAACTCCATATTTCCTCATGATTGCTGAGATGGTTCGATTGCAGAAATGGGTTCCTTGATCACTTATTATTGCCTTTGGAACTCTAAATCAAGGAAATATATTGCACTAAAAAAGCCTTTTCACTACCTGAGCATCATTGGTTCGCGTTGCTTTGGTCTCCATCCACTTAGATACATAATCCATAGCTAATAGGATATAAAGATTCCCATTTGACATTGGGAAGGGTCCTATGAAATCCATGCCCCAAATATCAAAAATCTCACACTTTGATTGGCACTTGTGGCATCTCATCCTGGGTGCTTGTAGTAATACCCATCTTTAGCATTGTTTGCATCTCTGGCAAAATAAGTAGCAATTTTAGTTCAAGGATAGCCAATAAAATCTGCAATCCATTATTTTCCAGGCAGTTCGTTTATGCCCAAAATGACCACCACGGACTGGAGAGTGGCAGTGCAGGAGAATACTTTCTTGTTCCCAATCTGGTACACAACGTCGGATTATCTGATCTGGACAACATCACCACATGATTGGATCATCCTAAATATACTACTTGCTATCATTGATCAACTTTGCTTTTGCCATGGGAAAATTCAGGTGGCAGTACATTTGCCACTAAGTAATTCACTATATATGAGTACCAAGAATTCGGATGTTCTTCTGCAACTACTGCAATCCTCTGCTATTGCCTTGTTATCAAAGAACTTACAGAATACAGATGTTCTCCTGGAAATTCCTCCTAGATTGATTTCTCATATTCAGGCAGCATCAGCCTGCTTAAGTGGTCTGCCACAGTATTCTCGGCTCCTTTCTTATCCTTCAGCTCCCAATCAAATTCTTGGAGCAATAAAATCCATTAAATCCGCCTTGGTTTTGATTCCTTCTTTTGTAGGAGGTGCTTTAAAGCAGTATGATCGGTGTACAGCACCACCTTTGAACCCAATAAGTATTGCCTGAACTTGTCAAAATTGAATACCACTGCTAGCAACTCCTTTTCTATAGTAGTGTAGTTAACTTTGGTAGGATTCAGCATTTTAGAGGCATAATAGATGGCATGGGTCGCTCTTCCAATTTTCTGTCCCAACACAACTCCTATAGCATAGTCACTGGCATCACACATAAGCTCAAATGGTTTCATCCAGTCAGGAGGTTGAATGTCAGAGTTGACACCAAATTGTTCTTCAAGAGATCAAAAGTTGCTCGGCAGTTGTCTAGTAAGGCAAACGGGACATCAGCCCTCAACAGATTTATGAGAGAATGTGCTGTTTTTGCAAAACCCTTGATAGATCACCTATAAAATCCAGCATGCCCCAAAAAACTACGGATCTCCCTCATGTTGGTTGGGTATGGTAGCTTTGCAATCAACTCCAGCTTGGCCTTGTCCACTTCGATGCCTTCTACGCTGATTTTATGACCTAGAACAATTCCCTCTATAACCATGAAGTGACATTTTTCATAATTCAGTACCAAGTTCTTTGACACACATTGTTCCAAAACTGAGTCCAAACTCTCCAAACATTGATCAAAAGACATGCCATAAACTGTGAAATCATCCATGAAGATTTCAATGCATTTTTCGATCATGTCAGAGAAGATACTCATCATGCATCTTTGAAAAGTCCTAGGTATGTTGCATAATCTGAAGGTATCCTCCTATAAGCATACATTGTGAAGCCCCATATTTTTAGAACATAAATCATAAGGATAAAAATGGTGGAAATAAAAAAATTTTGGTTTAAATTATGTGCTATTGTAAAACGTGACTTGCTTGATTGAATTCTTGTATGATTAATTGGTGTGTAATGGATTTCTCAAGAAATATAGAATTGAGAACGTGCATTATCATAGAATAAAATCTAGAAAAGATAAGTGGAATGATAATTAGAAGCGTATGCGAAAACGGCAAAGAAAACGGAGCTAAAACGAATAAAGGACAAGCAAACAAAGAAAGAAGAAAAACACGACCCTAAGTGGGACCCACAGTGTTTCTGAGACAAAAAATGAAAAGAAGAGATCACAGGTGAACCAACGCAATAAACAGTGAAGAAAACGGAGCTAAAACGAAGAAATGGCAAGCAAACGAAAAATGGGTCAAAATCGGGCCCCTCGCGCACAGGAGCGCAGCCCCTACTGGCACAGGAGCGCAGCCTACGAGGGCCCTAAGCCCTGCGATTAGGCCACGCGACAGTGACGGCTGTCGCGACCTAATCGCGGGTAGCTACGGGCTGCCCCTTTTAATTTTAAAAATTTTACCTTTGCCCGTTTTTCTCCCTTCCTTCACCCACTTGAAGACCACTCTTCCTCCTATAAATACCCCCCTTAGACCATGAAATAAACCACTCATCTAATATTATTCTCTCAGCATCTTCAAGTATTCAAGAAGAGTTCTTGAATTACTTGAGGCAAAAGCTAGAAAAGAAAGCGAGGTTTGCAAGAGGAGTTTGCAGAATCGTCATCATGTTCTTCACACCTTCTGATAAGGATATCCAAGGCTAAAAATAACACAAGTTCTGAGTCAGAATCCACAAAGCCAACCAGAAAGCAAAGCCCTTGAGAAGAATGCTGGGATAAGTAGAAGAGTCATGCTATTCAAAGATCCTTGAAGGAAAGGAATCTCCAAACTCTCCACAATGAAGAAAGGGTCATTTCTTGAAGTTCTTGAAGAAATCGGAAGGTTCTTAGACTTTAAAGAGACAAATCTTGAAGTTCTTGATTTTCTTGAAAATCTTGAATATTTTTTGTTTACTGAATCTTGAAAATCTTGATTTTTGACATTCCAAAATGATTCCGGGAGTTTCCAAAAGATTCCAGAAGCTCCCTACACTATCAGCACCATGCGCCATCTCAAAATGGGCCGAACTCACCATGGAGTCCATTCCCTTCAATTTTTAGCCAGACCAAGCCCACAACGAGCAGCCCACACACTACTTGGAAGCTTAGGTTAGAGAAGGATTAGGTTTTGTGCATGTTACCTAATTCTACTCAAAGTTTGTTACTAGTTTGTTAGGTTGTTACAAATTTGTTACAACTAGGCTTACCAGGATAGTAGTTACCAAAAAGGTTTACCTTCTTGAAACCTTTTTGTGATTTGTTTCTACTTCTTATTTCCTTATTTTTAAGTGTAAAATTTGGCCACCTCATTCCTCCTTGGCAGCTGAATTTCCTTTTTCATCCAATCCTAGTTCCTTTAGGATTTGGTTCTTGTAAGAAACCAATCTCCTGATTGGTTTCCAATTTTCATTCTTTTCCTTGTCTAATTAGGTTAGAATTTCGTTCACCCCTTTCCATAAAGGTGACTTAATTCATCCACCATTGTTCTTGTTCATTTAGGACTTGGTTTGTAAGGAAAATCCAATTGTGATTGGTTTCCACTTTTGCTGCTTTCAGTTATTCTTTTCTTATTGTAATTTGGACACCGCCATACCTATAAATAGGGTTGCCAACCACGAAATTCTTTAGTTGATTAAATGATTTAAGTTATAGTTTTATACTTCTTTAATCACTCACCTTATTTTGGGCTTATGTAATTTGCATGTTTGTTCATTGCTAAAAGCTACAGGAACTATAGGCTAATAGATAATTGCTCTGTCTATTGCTAAGCTTTGTTTCAATTCTATTATTCTCCAGTTGGTTCAAATTGAGTGTTTAATTTACTTTGTAAGTTAGTAGTCCGCCGAATCCAAGGGTAAGGGTTCTAGAAGTTAAGAGCTGCGTCTTGCATTCAGACTTTCCTTGGCACTTTCCGCATCGAGTTCTTGGTTTCCACGGCGTTGGAGATCAGGGGTTCACATCAATCGGTATCAGAGCCAAGGCTATTTGCTCGATAGGAGGAGATTGGAGTAATACAATCAACTCATCAGGTGTTTTCTGTTCCCTTAATCTACTTTAATTACTGATTTTATGGAAAAGAACGCTCATTTTTGAGAAAAAATTTTCTTTTTCTCAAAATAAACTATTTTGATTTTGATGATACTCTTTTTGCAAATTAAAATCGAAATTTTGGCTTGAAAAAGAAAGAGGAATTTCAAAAAGAAAGGGTTAAAATAGGGTTTTCTTAAACAAGTGGAAAATCGATTTTAGGGTTTTTAAAGCTAGGGCTCTTTTGCTCACTTTTGGTACTGTTTTTGCAATTGCCTTTGTGAATCCAATTAGTGCTATTTTTGATAACATTTAAAGGATAACTGACACTTTTTGTTGCTGAAATTGGTCTTTAATGTGGACTGTTTTGCTCACCTCTCCCTATTTGCAATTTGTATTGAATTTGGTGAACTTTGGCGGTTGATGTTAAGCCACTCACCTTGTTGTTGCAATTTGTGATATATATGCACATATCTTGATACTTTGTTTTGAATTCTTGAAAATATATTGAATTCGTGGAATTGTATCATTGTGTTGCCTAAAGTTATAAAATCGCATATTAGGGTTGGGAGGTGATAAATTTGCAATTTTTGGTATCTTTGTGGAAATTGTTTCAAGGATTGATAGCATGCCTGCAAAGTTGATAGTGTTTGTTCATCGACACTACTCCCCACAGCAGTACACTCCAAAGCCAAAGAGGTTTCTTTTCTTTATTGGGAATCTTCTTCTCTGTCATTGTGCTTGCAAAGTTGATAGTGTTTGTTTTTGCCACTACTCCCCACAGCACCACAGTGACATCAGGGGACTTTTTCCGCCATAGGGATTAAAATTTTCGAAAATCATGAATACATTGGTTGGAATTGGTTTCTTGATAACCCACTGGGTAGGGTGATCATTTCTTGGGTTAGTTAGGTCTTTCTTGATTTGTTTCAAACCTGCTGATTATTCTTGTTCTTCAATTGAATTGCCCTGCTTCTTAAGCTTGCTATCTTTTCGTGCTACCTGAACGATTACTCTGAATTATAGCTTGAATTTTGTCTTCGTACATTGTCATTATCTCTGAACTTTGAGGGCTTCTCCCTGAAAGTTCCTTATCGGTGTGCTTCTTATTGGAGCTACATTATCAAAATTTCTTTTTCAAAAAGGTGTTTTTCAAACTGAAAATTGAACCAAGTATTTTTTCCGAAAGATTTTTGCCACTTTCCTATATAGTTTTGTTCTTTGTGTGATTAACTATTTGCTTATTACCTTTGCCCAGGACTTTGTGACCTTAATTGAGTATACAGGACTGAGGTAAAAGGCTAAGTAATACAGCACATAAGGGTTGCATTCTCTAAGAGCGATACACAGGGTTGTGTGTAGTTGTTATAGGGGCCATACTAGGGGGACAAGGGAGTAAGGTTACTCTGCTCACTTTTACTTGTTCTTAGCAGGACTTTCTTGGTTACTAGGTATGTCAGGAGGAGAAGCGCCCCTAGTACGAATGCGCGACTCATGGCCGCCATAACTTTGAGAATCAGGCTACCTTGAGCAAATTGATCCCACCAGGGAGATTTGGTGCCTTGGTTGCACGTGATTCTTTATTAGGGTTACGTTCTACGAGACCCTTGCAAATGGCATAATAAGGGTATAACTTTGTGCAAATTGACCCCTATAGGGAGATTTGGTGCCATTGTTGTTCCTTCTTACTTGGCCTGAGAATCGAAGTGTAAGTCATAGTATCAGTTATCTTTAGAATATGCTTCATAAAGGTACGCTTTTACTTTTACATTGATTCCCCTTCAATTGGTTATCGTCATGTTAGGGATTTTACAACATCTTGAGTATTGTGAATCTTAAACATGTGCATAGCCTCATGGGATACATCTTTTGGTTTAAAAACTGCATGCTTTTGTAGTTCACTATTTGCCTAAGATGCCTTTCTCAAAAATTGTCTCTGTAATTATTAATTGATAGTCACATCAGTTATACATGCAATTTCTGCTGGTTACAATAATTATGTCATTGTGATAGTCTTATAGCTCACGTGCATAATTCCTTTAAGCTATGTGTTGAGTATATAGTTTGGTTAATCTAACTATATCTGCCTGCAACTAATATTTGAGATTTTTTTTGTTAATAAGCAATTATTCTTGAGGAGTATGGATAAGTTCATGAGGTTTTAGATGCTTCTCGATAGTTTCTTGCAAGCGTCTAAAAGGTTCTTGAGAGGTTCTTGAAGAATCAAGAATGATAGCAGTGTCCTTGAAATTGATTCTACAAAAGTGCAGGGGGCTACGAATTCCCCACATTAACACTTATAGTGGTTGTGCAACTGAGGGGCACAGCATACACACTTGTTTGCCTGGTAAGTATGATCCACGTCCTGTGTTAATGTTACTGACTTGTTATGTTTGTTTTTGTAGCAACTTGGATTCGAGGATGAATCCTTTCTAACCGAAAGGGAATGATAAGGACATCCAAGGCTAAAAATAACACAAGTTATGAGTCAGAATCCACAAAGCCAACCAGAAGGCAAAGCCCTTGAGAGCAATGCCAGGAGAAGTAGAAAAGTCATGCTATTCAAAGATCCTTGAAGGAAAGGCATCTCCAAACTCTCCACAATGAAGAAAGGGTCGTTTCTTGAAGATCTTGAAGATACCGGAAGGTTCTTGGACTTTAAAGAGACAAATCTTGAAGTTCTTGATTTTCTTGAAAATCTTGAATTTCGTGGTTTACTGAATCTTGAAGAATCTTGAAAATCTTGAAGAAACAGGTGTGTATTCTATGCCCCTCAATTGCACAACCACAACCACTGTGAGTGTTGATGTGGGGAATTCATAGCCCCTTGCACTTTTGTAGAATCGATTTCAAGGACACTGCTATAATTTCTTGATTCTTCAAGAACCTCTCAAGAACCTTTTGGACGCTTGCAAGAAACTATCAGCAAGCATCTAAAACCTCATGAACTTATCCATACTTCTCAAGAATAATTGCTTATCAACAAAAAAATCTCAAATATTAGTTGTAGGCAGATATAGTTAGATTAACCAAACTATATACTCAACACATAGCTTAAAGGAATTATGCACGTGAGCTATAAGACTATCACAATTGCATAATTATTGTAACCAGCAGAAAATGCATGTATAACTGATGTGACTACTAATTAATAATTACATAGACAATTTATGAGAAAGACATCTTGGGCAAATAGTGATCTATAAAACCATGCAGTTTTTAAACCAAAAGATGTATCCCATGAGGGCTATGCACATGTTTAAGATTCACAATACTCAAGATGTTGTAAAATCCCTAACATGATGATAAACAATAGAAGGAGAATCAATGTAAAAGTAAAAGCGTACCTTTGTGATGCATATTCTAAAGATACCTGATACTATGACTTACACTTTGATTCTTAGGCCAAGTAAGAAGGAACAACAATTGCACCAAATCTCCCTATAGGGGTCAATTTGCACAAAGTTATACCCTTATAATGCCGTTTGCAAGGGTCTCGTAGAACATAACCCTAGTAAAGAATCACGTGCAACTAAGGCACCAAATCTCCCTGGTGGGATCAATTTGCTCAAGGTAGTCTGATTCTCAAAGTAATGGCAGCCATGAGTTGTGCACTCGTAACTGGGGGCACTTCTCCTCCTGACATACCTAGTAACCAAGAAAGATTCCTGCTAAGAACAAGTAAAAGTGAACAGAGTAACCTTACTCCCTTGTCCTCCTAGTATGGCCCCTCTAACAACTACACACAACCCTATGTATCGCTCTTAGGGATGGCAACCCTTATGTGCTGTATTACTCAACCTTTTACCTCAGTCCTGTATACTCAATTAAGGTCACAAAATGCTGGGCAAAGGTAACAAGCAAATAGTCAATCACACAAAGAACAAAACTATATAGGAAAGTGGCAAAAATCTTTCAGAAAAAAGAACTTGGTTTCAATTTTCAGTTTGAAAAACACCTTTTCGAGAAAGAAATTTTGATAATATAGCTCAAATAAGAATCACACCGATAAGGAACTTTCGGGGAGAAGCCCTCAAAGTTCAGAGATAATGACAGTGTACGAAGACAAAATTCAAGCTATAATTCAGAGTAATCGTTCAGGTAGCACAAAAAGATAGCAAGCTTAATAAGTAGGGCAATTCAATTGAAGAAACAAGAATAATCGGTAGGTTTGAAACAAATTAGGAAAGACCTAACTAACCCAAGAAGTGATCACCCTACCCAACGGGTAATCAAGAAACCAATTCCAACCAATGTATTCAAGTTTTTCAAAAATTTTAACCCCTGTGGCGGAAAAATTCCCCTGATGTCACTGTGGTGCTGTGGGGAGTAGTGGCGAAAAGGAACACTATCAACTTTGCAAGCACAATGATAGAGAAGAAGATTCCCAATAATGAAAAGAAACCTCTTTGGCTTTGGAGCGTACTGCTGTGGGGAGTAGTGTCGATGAAGAAATACTATCAACTTTGCAGGCACACTTTAAACCATGGAGAAATCAATCCTTGAAACAATTGCAACAAAGAGACCAAAAATTGCAATTTTATCACCTCCTAAACCAGATATGCGATTTTATAACTTTAGGCAGCACAACGATACAATTTCAAGAATTCAATATACTTTCAAGAATTCAAAACAAAGTATCAAGATATGTGCATATGTATCGCAAATGGCAAAAACAAGGTGAGGGCTTAACATCAACCGCCAAAGTTCACCAATTAACACAATTTGCAAATAGGGAGAGGCGAGCAAAACAGTCCAAATTAAAGAGCAATTTTAGCAACAAAAAGTGTCAGTTGTCCTTTAATTATTACCAAAAATAGCACTAATTGGATTCACAAAAGCAATTGCAAAAACAGTACCCAATTTGAGCAAAAACAGCCACGAAAACCCTAGCTTTAGAAACCCTAAAATCGATTTTCAAAAAAATTTCAAGAAATCGATTTTAAAATCTTCTTTTTGATTTTCCCTTTCTTTTTCAAGCCAAAATTTTGATTTTAATTTGCAAAAACAGTATGAGCAAAATTGAAATAGTTTATTTAAGAAAAAGAAAAATTTTTCTCAAAAAGGAGCATTTTTTTCCACAAAATCAGTAATTAAAGTAGATTAAGGGAACAGAAAACACCTGATGAGTTGATTGTGTTACTCCAATCTGCTCCGGTCGAGCAAAAGGCCTTGGCTGTGATACCAATTGATGTGAACCCCTGAACTCAATGCCGGGAAATCCAAGAACTCGATGCAGAAAGCGCCAAGGAAATTAAAGTCTGAATGCAAGACACAGCTCTTAACTTCTAGAATCCTTACCCTTGGATTCGGCAGACTACTAACTTACAAAGTAAATTAAACACGCAATTCGAACCAAGTGGAGAATAATATAATCAAAACAAAGCTTAGCAATAGACAGAGCAATTATCTATTAGCCTATAGTTCCTGTAGCTTTTAGCAATTAACAAACATGTAAATTACATGAGCCCAAAATAAGGTGAGTGATTAAAGAAGTATAAAACTATAACTCAAATCATTTAATCAACTAATTAATTTCGTGGTTGGCACCCCTATTTATAGGTATGGGGGTGTCTAAATTACTGTAGGAAAAGAATTAAAAAAAGTGGCAAAAGTGGAAACCAATCAGAATTGGATTTTCCTAAGTCCTAAATGAACAAGGACAATGGTGGATGAGTTAAGTCTCCTTAATGGAAGGGGGAGAACGAAATTCAAAGCTAATTATACTAGGAAAAGAATTAAAATTGGAAACCAATCAAGAGATTGATTTCTTACAAGAACCAAATCCTAAAGGAACTAGGATTGGATGAAAAAGGAAATTCAGCTGCCAAGGGGGAATGAGGTGGCAAAATTTTACACTTAAAAATAAGGAAATAAGAAGTAGAAACAAATCACAAAAAGGTTTCAAGAAGGTAAACCTTTTTGGTAACTACTATCCTAGTAAGCCTAGTTGTAACAAACTTGTAACAACCTAACAAACTAGTAACAAACTTTGAGTAGAATTAGGTAACATGCACAAAACCTAATCCTTCTCTAACCTAAGCTTCCAAGTGGTATGTGGGCTGCTCCTTTTGGGCTTGGTCCGGCCAAAAATTGAAGGGAATGGACTCCATGGTGAGTTCGGCCCATTTTGAGATGGCGCATGGTGCTGATAGTGTAGGGAGCTTCTGGAATCTTCTAAAAATTCCCATAATCATTTTGGAATGTCAAAAATCAAGATTTTCAAGATTCAGTAAACTGCAAAATTCAAGGTTTTCAAGAAAATCAAGAACTTCAAGATCTCTTTAAAGTCTAAGAACCTTCCGGTTTCTTTAAGAACTTCAAGAAACGACCCTTTCTTCATTGTGGAGAGTTTGGAGATGCCTTTCCTTCAAGGATCTTTGAATAGCATGACTCTTCTATTTCTCCTGGCATTCTGCTCAAGGGCTTTGCCTTCTGGTTGGCTTTGGGCACTCCGGCCGGCAGCTCTTTCGGAAACACATCTTCATATTCCTGCAAAAGAAACTTGACTTCCATAGGGAGATCCCTAGGGATGCCGTCAAGGTTAGTGAAATCATCCTTAGCAATTAAAACAAGAATACAACCATTTCCCCTTAACACTTGTTCGACTTCCCCCACTGTGGCAAAAAGGCCACGACTAGAATCTTTTTCTGAAGGCTTATCAGAGTTCACCTACAATCGCTCCGAACATTCATCAACTGGATTTTTGCCCTTTGAAGCTGCCTACAGCTTCAATCCGTTGATGATCATGGATTTACTGCCACTGCCCTTGAAGGAACAAACAAGTCTGGAGGGCGAACAGAAAGCAGACACCGTCAGAAAGATTCTCAGAAGGTTCAAGAGAACCTTGAGAAGAAAAATGCCAAGAATGCTTCAGATGCAAATCAAAGTAGTAAGGCTTTGAACTAGGTGACTGGGTTTGGGTTCACATGAGGAAGGAAAGGTTTTCAGCAGCCCGGAGGACCAAACTCCACCCCAGAGGTGATGGGCCTTTTCAAGTTATAGCAAAGATGGGGGATAACACCTACAAACTGGATCTACCAGGTGAGTATAGTGTTAGTGCATCTTTTAATGTTGCTGACTTGTGTCCATTTAATTTTGACCAGGATCTTGATTCGAGGTCGAATCCTTTCCAACCGGGAGGGAATAATGAGGGCATTCCCAGCCCTACGCCAAGCTAGTATGTAGAGGATTCCAGTTCAAGTAATGAGGACTCAAAAAGTGCAGCAGAGATTCGTGTGCTCCATAGAGACCTGCCAATGCTCCTGGACCTGAACCCATATCAGAGAGATCCGTTCGTTGACATAGTTGGGCCTATGACCCGAAGAAGGACAAGGAAGCTCAGATCAGATCTTGAAAACATTGTTCAAAGGAGTGCTACAGAAGCCCAGCTCGTTACGAACACCAACACCCTTGAAATGAATGCAAGGAAGGTTAAGAGCGTCACTTTACTCTCCATCACAGGGGAATGGTGCCTACTAATCAATCTAGCTGAAGGAAAGGGCACTTCTTGAAGTTCTTGATTTTCTTGAAAATCTTGAATTTCGCGGTTTACTAATCTTGAAGAATCTTGAAATCTTGATTTTAGACGTTCTGAAATGATTCCGGGAGATTCCAGAACCTCCCTACATCATCCACCTCATGCGCCATCATCATTGGGCCGAACCTCCCTTGAAGTTCACAACTCCAAGTTCGGCCAGCCCAACAACCCGCCAAGGACAGCCCAATTCGCATAATGGTAAGGTTTGGAATTAAGGGTTTTAGTGTAGAGTAAGGGATAAGGATTTGTGCATGTTTCCTATTCCTACTCCTTGTTTGTTACAAGTTTGTTACAACTAGATTAGCTTGGTAGTTTCCAAAAAGGGATCCCTTCTTGATCTCCCTTTTTGGATAGGATTTATATTAATTTCCTATCTATTTTATTTGTTAATTTTGTCCATATGCCATTCCAAGTGGCAGACAAATTCAGCAACTACCGAAACCTAGGTCCTTTAGGTTTCGGGTTTGTAAGAAATCAATCTCTTGATTGGTTTCCAATTTTAATTCTTTTCCTTGTGTAATTAGGTTAGAATTTCGTTCTCCCCCTTCCATTAAGGAGACTTAACTCATCCACCATTGTCCTTGTTCATTTAGGACTTAGGAAAATCCAATTCTGATTGGTTTCCACTTTTGCCACTTTTTTTAATTCTTTTCCTACAGTAATTTAGACACCCCTATACCTATAAATAGGGGTGCCAACCACGAAATTAATTAGTTGATTAAATGATTTGAGTTATAGTTTTATACTTCTTTAATCACTCACCTTATTTTGGGCTTATGTAATTTGCATGTTTATTAATTGCTAAAAGCTAAGGAACTATAGGCTAATAGATAATTGCTTTGTCTATTGCTAAGCTTTGTTTTGATTCTATTATTCTCCACTTGGTTCGAATTGCATGTTTAATTTACTTTGTAAGTTAGTAGTCTGCCAAATCCAAGGGTAAGGGTTCTAGAAGTTAAGAGCTGCGTCTTGCATTCAGACTTTCCTGGGCACTTTCCGCATCGAGTTCTTAGTTTCCATGGCGTTGGGGATTAGGGGTTCACATCAATTGGTATCAGAGCATTAGATTAACTTTGTACCTGGCTCATCTATTCACAATAAACCGGCGTACAAAGCAAATCTAGAGGAAACAAAGGAGCTGCAACGTCAGGTTGACAAACTTTTAGGTAATGGTCAGGTAAGGGAATCTTTAAGCCCTTGTGCAGTACCTGTTATTCTTGTTCCAAAAAAAGGTGGTACTTGGAGAGCGTGTATAGATTGCAGAGCTATTAACAAAATCACCATTAAGTATAGGCATCCTATCCCTAGGCTTGATGACATGCTAGAAGATTTATATGGCTCTACTGTTTACACTAAAATAGATCTAACACAAGGCTATCATCAGATAAGAATGAAACAAGGCAATGAATGGAAAAAAGCTTTTAAAACTAAATTTTGTTTATATGAGTGGTTAGTTATGCCCTTCGGCCTCACAAATGCATCTAGTACTTTCATGCGATTAATGAATCATATGCTTAGGAAGTTTATAAGGAAATTTGTTGTGGTTTACTTTGATGATATTTTGATCTATAGTCGAAGCATGACTGAACACATAGAGCACATTAATTTGGTATTAATTGAGTTACGTGATAATAAATTATATGCCAATGTTAAAAAGTGTACATTCTGTGTAGAGGCAGTTGTCTTTCTTGGGTTTGTTGTTTCGAAGGATGGTGTCAAGGTTGATGACACAAAGGTGAAAGCCATTCGCGAATGGCCTACTCCCACCTCGGCCTCGTAGGTAAGATCGTTCCATGGTTTAGCTAGTTTTTACCGGAGGTTCGTGAAGGGTTTCTCAACCAAAGCCGCGCCCCTCAATGAATTGTGTAAGAAGAATGTTCATTTTTTGTGGGGTTAGGCACAAGAAAATGCCTTCATTGTTCTTAAGCATGATCTCACTCATGCTCCTGTTTTAGTATTACCTGATTTTGATAGAGTTTTTGAACTAATGTGTGATGCTTCAGGGATTGGTATAGGTGCTGTTTTAATGCAGGAAGGAAAACCTATAGCCTACTTCAGTGAGAAACTCAAGGGAGCTGCCATAAATTATCCTACATATGATAAGGAGCTCTATGCCGTGGTAAGGGCATTAGAAACTTGGCAGCACTACCTAATGGCTAAGGAGTTCATTGTCTATTCAGATCACGAGTCCCTTAAACACCTTAAGAGACAAGGTAAGTTGAACAGGCGTCATGCTAAATGGGTTGCTTTTATTGAAACTTGTCCTTATATTATTAAGTGTAAAAAGGGAAAAGTAATATAGTAGCTGATGCTCTGTCACGCAGGTATGAATCCCTTGCTATTCTTAATCATGCATCTATAGGGTTTTCATATCTAAAGGAGTTGTATGCTTCTGATCCTGATTTTTCTACGTTATATGAAGCATGCGAAAATGGTGCATTTCAGAAGTTCTTTAAGCATAATGGGTTTTTATATAAGAACAATAAGTTATGCATCCCACGTAATTCATATAGGGAACTGCTGGTGCGTGAAGCACATAATGGAGGGCTAATGGGTCACTTTGGTGTAACTAAAACACTTGACATGTTAAAGGAACACTTTTACTGGCCTAAAATGTGAAAGGATGTAGAAACTATTTGTTCACGTTACATTAACTGTTTAAAAGCAAAGTCTACTTCCAAACCTCATGGTCTTTATACACCTTTGCCTATTCCAACTATTCCTTGGACTGACATCTCTATGGAATTTATTCTAGGGTTGCCGAGGACACAACGAAGTAATGACTCAATTTTTTTAGTGGTGGACAAATTTTCTAAACTGGCTCACTTTATTCCTTACAGGAAAACAGATGATGCTAGACACGTTTCTGAACTGTTCTTTAGTGGAGTGGTTCAACTACATGGAATACCATGCACAATCGTCTTGGATAGGGATGTTAAATTTTTGAGTTATTTTTGGAAAACATTGTGGTCTAGACTAGGAACTAAATTGTTATTTTCTACTACTAGTCATCCACAAATGGATGGTCAGACTGAGGTGACCAACCGAACAGTAGGAATTTGTTAAGGGCACTAATTAAAAGTAATCTTGCAGGTTGGGAACAGGTTGGCAATGATAAGGATATCCAAGGCTAAAAATAACACAAGTTATGAGTTAGAATCAACAAAGCCAACCAGAAGGCAAAGCCTTTGAGAAGAATGCCAGGAGAAGTACAAGAGTCATGCTATTCAAAGATCCTTGAAGGAAAGGCTTCTCCAAACTCTCCATAATGAAGAAAGGGTCGTTTCTTGAAGATCTTGAAGAAACCAAAAGGTTCTTGGACTTTAAAGAGACAAATCTTGAAGTTCTTGATTTTCTTGAAAATCTTGAATTTTGAGGTTTATTGAATCTTGAAGAATCTTGAAAATCTTGATTTTTGACATTCCGAAATGATTCCGGGAGTTTCCAAAAGATTCCAGAAGCTCCCTACACTATCAGCACCATGCGCCATCTCAAAATGGGCCGAACTCACCATGGAGTCCATTCCCTTCAATTTTTGGCCAGACCAAGCCCACAAGGAGCAGCCCACATGCCACTTGGAAGCTTAGGTTAGAGAAGGATTAGGTTTTGTGCATGTTACCTAGTTGTTACTAGTTTGTTAGGCTGTTACAAGTTTGTTACAACTAGGCTTACTAGGATAGTAGTTACCAAAAAGGTTTACCTTCTTGAAACCTTTTTGTGATTTGTTTCTACATCTTATTTCCTTATTTTATGTGTAAAATTCAGCCACCTCATTCCCCCTTGGCAGCTGAATTTCTTTCTTCATCCAATCCTAGTTCCTTTAGAATTTAGTTCTTATAAGAAACCAATCTCTTGATTGGTTTCCAATTTTAATTCTTTTCCTAGTCTAATTAGGTTAGAATTTCGTTCACCCCTTTCCATAAAGGTGACTTAATTCATCCACCATTGTCCTTGCTCATTTAGGACTTGGTTTGTGCAATTAGTTCGTGGCAATCTTAGGAAAAGGTTAGTTTATAATGGTATAATTAAAGTCCCCAAAACAGCATGAATTAGTTTATAATGGTATAATTAAAGTCCCCAAAATAGCATGAACACCCTTGGTTAAAAACTTGAATTCTAGAATATGAGTTTTGATTTTCATTGTAAATCTAGAAATAATTGCATAAAATAAGGTTCTATATTTGTTTTTAAGAATATAGGATTGATTGAATCTAGTGGGAATGGTTAAAAACAAAACCTGTATTAATATGCAAATTAAGAACAAGAAAATTAAAACTTTGAAATCCAGTGCATGATGCCATGTTGAATGCTTCGTAGAAGGTTGTTAGAATGGTTAGAATTGTGTAAATCTTACAAGAAAATGTTCTTTTAGAGACGCCGTCAAAACTGTCTTATATAGTGCACTTACTGTCTCAAAATGCTTTTTGAGACAGTAACTGTGGCATCTCCGTTATAGCCATCGCAAAAGAAATTTGAGACGGTAAAGCTGTCTCAAATAGCTTTTGAGATGGAGTTGAGACAGTTCTTCAAGTGTCCCAAAAGTATTAGAGACAGACATTCTTCTGTCTCAATCAAGTGTCTCAAATTTTTGAGACACTTGATTGAGACAGCAATATGTTGTTCAAATAGGATTAAAGACAATAGTTTTACTATCTCTAATATTGCGTCTTAGAAGTTAGAGACAGTAAATTAAGACACCACTATGTTGTCCCAAATATAATTAAAGACAATAGTCATCTGTCTCAAATATCATGTCTTATTTTTAAGACTATAAATCGAGACAGCAATATTTCATCCTAAATAGAAATAAATATTGTAATATTTTTATTTTATTTTATTTCATGGTATTGTTATTCATAATTGGTCATTGAACAACTAGTAAACACCATTGTTGATAAATAAATAGTAATATTTTGGCAAAAATAAATAAATAAACACTAATTGTTGAAAAATAAAAAATAACATCCATAAGGGAAATAACTATATAACACAATAAAATATCATAATTGATCCAATCAATCTAACATCCAAGTATTCATTCTGTATTTTTAAGCACAAGACACTACCATTATAAAAGCTAAAGAAAATATAATCTATGAGTGTAATATCTAAGTAGTGTCTTTGTTTATAAACAAAATGCTGGCTACTACTTTGGATAAAACTAAAAAAGTGCCGAGCAATAGTATAATGTATGTATAACTCCCACAATTGTGAAGCTAACTTCCATCCATTCATTCATCTTCAGAATCCTGAAAGAAAACCAAAACAAAAAGAAATATATTTTTTTATTAGAGTATCTAAAACTTCTATATTGACATGTAACATATTAATATTAGTGTGATTCAATAGATAACAGAATAGATACTAACATTCTTATTTCACGATAATTAATTACTTTAAACTAACCTCATCTTGCAGGGAGAATGGATGATGCATGTTTTTGTCATCTCTGTGTCCTTCATTTGGATGCGTCTGTGAAATAGACCATAAAGTATATAGTTATAAATAAAATGATCATAGGATATTTTGGCAATTACATAGTTTAACCATAAATTAAAGTTTCATTGTTCAAACAGTATAATAAAATTACCTGCAAATTACTAGCTTCATTAGATGGCAAAGAGAGAGATGTATCTAGTTTAGCTTCTATTTTAGCTTCTAGTTGACTAATCATAGGGGTCACCACTTTCATACACTCTGCCACAACTTTTTCCACAATCATTTTGACAAAATCTTCTGAATGCTCGTTATGTTGCATAACTTGAGTACGCTTGTTTGCATCACTCGAACCTAAACCCATAGTTCGAACATAACCATGACTTTCTTTTCCCATAAAACTCTGGAAAATGTGCTCCCTAAATTCAAGTGTTTGCCCCTCGATGGGTACCTCATTCAACCTTGCTAGCATTTGAGCCTATATGATAATTAATATCAGCCAATATAGATACTTCATAACTAAACAAAATGAGAACATCAGTATAAATATTAAACACTTAAGTGAATGCATTTACGTACAATTACATCTTTTGCATCTGAATCAACTATAACACCATTTTTGGTGCGAGACTCAATATATGTCGATAATCTATCAGTTGGCTTTCCAGCTATCGCAAGCTATAAAAAAAAAATCAAATACTTTTTAGACTAAGGTAAACCAAATACTTGATACAACATGATTGCAAAACGCATAGGTAGGCATCTAATTAGCATTATAATCAAAAGTACCTTGCGCTTAAAGTTTGGCTTCGAAGTCCTTCCTGTCCTAGTTATTGGCCCCAAAAGTTCTCTATTGATTGAATTTTTTCTTGCAATTTCCTTGAAAGAAAAAATAATGTAAATAGAATTGAAAAACCAGTTATCAAGAACATATATAGTTATGGAAAATGTATATAAAAAAACATGCATCAAAGAATTTCCCCAAGCCTGATCCCGATGAATTGAAGATTGCTCAGACTATAGAATCAGGGTTCCAAATACTTGGAAATCAAATTGGGATTTCGAATTCATTGCAGGACATTACGATTAACTATGGTTGCTGAAAGTTGGAGATATGAAGAAAGACCACATGGCTAATAATACTCCGTATTGCATCTTAAAAATAAAAATAAAAACATGCATCAAAAGTAATTGTCATAAACATATTGTAAGATTAGAGATTACTTGGGATTTTTCAGTGCTCCAATAGTCAATGAGAACCTTCCATTGATCACCCTAAACACGAGAAGGGACATTTTTTAGCACTTGCTCACGTGTCTTTCCACTAAAATGATCTCTCTTTACTCGATTTTTCCATTTTCTCCATTTGTCAGCAATAGATTTCATGCATATAGCCTTATGAGCTAGAGGGGCATTAGTTTTATCCTGTAGTAGATTAGAAAGAGTTAAGTAAACATTAAAGTTATAGAAAAATAATAAAAAAATGTCTAATTTACCTCTAATAAAGAACGGATTGTCCACACATACTAATTTTGTGAAAAATGAAATGAATGTGCAACATTTCGCTTAAAAAGTATCTCTTACAACTTTTGATTAAATATCCCCACTAGAAACAAATATAACTTGATAAATGATACCAACATAATTTTCAATAGATTAAACCGTTGCTGTACAATACATACAGTTTTTACATTTTTCTTACAGGAAAAAAAGAAAAGAAAAGGAAAGTAAAAGAGCATGCCATGAAAATTCAAGACCAGGGAATCAACCAACTCCAAAAGCATCATCAAAGGACCAATGATCTTAGTCCTATGATGCCTTGAATATCAACTCAAGGATACTTATAGAAGCATTTGTCATACCTCAAGTTAACCACATCACATGTACTAGAGAAACGTATGAATATGAATTTTCTAGACACAAAATGTAATCAACTTCTAAACAGATTATACAAGCTTTCATTAACTTTATCTAATTGACCACTTTTGCAAGCATAATGTCAAAGTTATTTCTCAGTTTTCAGAATTGAATCAAAGAAGACATGTCATTATAAACAAACTTTGAAACATAACCCTTCCTTAAATTTAGATGGATAAAAGTAACAAATTACCACAGTTATGTTTCCAACACATCATTGAGACAGAGAACCAAGATAATTAAGTAAAATATTTACACTCATAAATCATGACAAGTAAAACAATAACAAAGGAAATACACAACCTCAGTTTGACAAACTGTCGAAGAAAGACTTTTTGAATATTATGCAATGAAGTAATCTAGCACGGGGGTTCAGAATTAGGCATGGAATAGAATCTAGAAGATTAAATTAATTAACAACCTCAAAAGTACATAGGCATGCATTTGTAATAATTCCTAAACTGATAAGAGTCTCACTATTTCTTATAAAGTCCACAAGAATACAATAGGCTGATTTTCAGGGGGGAAAAAAACCTCAATTTGATAGTATATATAACTTTGGTTAAAGTACATATCAAATCTACATATTTTAAAGCACAATTTACCCTAGCCATAGTCAACTACAAGTTCTACTAGCAACTAATTAGAACAAACCTACCATAACACAAGTTCAAGACTATTAGACACCATAACATGAAGCAGATGACTGGCACAAAAACATAATTAAGATGAATATTCATACATAACAGGCCAAAACATATAATGTTTACATAACATCATGGGACAGAAGGCAAATAGATATTCAAACACTCAAAAGTGTTGACCCAATATGAAACTAGACAACTAAAACACAACAAGAACATTAATAACTTGGAATAGTTAGAAAGTAAATGTACATACACTGAACTATGTATCACTCATTTTCTATGTATAATAATACACATTCATTATAACTTACTTGAACTTCTTGCCAAATAAAATCTGTAATGTGTGGTGGAATATCAGAGCATTCAACATATGTTAAAGGAACTTGGACACCATTACAAGCAATTATACCAAGAAGTGTTGCATATTTTCCTGCATTTGGTCCAACAGGTTGAAATTCCTCATCGAATTCAACACACAGTTTCACACCATCTGCTAAGTCAACACCTTTAGAAGGACCCCTTCGATGCTTTTCAGCAACTTGATTGCTAGTTTCTCCTATAAAATGAACTAATTTAAAATCTTGTAAGTTTTAAAAATTATCAAAAATTAGAAGACAAAACTAGTAAGAAAACTAATAAGTTAATACAAGGCATGAAAAAAATATGATAATGATGGCTGATGGCTGATGAAAAACATTTGAAATTGGCTGAAGATCAAACGGTGCTGTATATTTTCTTTTTTCTCTTTAAGATCTCCCATAGTTGGTAAATATTCCCAGGATTTGACAATTTATCTTCTTTTAATTTTGTCTATTCTGGCAGAGGGAAATGGACGATCTTCGCAAAAGAATTACTTATGCGGAGTCCAACCTTGATCAGAACCAAGTATTAGAGTTGGAAATAGAGCGGATGAAGGGTGCCATAGAGGTAATGGGACACATGAAGGGCGATGAAGAAGCTGATAAGAAAAAAATGTTGATTGAAAGGAACTCAAGAAGAAGCAAGAAAAACTTGGAAGTTGGGAAACTTTAAACCAAGCACTTATTATCAAACAGAGAAAAGGCAATGATGAAGTACAAGAAGCATGTAAAGAGCTCATAAAGGTATCATACTTAGCAAATTTTATTTATGCACCCCATTGTCAATCTCAAACCAAGTCATTTTTAAGATTTAACATCCTGCGTACAGACTCCAATGGAAAATATTTATTTTTATTGGAAAACGACTGTTAGATGGACTGTAATATGAAGGCCTCTACTTTCTGATGGCATATAGTACGCAGAACTTAATTAGCACTATCTCGATGGTGTATTTTATGCTCATATAGTTTAGCAGACAGAGCTTTTATGTTTTGCAAGGTAAGGTTATGGATATGATATATTATGAACCTGGGAGGAGCTTCTAAAAATTCTATACTTCTGTACAAAGATCAGTTCTACTAAACAGCAATATGACTTCAAAACCTGTAAGACATTACACTGGAAAAGATAATTTTATGAGTAAAGTTATCACATCTTCATCTGATACAGTCATGCACCACTAATAATTCTTTCCTTATATTGCATGGATACACCAGTTCAACCACTCATATTACATTTAACAGCTCCATAACCATGATAGATTATTAGCAACCTCGATGTGTTACTTCAAGTAAATGTCAACCAAGAAATGCAATTGCATAGAACTTCAAGCATAATGCAAACAAAAATAAAAGATAGGTATATACTAGGTAAAAATTTCTAATCGTGGTGAAGGCCAAGGACCTTCCAGATGCCATAGAACTTAGGCTAGCTCTAAGCCAACAACAAATCAGATCTAACCCACCAAAAGTAAAATGGAGCATTTCACAAACCTAAGAGAAACCATGTTACCTAACTGAAAACTAGGTCAAGGAATGCCAAAACAACAATTTCACATACACAAAAAAGTGTACCTTAGATATGAATTCATAAATTTAAATGCTTCTAACATAATGATAAAGAAGACATATTTTACTTCTGTCATAGCAAATAACTTTTTATTGGAACTGAATGACATAGATTCAAGACTTACCATACATGTAGTGCTGCTACCTAGAGAATCGAACGGTGAAATGGTTTCTCGAAGCGTTCCACCTCCCTCTCCTCTCAAAAGTAGTCCTCCAACATTTAATGACAAACAGTTCAAAAACTTATCAATGACAATTTCTTTGGGGCATTTATCAAATAGGTAAAAGATATTAGACCTCACAAAAGGCACAAAAGCATACTTGAGAAGATTAATATCCTATTTACAGCCCAAGTCTCCTTGTCTAATGTAAAAATACCAAACAAACAGAAAGAAACAGAGCTGATAAAATCATACCCACATAAATTTAACATTAATAAAAATCCATCAAAATTCAAATCTGATTACCATTATACAGAACTATGAAGAAAAAACTGATAAAGAAGGAATAATGCATGATACATAACTGTAAATCCAAAATCTAAGAATTAAATTTAGAGTTTAAATTCATGCTAAAAGTATCAGAATAAAGTTGTTACCTTTACCCGTTCAATGTTTTGCAACTGAGCCGCAACTAGAAGATGATGATAGAAAAATAAGTACCGATGAAGACGTGACCTATATTTTGTTTTCCCTTTTTAAGTTTCCCACCTTTTTTTTTTTGGTCTTTAGTATTTTAGGGATGTTTCTCACATTTTTTTGGTCATTACTTTTTTACAGGATTAAATTTTTAGGGACTTATTTACAGTCTTTTTTTTTTTACTTTCTCAAATAACAAATCTAAGTCCAATACTGCACTTGCTTTCCCCAATAAAAAAAAAAAAAAAAACCAAATCTAAGTCCAATATGTATGATCAAAACTGAAATTGAACTCCATATCAGAAATTTCCCCAAATTTGAAAGGAACAATAAGAAAAAGATGCTAACAGAGCTGAAAATAAAATTCACAAAATAATATACTATGGTACTAGCACCAAAATTGAAACCTTTTCCACTCAACTGGATTTGGGATCAGGCATAAGGCAAAGGCCAGACCAACAGCACCACGTGAAAGGAGAAAACCTATGAACTTCTGCAGAGTAGTCCTAATCTTGATCGAACACAACAAGTTCAGAAAGGCCATGAAACAATCGGTCATGTCATTCCCTGAAAAGCCTCAATGACTCATATTGAACAATTCGGAGGGGCATAAACAACAATTTTGCGACATCCTTCCTTTTGAACAAGCTATTGAGGAAAGCAAAAACCATGAACAGAACAATAGCAACGACGGGGCCTGACTTGAACTTGAACAACGGAAAATCATGACTGGATTCCTTCAGCGATCTCTCAACGCAGTCAATTTTATTGGTTTTTTGACTTTCTGCTTATCTCACTGCTGGCTCCATTGGGTCCTTCATGGCCTCGAGTTTCTTGAAGGCGTTGTCGATGGTGGATATTAGGGATTTGTAGGAATTGGTGCAGTAACCGAATAGCTAACATATGGCTTCGTATATGGCAGTGACCAGTGAGATCGTGAACACCGGCAAGCTGTCGGAGTATTTGAGGTGGGAGAGTAGCTTCGAAGCTGGCTGGAGCTGAGAGAATGTGTTTGGGTTTTCTCTTTCAGTTTGGATTTTTTTTCTCTTTAAGCTCAAAAAAAGTAAAATTGTTTTGGAGCTTAATTTTTTAACTTTCCGAAACTAAAAAAGAAAAACCTTTCGAACTTTTTTCTTTTTCTATACATTTACGGTTTTTTTTAATTTCCACAATTATTTATATTTTTTGGTAGACTTAAATTAGAAATATAACTTCATCCCCATTAGCACTCTAAAAAGTTTTTATTTTATCAAAACTCAGCCATACGCTACAATATTTCATAAAAATTCAGACCAAAAAAAAGAATAATACATGATACAATAATTGTAAATTCAAAATGTAAGAATTAAAATTTAGATTATTAAATTTGTGCTAACAATAAGAACAAAGTTTTTATCTTTCACTCTTCAATGTTTTGCAAATGAGTGGCATATTAGAAGATAGAAAAATAAATCGATGTGGCCTATTTAATTTTGATTCCTTAAGTTTCTCCATATTTTGGTCTTTAGTATTTTACAAATATTTCCCACCTTTTTTGTGGTCCTTACTATTCTCTACGCAATCAACTTTATAGGGACTTATTTATTGTTTTATGTAATTTTCTTGATTATATATATATATAAGACAAATTATATTTTATAAAATTAAATTAGAAATATAACTGCATCACTCGGCACCGTAGTCTCTTTTTATTTTACCAAAAATCAGCCACTACAATATTTTCTAACAAATCAGTGCAAAAATAAAATAAAAGTAATAATGTGTGTTACATAATTATAAATTAAGTTAGTAAGAATTAAAGTTAGAGTATAAAATCCATGGTAACAATATAAATTCAAGATCACAAAGTTGTTACCACTCATATCTCTTCAATAATTTGAAATTGAGTGGCAATTGAATAAATGATATAAAAATAATTACTAAGGGCAAGACTTATTTAATTTCCCTCTTGAAGTTTTCTTTTTTAAGTTTATCACCTTTTTTTATCTTTACTAGCGTATGGAAGTGTTCCAACCTTTTGTTGGGTCATTACAATTTTACGCAATCAAATTTGTAGTCACTTATTCACCGTCTTTTTTAATTGTCTCAATTATTAATATTTAAGACAAATTATTGTTTTTGTCTCTGTTTAAGTGTCTTAATTAATGTAGTTGAGACATATTAGTTTTACTGTCTTAAATAGATGTCTCAATTAATTTCATTTGAGACAAATATTTTACCGTCCTTAATAAGTGTCTCAATTAGTTTTATATGAGACAATCCTTCAACAACCGTCTTAATTTTGACGTCTCAATTTAATTATTGAGACAACCGCTATAAGTGTCTCAAATTGATTGTATGTGAGACAAATGTTTGATACTGTCTCAAAAATTTGTCTCAAATACTATGTTTTCTTGTAGTGTTACTTCTATTGTTAGTACTGATGTTTGGCTATAAATATATGCATTTGGAATGCATTAAAATGGATTAGAAATCTGTTCAAACCAAACCCAAAACTAAGGTCTTGAACCAGAAGTTTTCTGGAAAACTAAAATAGCTGTCTGACTTGGTGTCCGATTTGGACACCAAATCGGACAAGCTTTCAAAATTGTTTCCTTCTTTGTTAAAATTTTGTTTTAAATAACAAAAGGGCCATGCGAAATTCCTTGTGAATCGCATGCTAGATCGCACAACGGCTAGAACCAACAACTTGTTTATCCGTAAGTCCAAAACTTTGTTATAATTTCATAAATGACTCCAAACTTTATCCTAATTCCAGAATTTATTAGTTTGACCAATTTTGACTCGTTTGACCCGACCTTGACTAGTTTGACTAAATTTAACCCGAAAAGTCAAAGTCAACCTAAGTTGACAAAAAAGTCAAAATTGCTTAGAAAGTAAGCAAACTTCTCCATAATTAATAATAGTGTCTCCGTTAACCGCAGGAGTTTATCGTTGGCAGTAAATCAATCTAGACATTCGTCGTTCGCTCACACCTAAGAAAGGTGACGGATTACTCGCTAGATTCATAAGATTTAATTGAAATATCTGCATAGTACTTATGTGTATCTATATGTACTATTGTGTATTTATTTTTGCCAACGAGGTTTCCCACGCCTTATTATTTTTATACGTGTTTGTGTGCTATGTGTCCTACTTGATACTATACCACTATACCATGCATGCTACATGTTTCAATTGTTTATTATGAAGGCTTATGGATTAAAAGATATGACCTATAACCTAGAAGGACTTTAGTCTTCAAAAGGTGAGTCATATAGGATTGCATATTGCCTCTAGAAATATATGACGCATACTAGAAATATATGACGCATACTAGGGTTGCCATGATCACCTTAGTGTGTACAGTGTTCAAGCCCACTAGGTAAGACTCAGATCCAAGTCACGTGTCTTATGTGTTACGTGTTCGCTCACCTTGTATGAGCATGTGTGTTTTGTGTCTCATACGACACTCCTTGCTAAGGGGAGGAAAACGTGTGGCCTGAGATAAAACAGGGCCTGGATCCAAAACCACTGCCGCCGAGTATAACTACGTTTTACCTGCTGCCGCAGTGGCGATGTGCTTCGCAAGCCATCAACCAAGTGAACGTGCTAAAGTGTTTAACTAGATTCACGTACTTGCTTTATTTGAGAAGGCTTGTTTGTGATATCTACGTGCTAGGAATCTAGTGGCTAAAATTTGTTGCATAAGAGAGATGCATGACTTAATTGATTCACATGATATATCAAAAGTGATTGCATATGAAAGTTATCTATGCTACTATGCTATTTCAATGTCTATTATAGGAGATAGAAATGCATGACTTGTTTGATTGTTAATATCTTCTATAAGAAATAGATATGCGTGACTTTTCTTACTTGATCATTAAGTTCTAAAAGATGCATGACTCATTCATAATTTTGAAGTTGTCATATGCTAAACTCTATATATGATATATTTGACTTGAGTGATTTGTTCGACTTTGCCCGCTGGAATTTCTTATGTTATATGATACATATCTATAAAAGATGGATGCATATCTGGTATACTTAAATTCTTGGATTTTCCATAAAGATCTACGGTGGGATTTTTTATAAACCCCGAGGTCTCTCACTGAGCTTAAGCTCACCCTACTCCCTTACGAATTTGATTACAGAGGCTTGAATCGCTTATGCTAGAGGTGAGGCCGATAGACGACAAGAATAATACCAAGGCGTGTTTGTAATAATTTAGCATATATACAATGTTTGAGAGGATAGTCTGGCTTAGGGTTATCCTCTATAGTTCATATAACTTTCCACTGCACTGAATCAATCTTAAATGTTGTAATATCATTGAAGAAGTATGGTTCTCTTTAACTTAACGTGTATCGATTGTTGGGCAAGAGCTTTGAATGGCGACCCTCTGGTTCAGTCCCACTTTTCTTTCTCGTCGGGAGTGATTTTTAAGGAAGAGAAGTAGGGGTCGAGTCGGGGGCATCACATACATGCCAAAAATGCATGTGAAGGTAGTCTTCTCCTGATCCTCTTTATTCATCCAGATCTGGAAATAGCCACTGTACCCATCCAAGAAACAAAAGAACATCTTGCTGGCAAGTCTCTCCAGCATCTCATCAATAAAAGGCAGTGAGAAATGATCCTTCTTGGTGCGGAATTGAGCTTTCGAAAATCAATACACATCCTCTAACCTGTCAGTAACCGCATTGGCACTAACTCATTTTTCTCATTTCTGACCACCTCAAAACCTCTTTTCTTTGGCACCACATAGACATGGCTTACCCATTTTCTATCTAAGATTGGATAATAATACCCATGACTAGTAGCTTGAGAATATCTTTCAGCACCACTTCTCGTATGTTCAGATTCAACTTTCTATGCGGATCATGACTTGGCTTTGCGTTAGGCTCCATAAAGATATAATGTTGGCAAATGTCAGGACTAATTCCTGGGACATCGACCAAGGTCTATTCGATAGCTCTAATGCTCTTCCTTATTATCTGCAGCAATCTTTCTTCTTCGGTTGAGGTTAACCCCTTGTTGATGATGACTAGCAAGGTTTCTCCCTCTCCCAAATATGCACACGACAGATTATTGGGAAGAGGCTTCAACTCCAATTTTGGTGCCTTCACCAGAGACAAAACTAGTCGGTTAGCACCCACCAGTTTGGGGAAACTGTCGCTTGGTCCTGCATACTCTTCTGTTGCTAAAAGGTCTGAATTGCTGCAGACTTCTTCATCACTTAGAATCTACATATCAGCCTCTTTGAGGCTCTGCGTTAGAATTTTTTAGGATGTTTCATGGCATTGTCAATATTAAATTGCCATTTTTCCCCACAGTAATCCAAACAAATTGACGCATTATATACATCTATAATAGCCTTAGATGTTTTATGAAAACGTCTACCCAACAAAACCTTAGCAGATTCTTTAGCAGGATCACTATTCCTTATTATCACACAAAAATCAGCAAGGCACACAAAAGAATTAACTTACACAAGTACATTTTCCAACGCCCCCTCCGGATGCACACATGATCAATCAGCTAATTGAATCACAACTTTTGTCTCGGCTAATTCTACCTCACATAAAGTCAAATAAAAATATAATGGCATAACATTAATTGATGCACCAAGATCACACATCGCATGCTGAATAGTTCTGTCCCTAATTGCACATGGTAAATAGAACGTACTTGGGTCCTTGCACTTTGGTGGGAACTACTTCTGAATGACAGCTGAGACTGTTTCTCCTAGCACCACCTTGCTCGCTCCTCTTGGCTTCCCTACCATGAATTCCTTCAAAAATTCCCAATTGGAGGGATTTTGATGGCTTTAAAGAAATGGGATATTCACGTCCATCTTCTCAAACACTTCCAAATAATCAATCGGGTTCTCCTTCATCTTCTTTGCCTGGGGCCTGAAGCTATTTGGGAATGGTGGAATAAGTTTGTACACATCATCCTTCACTACAAGCAGAACATAACTTTCTTTAGGTCTATAATTAGTGCTTACAAGTATCGGTTCATCAAGATCTTCTGATTATGAATTTTTAGCATCTTGGGCACCTGCTGGTTTGGGCAAACAGGCCCCTACCGATTGTGATTTTTTCACATCAGGTTCTAGAACCATTCCACCTCTGAGCGTAACATCATTCACCTTTTCCTTAGGGGCACCTGTACCTGAGAAGGTAATTTCCCCTTTTAACTCTTGTATGGAACTCGACAATTGAGACAGCATTCTTGTAATCCTGTCGAGGGCAGTTGAATGTAAGTTAAGGGCAGTTGAATGTGAGTTAGGGGTGATATCGAGCCGAGCCGAGGCCGAACACACCTGTGTTCAAGCTAGGCTCGGCTCCATTGTCTTGGGCTCGAACTCAAGCTCGAGCTCCATTTTCAAGCTCCAGTCGAGCCTGAAAATGGAGCTCGAGCTCAAGCTCTTTAGCCATAAAAGCCAAGATCATATTCCTTATCTTTTTTGCTGCCATCTCATCAATTTATTAGGAATTTTCTTCCCAAATATTCTCTCATTTCCAATGTGGGATTAGGTGAGATTCACCTCAAAAATTGAGAAAGAAAACAAATTTGCCTTTGAAGAGATTCGAGCCTAAGTGCTCAGTCTCCTATTAGTGTTGTTTTACCACTGCACCAAATTTATTTTCATGTTAATATGTATGAATGATAAATTATATATCTATTTTTTCCTTTTTAAAAATTGTTTTTCCTTATCAAGCTGTTCACGAACGTAATGAAGCTTTTATCCCCCTTGTTTATTTATTGTTCGTTTATTAATCGAGCCTAAAATTTTGTTCGTGTTTGTTTATTAATAAATAAACGATCTCAAAACGGGCTTTTAATGAGTCGATCCCGAGCTTGTTCTGGTTCATTCTCAGCCCTAAATGTAACCTTTTGTTGATCAAAAGTTCTCCCACTACATCCCCCATGGTTCTGCCGCCTCTTAGTTGATTACTTTGATTCGGGGTCTGAAAATTCCTCTGATATGGTGGCCTGTATACTGATACAAGATTTCGATTATTCTTATTGTTTCTAAAATTCGGAGGTGGAGCCTGTTGATTGGGATTTCCAAAGTTCTGAGTAGGATGTAGTTGATTGGCTTCCTACTTAAAGGGCACCTGAACTTCTTCTTCTGGATTTTTCCAAGCAAAAGCTAGATTGTCTTTCCATCCTGAAATTTAGGTATTAGAGTAGGGGTCCTTCCTTGTCTTATTGCGATTCCAATTCCCAGTGGAATTATTATTCCAATTCCCAGCACCGTTGGCTTGAGTGATAATTCCTCATGTGCAAGGTTGCAATTTTGCGAAAAATACCCTTGATGTCCACAACATCCACAAACAATTTCCTCCTTCCTGCTACTGGCTTGAGTTGTGAGTTTTGCTACCAAAGCAGTTAGTTTCTCCATATTAGAAGTAATCTGGCTCAACATCTTGTCATTGAAATCATCAACAAATCTTACTTCTGCCTGCCGTTTGGTTAAACCGGGGGGGAAGGGTTTCCCGAATTGACTTCTCGACTCAATAGTGTCCTCGATCATCTTCTTGGCCCTAGTTACTGTGTTGTTATGGAATGCTCTATTGCTGGATGAGTCCATATGGTTCCGATCATTGGTGGTCATCCCATGGTAAAAATACTGAAGTAGTTGTGCTTTTGTATACTTATGATTTGGGCAGCTCTCCACCAATTCGTTGAATCGTATCCAGTAGTTGCCAAGGGACTCATCAGCCTCTTGTTAAATGCTGCTCATTTCCTTCATAACCAGATTGGTTTTGGTCGAAGGAAAATACTTATTAAGGAACAACTCCTTTATCTGCTTCCAAGTGGTAATAGAATTTGGTGGTAATAAAGAAAACCACCGATTTGCTGGACCCGTCAGGACATAGGGGAAAGCCACTAATTTCAACTGATCGATGGAGGCTCTAGTTGTTAAATGCCCCACCTTGCAATTCTTCATGTACTCGGCAAGGAAATTGTGAGGATCATCCCTAGCACCCCCCATGAAATTTTGGGATGCCATTCAGCCAGCCATTCTTTAGTGGGAAACCATTGAGCAGTTCTGGAGTGACAACGGCGGAGGCTCTGTTGTCAGTGTCATGACTGCCCAAATCCTTCAATGTGGGTTCTTGTTTTGGCCCTCTCAATTGTTCCTCATCCCTGTCCTCCTGTCTATCCTCTTTTCTATCCCCATGATATCAAATTCAGGTTCAGAACTTAAATATTCACCTTCAGAGTCACCGTCTGTTTGGTCTAATGGTCGGTTGATAGATTTTGCTTTAGAGCTACCCTCCGTTTTGTCTAACAGTCGATTGACAGATTCTGCTTTAGAACTACCCTCGGTTTGGTCTAACGGTAAGTTGACAGATTCTATTTCTGCAATCTTACCTAACCGTGCTTCCTTGGCCAAGTGCTACAATCTTTTCGATCTCTGGATCACTCAATAATACAGGTTTTGAAGACATGCTCATACACACAGCACAAGAAAACACCAAGAATATTAATAGGAACAAGAAAAAAATTGTAACCGTCCCCGGCAACAGTGCCAATTTGATAAACCCATCGTAGAACTATCAAATACAGTAAAAATACTGCCAAAACCTGCACCAATTAAGCTAAATAGAATGTAGCACAGGAGAGCACAGGCTCAATCTACGGAGACGGCAATTTCAACCAAACTTGACTAATAGTCACCTTTTGTGTCTCCTAGAGATCTTGAGTTTTTCCCTTGCTTATATACATACACAATTAAACTAATTATGCAAACAGATTAAAAATCAATTAAGAAAGATATTCTAGCGTTACACGATTCACCTTAACTAGATGCAGGCAATCATAAACCCATAAACCCCATGTTCTTGTCTAATTATCATTCGTCATTTCAGTTATAGATTACCACGAGTTCCCGCAATCATAATCCAATTCTCCTTTAATTAATCGATAACCCCCGTGAGTTCCCACAATTAAAGTTATTTCTCTATCTAGTTTAAATAATAAGCCGTGAGTTCCCACAATAACTGTACTAACTAATCTAGAAACATTAAGAATCAGAAGAACCCAAAACCAGTAATCTCCCTCTACGATGCTCAAGAGATTACTACTAAATTAAACCTGTACTACTGTGCCGGTAGTTGTGCCACTCACTAGCCCTACCAGATCTATATTAAGGAGATCAAACTTAATACAACCTTAGTTTTTAGACATAAAAGCACAGGCAATTACAGAACGTGCTAATTAGACTGGAATTCATACTTTCGGTTTCATACATGCAATGGTTAAGGTTTTTCACATAATACTAGAATAAAAGATTTAGCTACTCATAGAATTAAGCATCACATGAATAAAGATTAAATCAGCCATTGAATTAAAACAAGGATAGAATAAGAAAAAGAAATACTTTACTGAAAATTGCTAATGGAGACACCTCCCGTTTGGGCAAATGGTAGCCTGCCGGTCAGAATCTCAAAAACAAAACTGAAGCTAAGTGTTAAAATAATGTATCATGATATGTTAACTCTATCAAAAACTGAATCAAAAGTTGAATACTTCTACCTACGAAAATATCCCTATTTATAGAGATAATTATCTCTTAGCAAAAGGAAGTAAATCAAAATCCCAGCACTTAAGGAAATAAATCAATCCTTATCACTTATAACATAAGGAAGTAAATCACTCTTTTGAAAATGCAGCAAATCAATCCAGAAAAAGAAGCAACCGATCCTTATATTTGCTTCTTGAGATTTCCTTTTTATATTCAATTTCTCTCTTTTATGGCAGTAATTTCTGATTCCTTCTAGAACTCCAGCTGCTCCAATGGGCTTCGGATTTCTTCCTTTTTGGGCAATAATTCGCGTGAGCTCTTGACCGAACATCTCTTTGCTCCAAAATCCCCACTTTTGCGTTTTTCCTCTTTACTTGGGCTATTCTCTAATTCTGTAATAAAACATTAAGAACTTAGGCAAAACCCCATGAGAATTGGCCTTTAAAGATGCTAAAATAATACTCTTGAAGTGGTCCGATCACTGATATTTCAGGAATTATCATGTAACAAAAATAATTAATAAATATCAATTTGCATTCAACCTGAAAATTTCCAACAACACTACACAACTAAAATTTTCACAATAAATTTTGGCAGTACTTAACACTCCATATTTTTCAGTTACTGCTGGATCACAACATCACCGTCTGGTGGTGCCTCCTCTGTTTCATGTTCTAGTCGGCCTTGTTGCTCCTATTCTACCCGATCTCTAACCGGTGACAAGTTATTACAAATGTTATTTCTTTTGGTATATCTATTTACTGAAATGATATAAACATTTCAAAATATGGAAAGAAGTAGTTTTAGGGTTAATTATTAGGCAAAAAAATTGAAGCCTCTTCTTTTTTCATTCTTGTGACAATTTCATTTTTTTTTAGGGATATGGAGTTCGTTAATATTCATTTTTTTAAAAATAAATTTATAATGAATTTTATGATTTATCATTTATTTAATTGTTTGTGCGCTTCACATTCATTTAATTCTTCAAATATATAAAATAAATTTTGTACGCTTTACAGGTTTTATGAATGTGTGAGAAGTTGTGGGCTCAGGATCCTCTGTTACACTTTTCTGTTATACTCCCTGTTACACATCTTAATAACTCGTGGTAAATCTTATTTTTCGTATTAATTTTTTTACCAATGCTATTCATTTGCATTCTACTAAATTTAATGTAAATTTTTTTTTTACATTAGTCTTGTACTTTAATATAATTTTATACTATTTTTTGATTTTTTAATCTCAATAAATTAAAATAAATATACCCTACACCAAAATGGGTGAACCCTTAGTCAAAAAATTAAATAAATGCTAATGAATATCATTGGTAAAAAAATTAATATAAAACATAATATTTAAGATGAGTTATTAAGATGTGTAACAGAGAGTGCAATAGGAAAGCGTAATAGGAAATCCTGAGCCGAAGTGGTGTACTAGTTTCACGTTTTCAGGGAAACTTTGTATTGGTTTCACATTCTCAAAATGTAAAATTTCTTAACATAAAAAAAAATATATGGTTTCATGTTTTCAAAACGTTAAAGCTAACTGGTTTCACGTTTTTATATGTTCAGCTATGTGCAAAAACATGCATAGTTTTAACTATATTTTTAAAAACAAGCATAGTTTCAGAATTCTCTTTCCCTAGTGAGGAGTGTCAGATCCATGGGTACCGGAATATACTTGTGTGTTGCCTGTGTCCGCTTCTTCTCTGGAGGCCTAAAGAGTTGTCCCCTTTAGAATGGATTGGCCTGCACAACAGCTTTGATGAGGATTTCCTTGCCCAATGGCGGAACTTGACTCACTAAACTGGATGGGCCAATTGGAGAAATCTCCTAATTAAACTAGTAAAAAAATTTTGTACAGGCTAAATACTTACACAATTTTTCTTTTTGGACTAAAATATAAATACTTACTAAATTTTTTTTTTCCTTGCGGGGTCCAGGGCCACAATCTTCTGCCACTGTCCTTGCCCCCTCTGGAGAGTTGTTTGTGGCTTCAGTTGTCCAGCCGGCTCAAGTCTTTGCCTCTGATGTTTTTTCAGCATTTCTTTCTTGGAGCGGCCAAAGACATTTCTCACGGTTGAGAACTTCTTCCATTCGAAGTGTGGCTTTGATGCTTTGCCCGTTTTCCTTTCTTGTGTTTTTGATAAAGCATATTGAGCTTTTCTCGTCGTTGATTCTTTGACATGATGCGAGTTCGTAGACTAGGAGAAGTGTGGCTTAGGTTGCAGCTACACCTTCGCACTAGGGGTGATAACGAGCCGAACCCAAACATCAGCTTGTTCGAGCTTAGCTCGGCTAATTTGTTACAAGCTCGAGCTCGAGTCGATCCTAAAATTTCAGCTCGAGCTCAGCTCGCCTAATTTGTTACAAGCTCGAGCTCGAGTTGATCCTAAAATTTGAATTCGAGCTCAGCTCGGCTAATTTGTTACAGCTCGAGTTCGAGTCGATCCTAAAATTTGAACTCCAGCTCATTTAAGGTTCCCAAGCTCAAGCTTGGCTCAGATAGGGGACAATTTTTTTCTCAATTTCTATTATTATTATTTTTTTTACTGTTTTTAATAAAATTATTTTTACTGTTGAAAATTTAAACTAAGACCTAAGGCCCAAATGCTTCGAAGAAAGCATTAGCGATCCATGCGATGTTTAACGATTACATCATTTTATAGATAAGATAGTACTGCAGGTTTGTGTACTCATCCAGTGTGGGATAGAAAGTGTTCCGCTATTTGCTGATTTTGGTGCCCAACCATTTATTCCTATTGAGTCTTGAATTCGATGGAATTTTTTTTTCTTTTTCTTATTCTTTTTAACCAACGCGTGCAGTTTTTTGCCGCCCATTTGTTTTGCTTTTTTTCTTTCTCCGGCGCCAAACCCTTTGTTTCGCTTTTGTTTTCTTTTTTCAGAACCAACCCATTTGTTTTGTTGGTGATGGTGCCCAATCACAAAATAATTTAATTCTAATCTTTTAGTGTGTTAAAATACTATTTATTTTATTAAAGTTACTTTTTATTCAAAATACAAGACCGTAACTTTAAAAAATTGTAATTTTTTTATTTATTTGAATATCTTATTTTATTTTTACTTTTTAGAAATTAATTTTAATTTTGTATTCTATAAAATATAGTTGCTGAATTTGAGCAAATACATAATATTTTAGTGAAGAAATATTTTGAAAATGGCAAAATTTGGAAAAAGCGTGAGTATATATAGATTGTTAATATTTATTTAGTTATTTTTTCTTTCCTTATGTACTTGTAAATGAAGTTAGGATTTATTAAAAATGTTATCCTATTTACAAAAGGACTTTATAAATTATAATGTATTTAATTTAGACCCAAGTATTGTAATATATTATAATATATAATCAATGTTATATTTAAATATATATTATAATTAATATATTAATCGAGCTTTATTCGAGTTTTTATCGATCTTTGAATCAGCTTTTTATTGAGCTGTTCACGAACATAATCGAGCTTTTATCTCTGTTGTTCATTTATTGTTCATTTATTAATCGAGTTTAAAATCTTGTTCGTATTCGTTTATTAATAAATAAACGATCTCGAGCAGAGCTTTTAACGAGTCGAGCCTAAGCTTGTTCGTGAACGTTCGTGTTCGTTCTCAGCCCTACTCCCCACAGATAAGGAATAGTTAGGAAGAGAGAGAGTCTCCTTGTCTGAGTACTCTGGTGGGGCTTAGTGGCCCGAACGAGTGTAGGGTTGCCCAAAATGGAAAAATCGATCAGAACTAACCAGAACCGACCCGAACTGGCCCGAATCAATCCCAACCGGCCGTTTCGAGTCAAGTTCGGGTCGGGCCCCGAATATTGTTATGTCAGCAAATTCAATTGGAGTATTTACATGTCCCATTTGTTATCTATATAACCCAAGTTTTGGCCAAGTTTATTTACTAATGAGAGTCAGCTTAGTGAAAAAAAAAAAAAAAAAAAAAAAAAAGATATCATATTCATGAAGTTTTGGTGGAATCCCAGTTTTTTGAGAACTTGTGTGAGAAAAGGTCATTCAACCCTGTATTAAAACTGAAAATTCGAAATTTGACCGAATGGGTCGTACTGAATTTTAAGTTGGTGTACAAAAACGAAATAAATGTATATCCAAACTTTGGGTACATTGATGCACTTCTAACCAATCTAAGAGTATAGCGGAGGTCCTATCCAAACAAGCTAGAACAATGAGATGTTTGGAGAGCTGTGATGCTATGTACTTCGTATGTTGCGAAAATCACCTTCTAATTCAAAGTTCTTCCTATTTCTCCCTATATTCAAGAATTCCATGTAGAACAATGTTGAAATTAAATTTCAAATTTTCAATGCATCCAATTTGAAATTTTCAAATTTCTTAAAACAGTCACAACAACTTAAAAGTATTTTTTTTTCTCTTTTAAGCTTAAAATTGACCTAGGCAAATTCAATGTCATACAAGTGATCCAATTTGGAAAAATGTTCATCATCGCATTGAGCTAGGTAGATAGTGATGCATGTTACCTCATGTAAACACATTAAAATTTTACCCTTTCAAGCCTTTTTGCAGGTTCTCAATTTCTTCCCTTTTTGGATTCTATTTTCCAAGTTTTGAGGATTTCTTTAACTCTAAAGCTTTTTCAGTACGTGAAGGATCAAACAAAAAATTTTAGTACCCAAGTTCTACTGTGTCGATGAGGGTTAGTCGCCAAGTTTTTTTGTCCACATTAACCTTCAACTTTGACAAAAAAATTTAAAACTTGTGGCAAAAAAATGGCACAATAATGCAATCTTATGGGAAATATAAAATTGTTTCCCCTTGATCCTTGTCATATACAAATGGCAATGTTGAATAATTTTTCTTTTAAAAATAGGAATAACTCCTTTTTTTTGAGAAAATCAAAAGTCATAAGAAAAATCATGAAAAATCCATAATTTTTAAAACAATGTCTAAAAAATGAATTGGCCATTTTTCTTTGGCCTATAAAGTAAATATTAAAATTAAACATTTTATGATTTTTTTTCTTTATATGAACATTTTTATTTTTTCATAGTATTATATTTCCAAACATGACTTACATTATTCCTTTTAATTTTAGAAGAAGGGTAAGAATTTTTTTTTAACTTCAGTAAAAGTAAAACTAATAGATGACTTATCGATATTTTCATCAATTACACAGACTATAACCCATACTTCTTACTTCCTGCCTTTTCTTTTCTCAAAAGTTTTTCAAATTTATATTTTTTTTGTGTTAGATTTTCTAAATTAACACTGAAATTACAAATTTTATTTTTCCATTAAATAATTATCATTTTCTAATAAATTATATGGTGTAGCTTTCTTAAAGTACTTTTCTTTCTCATTCAAGACTCCTACGTTGAACATTTTTAAATCTTTAATTTCAATTTCTCATTCATTTAATAAATATTTGTTTAAACAATAAACGTTTAATTGTTAGATTGAAGCATTATTAATAAAAGTAGTGTAAATAAAGATTACTTGCTTACTAAGATATAGTATTACGGTAGCACGCTTCTTGTACTAATGTCACACACTTAAAATACTATTGTAGAACTCTTCTTGTACTATTGTGGCACGCTTATTGTACTATTGTCGTTAATCTTGTATTTAACAACAAACTTTATCTTGAAATTAACAATTCTAGTACTATTGTAGTCGGTCATGGAATTAACGTCTAAACTTTGTTTAGGGATTAAGGTTTGGTCAGCGGCGGCCACAACTAGGTTAACGAAAAATCGGAGGTTGGAAATAGTGAAATGAGATGGTAAAAAGATAAAAGCAACAATGGAGTATACAAGGATAGTATTGCCTTTCCATACTTATCATATACTCCCTATGTCTTTAAGAGAATCCAGTCATACAATATTTTTTAGATTCACTATAATATTACACTAATTCTAACAGTAGTACGGAAATAAAGTAACACTACAAGAAAAAAGGCCTTTGGTGACCGGAATTTCGGTGGTCACCAAATATACCCTTTGGTGACCATATTTTGCTTAGCCATCTTAAACTACATTTGGTGCAGCTTTTAGTGACCATCTGAAACAGTCAGTCACCAAATCGGTCACCAAAGCCTTGGCGGGAGAAATTCCCACCAAATTTGGGCTATTAGGTGACCAATTTTAGTGACCGAGAAAATTTTAGTTGCGAAGTTGCCGGCCGTTAGTGTTTTGGTGTCCAACAAAATGGTCAATAAGTTGGTGACTAAATGCAATGGTCACTAAACTATTTGGTGACAACTTTAGTGACCAAAAAACACGATGGTCATGATAATAATTTCCCATTTATGGGTCCCACGCATTATTTTTGATTTGGCTGGTGTGATTGGTGACCAAATTTTGTATGGGTCACTAAAGTATTCGGGATGTCCCACAAAGATTACATGTGATAGTAATATTAAATAGTTACTGTTAGTGGAACCCCTTACACGGAATGAAATAGGTGACCATAAATGGTGACCAATTTGCTAGACAGTCATTAATGAGAAATATGTCAAAAGGAAATTACACATGTCCGTTAGGGCCCACAAACACTATTACCTTTTTGTGACGACGATGATGACCGAACATAAAATGGTCACCGTATTTTTTTGTTCTGCGAGGGTCCCACACATTTATTCAACTTTAGTGATTGTAATGGGTGACCAAATTTGTGTATAGTCACTAATGAAGTAGGATGAACCATTAAAACCGATGATGTGGCATTTTTTAAAAGGGTCCCACTATGTAAGTATCACTTAGTTGACCACATATAGTGACCATTTTATTATATGGTCACTAATTAGATGTAGATTAGACGTAAGTGACACGTGTCCGGTGAAATAATAATTTTAGTGACCGATATTGGTCACCAAAACAATTGTCCAAAATGTAGTATAACTTATGGTGTTTTTTGTGGCCGAATAAAGCGGTCACAAAAAAAAATGAATACAATTATTATCTCTAACTTCTCTTCCCTCTATGGTTATCAATCACTTAGATAAGATTTTAATAACAATTCCTAGCATCCAACTGGTCTATGCACATAATTAATGAAAATAATAATTAGTACATTAATCCATTAATTAAAAGCATGGATATCCATAACCTGTTCCCCTATATTTAATAATGTATTCCAAAATACAAAGGTTGGAAAAAATTTCAATCGAAAATTAGTAATTCACCTCAACCATATGGTAATACAAATAATAACAACCAATACGGTTAAGGCTATAACACAAAAAGTCAACTGGCGAATGGAATTCTCTAGGGTATGATTATCGCTTTGTGAACGGCCTAAATGAACGTGGTTGTCTGAAACCTCTTCATGTCCAAATGGTGTTCTTGTAGAGCTCAGTGATGGACTATAGTTGTGATCTTTTCCACAGTTGTTATCCCCTTCATGGCTCAAAGGAAAACACCAAGACCAAAAGCCACATTGTCTCCCCTCACAAGTGAAATACAATCGGCCTTTACTAGACTTGTCAGAGTCAACAATCTTCAAAGCAGCTTTACGATTACAATGACAGTACTTGTATCGATACCTAATGTGTCCATCATTCGACTCAGCACTTGTATGCATCTACAAAGGCAATAGTAGTTTCGATAACAGAAAAGTTATAAAAAAGCCATAAGAAAGACATAATTATACATCTAAGCCTTAATAACACTGTTCAACAATTATGTGCAAAGTATATATCAACTAATGATAACATGATTACAAAACATTTGATCACATTCACACATAGTTAATAAGATAACCAACCAGTGAACATGATATGTCAACTCTGTCTAAAACAGCCAAACTATAGCAAATGTACCCAAACTACCATTAATGTACTATGTGTTAACAAAAATATGTTGATTGCATCAAAGTTCAGTACTTGAAAAGAAATAACTACTAAAAATGTTGATGACTTAAGGTTGGAACTCCAGTTTTATTTAAATCAAGATACAAAAAATGCATTGTATTGTCATTCATACTCAGTTAATAAATCATTCAATCAAGTATTCCTAGAAAGAATGAACTGAAACAAAAATCCCATTCCCTTCCGACCTTTGTAGTGAACTGAAATGCATCATGATAACCGAGTCATTGATTTATGAAAAAATTTAATAATTCATATAAAAAACCATACAAAAACCTAATTACTTATTGGGAGTGGGCAACGAATCGGTTTGTGGTTTATTAGGTTTCCTCTAATTTAAAAATTTTTTGGCAAATTCGAAAACCAAACCTAATTCATTTTTAAATTGAAGAAACCAATTTGAATTCGTAAATCGAATTCAGTTTGAATTCGGGATAGACCGTGGAAACCGAATTCATAAATTTAGTAATTCCATAATCAAAATTCTAACACAGTAAGGCTTAGCATTCCATAAACAGTCCACCTCCAGGTGAAATCTAAATTTGGTAACTAAAGAAGTTCTAATTCTGTCAGTTAGGCAAGTTGGGGGAAGATTTTAACTGAAGACAAGATTCCTATTATGTATGAAAGCACCAATTTCAAGTTCAAGTAAAATATTAGATGCAACTTTAACTCAGCCTTTACAACCTTCAATTGGGGATCATTTAAACAAGATATAATTCATTTTGCATGCCAGCCTTTCCTAATTCACTTATAAGGTAACTTTGTTGTCCACACCCACCCCTTCACCCCCCCCAAACCCCTAAAGAAATGAAAGAGGAAAAAGGAAGAAGAAGAAGCTAATTTTAATCTCCTAAAAGAATGCATTAAATATTCAAATTTTGTTCTGTAATAGCTGAACCAGACAATTCATCTCTATTCATGCCACAAATATCTATACTATATATAAAGCATTAGTCGGGATATCAGCCAGACAGGTACATGATCAGTTTGGATCTGCTCAGAGGTGTAGAATTGCTTCAATCGATGGCCATTAACTTTTGATTGGTTCCCAGATTTTAAGTCGCGGACCTCCACTGCACCATTTGCCCAAATTGCCACTACTTCTAGGGGCCATGCCACTTGCTTGATAATTTGCCAGTGCCAAATAGTGGCACTCTAGACTTGAACAGAAGTACCAGTTGATCCACACAAAATTCTTTTTGGTGGATCAGTTTAGCATGCCTCATATTTGTCCCGTCCTTGTACCATTTGGCCAAATTGTAGGCTTCCAACCTGATCTCTTCAAACTTCGAAGTTGATACTGCCTCTCTTCTTCTACTGCTATGGCATCCATGTTCATCTTTTGGACTGCCCAATAGGATTTATGCTCTAACTCCATGGGAAGAAGACACATCTTGCCAACACACAAGCTGATACGGAGAGATTCCGATAGGTGTTTTGAAAGCCGTCCTGTATGCCCATAATGCATCTTCTAGCTTCTGACTCTAGTATTTCCTTGATGTGTTAACAGTCCTCTCAAGGATCTTCTTGATCTCTCGATTGGAGACCTCAGCCAGGCCATTGGATTATGGATGATAAGGTGTAGCAAGCCTATGTTGAACTCCATATTTCCTCATGATTACTGAGATGGTTCGATTGCAGAAATGAGTTCCTTGATAACTTATTATTGCCTTTGGAACTCTAAATCAAGGAAATATATTGCACTAAAAAAGCCTTTTCACTACCTGAGCATCATTGGTTCGCGTTGCTTTGGCCTCCATCCACTTAGATACATAATCCATAGCTAATAGGATATAAAGATTCCCATTTGACATCGGGAAGGGTCCCATGAAATCCATGCCCCAAATATCAAAAATCTCACACTTTGATTGGCACTTGTGGCATCTCATCGTGGGTGCTTGTAGTAATACCCCATCTTTAGCATTGTTTGTATCTCTGGCAAACTAAGTAGCAATCTTAGTTCAAGGATAGCCAATAAAATTTGCAATCCATTATTTTCCAGGCAGTTCGTTTATGCCCAAAATGACCACCACGGACTGGAGAGTGGCAGTGCAGGAGAATACTTTCTTGTTCCCAATCTGGTACACAACGTCGGATTATCTGATCTGGACAACATCGCCACATGATTGGATCATCCCAAATATACTGCTTGCTATCATTGATCAACTTTGCTTTTGCCATGGGAAAATTCAGGTGGCAGCACATTTGCCACTAAGTAATTCACCATATATGAGTACCAAGAATTCGAATGTTCTTCTCTGCTATTGCCTTGTTATCAAATAACTTAGGGAATACAGATGTTCTCCTGGAAATTCCTCCTAGATTGATTTCTCATATTCAGGCAGCATCAGCCTGCTTAAGTGGTCAGCCACAGTATTCTCGGCTCCTTTCTTATCCTTCAGCTCCCAATCAAATTCTTGGAGCAATAAAATCCATTGAATCCGCCTTGGTTTTGATTCCTTCTTTTGTAGGAGGTGCTTTAAAGCAGTATGATCGGTGTACACCACCACCTTTGAACCCAATAAGTATTGCCTGAACTTGTCAAAATTGAATACCACTGCTAGCAACTCCTTTTCTATAGTAGTGTAGTTAACTTGGGTAGGATTCAGCATTTTAGAGGCATAATAGATGGCATGGGTCGCTCTTCCAATTGTCTGTCCCAACATAGCTCCTATAGCATAGTCACTGGCATCACACATAAGCTCAAATGGTTTCATCCAGTCAGGAGGTTGAATGTCAGAGTTGACACCAAATTGTTCTTCAAGAGATCAAAAGTTGCTCGGCAGTTGTCTGGTAGGGCAAACGGGACATCAGCCCTCAACAGATTTATGAGAGGATGTGCTGTTTTTGCAAAATCCTTGATAGATCGCCTATAAAATCCAGCATGCCCCAAAAAACTACCGATCTCCCTCATGTTGGTTGGGTATGCCAGCTTTGCAATTAAATCCACCTTGGCCTTGTCCACTTTGATGCCTTCTACGCTGATTTTATGACCTAGAACAATTCCCTCTATAACCATGAAGTGACATTTTTCATAATTCAGTACCAAGTTCTTTGACACACATTGTTCCAAAACTGAGTCCAAACTCTCCAAACATTGATCAAAAGACTCGCCATAAACTGTGAAATCATCCATGAAGATTTCAATGCATTTTTCGATCATGTCAGAGAAGGTACTCATCATGCATCTTTGAAAAGTCCTAGGTATGTTGCATAATCTGAAGGTATCCTCCTATAAGCATACATTGTGAAGCCCCATATTTTTAGAACATAAATCATAAGGATAAAAATGGTGGAAATAAAAAAATTTTGGTTTAAATTATGTGCTATTGTAAAACGTGACTTGCTTGTCTGAATTCTTGTATGATTAATTGGTGTGTAATGGATTTCTCAAGAAATATAGAATTGAGAACGTGCATTATCATAGAATAAAATCTTGAAAAGATAAGTGGAATGATAATTAGAAGCGTAAGCAAAAACGGCAAAGAAAACGGAGCTAAAACGAATAAAGGACAAGCAAACAAAGAAAGAAGAAAAACACAACCCTAAGTGGGACCCACAGTGTTTCTCAGACAAAAACTGAAAAGAAGAGATCACAAGTGAACCAACGCAATAAACGGTGAAGAAAACGGAGTTAAAACGAAGAAACGGCAAGCAAACGAAAAATGGGTCAAAATTGGACCCCTACGCGCACAGGAGCGCAGCCCCTACTGGCACAGGAGCCTAGCCTACGAGGGCCCTAAGCCCTGCGATTAGGCCCCGCAACAGTGACGGCTGTCGCGACCTAATCGCGGGTAGCTACGGGCTGCCCCTTTTAATTTTTAAAAAAATTTTCCTTTGCCCATTTTTCTTCCTTCTTTCACCCACTTGAAGACCACTCTTCCTCCTATAAATACCCCCCTTAGACCATGAAATAAACCACTCATCTAATATTATTCTCTCAGCATCTTCAAGTATTCAAGAAGAGTTCTTGAATTACTTAACGCAAAAGCTAGAAAAGAAAGCGAGGTTTGCAAGAGGAGTTTGCAGAATCGTCATCATGTTCTTCACACTTTCTGATAAGGATATCCAAGGCTAAAAATAACACAAGTTATGAGTCAGAATCCACAAAGCCAACCAGAAAGCAAAGCCCTTGAGAAGAATGCTAAGAGAAGTAGAAGAGTCATGCTATTCAAAGATCCTTGAAGGAAAGGAATCTCCAAACTCTCCACAATGAAGAAAGGGTCGTTTCTTGAAGTTCTTGAAGAAACCGGAAGGTTCTTGGACTTTAAAGAGACAAATCTTGAAGTTCTTGATTTTCTTGAAAATCTTGAATTTTTGTTGTTTACTGAATCTTGAAAATCTTGATTTTTGACATTCCAAAATGATTCTGGGAGTTTCCAAAAGATTCCAGAAGCTCCCTACACTATCAGCACCATGCGCCATCTCAAAATGGGCCGAACTCACCATGGAGTCCATTCCCTTCAATTTTTGGCTAGACCAAGCCCACAAGGAGCAGCCCACACACCACTTGGAAGCTTAGGTTAGAGAAGGATTAGGTTTTGTGCATGTTACCTAATTCTACTCAAAGTTTGTTACTAGTTTGTTAGGTTGTTACAAATTTGTTACAACGAGGCTTACCAGGATAGTAGTTACCAAAAAGGTTTACCTTCTTGAAACCTTTTTGTGATTTGTTTCTACTTCTTATTTCCTTATTTTTAAGTGTAAAATTTGGCCACCTCATTCCTCCTTGGCAGCTGAATTTCCTTTTTCATCCAATCCTAGTTCCTTTAGGATTTGGTTCTTGTAAGAAACCAATCTCCTGATTGGTTTCCAATTTTAATTCTTTTCCTAGTCTAATTAGGTTAGAATTTTGTTCACCCCTTCCCATAAAGGTGACTTAATTCATCCACCATTTTTCTTGTTCATTTAGGACTTGGTTTGTAAGGAAAATCCAATTGTGATTAGTTTCCACTTTTGCTGCTTTCAGTTATTCTTTTCCTATTGTAATTTGGACACTGCCATACCTATAAATAGGGTTGCCAACCACGAAATTCTTTAGTTGATTAAATGATTTAAGTTATAGTTTTATACTTCTTTAATCACTCACCTTATTTTGGGCTTATGTAATTTGCATGTTTGTTAATTGCTAAAAGCTACAGGAACTATAGGCTAATAGATAATTGCTCTGTCTATTGCTAAGCTTTGTTTCAATTCTATTATTCTCTATTTGGTTCAAATTGAGTGTTTAATTTACTTTGTAAGTTAGTAGTCCGCCGAATCCAAGGGTAAGGGTTCTAGAAGTTAAGAGCTGCGTTTTGCATTCAGACTTTCCTTGGCACTTTCCGCATCGAGTTCTTGGTTTCCACGGCGTTGGGGATCAGGGGTTAGCATCAATTGGTATCAGAGCCAAGGCTGTTTGCTCGATAGGAGGAGATTGGAGTAATACAATCAACTCATCAGGTGTTTTCTGTTCCCTTAATCTACTTTAATTACTGATTTTGTGGAAAAGAACGCTCCTTTTTGAGAAAAAATTTTCTTTTTCTCAAAAGAAACTATTTTGATTTTGATCATACTGTTTTTGCAAATTAAAATTGAAATTTGGCTTGAAAAAGAAAGAGGAATTTCAAAAAGAAAGGGTTAAAATAGGGTTTTCTTAAACAAGTGGAAAATCGGTTTTAGGGTTTTTAAAGCTAGGGCTCTTTTGCTCACTTTTGGTACTGTTTTTGCAATTGCCTTTGTGAATCCAATTAGTGCTATTTTTGATAACATTTAAAGGATAACTGACACTTTTTGTTACTGAAATTGGTCTTTAATGTGGACTGTTTTGCTCACCTCTCCCTATTTGCAATTTGTATTGAATTTGGTGAACTTTGGCGGTTGATGTTAAGCCACTCACCTTGTTGTTGCAATTTGTGATATATATGCACATATCTTGATACTTTGTTTTGAATTCTTGAAAATATATTGAATTCGTGGAATTGTATCATTGTGTTGCCTAAAGTTATAAAATCGCGTATTAGGGTTGGGAGGTGATAAATTTGCAATTTTTGGTATCTTTGTGGCAATTGTTTCAAGGATTGATAGCATGCCTGCAAAGTTGATAGTGTTTGTTCATCGACACTACTCCCCACAGCAGTACGCTCCAAAGCCAGAGAGGTTTCTTTTCTTTATTGGGAATCTTCTTCTCTATCATTGTGCTTGCAAAGTTGATAGTGTTTGTTTTTGCCACTACTCCCCACAGCACCACAGTGACATCAGGGGACTTTTTCCGCCATAGGGATTAAAATTTTCGAAATACTTGAATACATTGGTTGGAATTGGTTTCTTGATTACCCGCTGGGTAGGGTGATCATTTCTTGGGTTAGTTAGGTCTTTCCTGATTTGTTTCAAACCTGCTGATTATTCTTGTTCTTCAATTGAATTGCCCTGCTTCTTAAGCTTGCTATCTTTTTGTGCTACCTGAACGATTACTCTGAATTATAGCTTGAATTTTGTCTTCGTACATTGTCATTATCTCTAAACTTTGAGGGCTTCTCCCTGAAAGTTCCTTATCGGTGTGCTTCTTATTGGAGCTATATTATCAGAATTTCTTTTTCAAAAAGGTGTTTTTCAAACCGAAAATGGAACCAAGTTCTTTTTTCCGAAAGATTTTTGCCACTTTCCTATATAGTTTTGTTCTTTGTGTGATTAACTATTTGCTTATTCCCTTTGCCCAGGATTTTGTGACCTAATTGAGTATACAGGACTGTGGTAAAAGGCTGAGTAATACAGAACATAAGGGTTGCATTCTCTAAGAGCGATACACAGGGTTGTGTGTAGTTGTTAGAGGGGCCATACTAGGGGGACAAGGGAGTAAGGTTACTCTGCTCACTTTTACTTGTTCTTAGTAGGACTCTTTCTTGGTTACTAGGTATGTCAGGAGGAGAAGCACCCTCAGTACGAATGCGCGACTCATGGCTGCCATTACTTTGAGAATCAGGCTACCTTGAGCAAATTGATCCCACCAGGGAGATTTGGTGCCTTGGTTGCATGTGATTCTTTACTAGGGTTACGTTCTACGAGACCCTTGCAAATGGCATAATAAGGGTATAACTTTGTGCAAATTGACCCCTATAGGGAGATTTGTTCCATTGTTGTTCCTTCTTACTTGGCCTGAGAATCGAAGTGTAAGTCATAGTATCAGTTATCTTTAGAATATGCTTCATAAAGGTACGCTTTTACTTTTACATTGATTCCCCTTCAATTGGTTATCATCATGTTAGGGATTTTACAACATCTTGAGTATTGTGAATCTTAAACATGTGCATAGCCTCATGGGATACATCTTTTGGTTTAAAAACTGCATGCTTTTGTAGTTCACTATTTGCCTAAGATGTCTTTCTCAGAAGTTGTCTCTGTAATTATTAATTGGTAGTCACATCAGTTATACATGCAATTTCTGCTGGTTACAATAATTATGTCATTGTGATAGTCTTATAGCTCACGTGCATAATTCCTTTAAGCTATGTGTTGAGTATATAGTTTGCTTAATCTGACTATATCTGCCTGCAACTAATATTTGAGATTTTTTTTGTTGATAAGCAACTATTCTTGAGGAGTATGGATAAGTTCATGAGGTTCTTGAGAGGTTCTTGAAGAATCAAGAATGATAGCAGTGTCCTTGAAATTGATTCTACAAAAGTGCAGGGGGCTACGAATTCCCCACATCAACACTCACAGTGGTTGTGCAACTGAGGGGCATAGCATACACACTTGTTTGCCTGGTAAGTATGATCCACGTCCTGTGTTAATGTTATTGACTTGTTATGTTTGTTTTTGTAGCAACTTGGATTCGAGGATGAATCCTTTCTAACCGAAAGGGAATGATAAGGATATCCAAGGCTAAAAATAACACAAGTTATGAGTCAGAATCCACAAAGCCAACCAAAGGCAAAGCCCTTGCGAAGAATGCCAGGAGAAGTAGAAGAGTCATGCTATTCAAAGATCCTTAAAGGAAAGGCATCTCCAAACTCTCCACAATGAAGAAAGGGTCGTTTCTTGAAGAAACCGGAAGGTTCTTGGACTTTAAAGAGACAAATCTTGAAGTTCTTGATTTTCTTGAAAATCTTGAATTTCGCGGTTTACTGAATCTTGAAGAATCTTGAAAATCTTGAAGAAACAGGTGTGTATGCTATACCCCTCAATTGCACAACCACAACCACTGTGAGTGTCGATGTGGGGAATTCGTAGCCCCCCGCACTTTTGTAGAATCGATTTCAAGGACACTGCTATAATTTCTTGATTCTTCAAGAACCTCTCAAGAACCTTTTAGACGCTTGCAAGAAACTATCAGCAAGTATCTAAAACCTCATGAACTTATCCATAATTCTCAAGAATAATTGCTTATCAACAAAAATATCTCAAATATTAGTTGTAGGCAGATATAGTTAGATTAACCAAACTATATACTCAACACATAGCTTAAAGGAATTATGCACGTGAGCTATAAGACTATCACAATTGCATAATTATTGTAACCAGCAAAAAATGCATGTATAACTGATGTGACTACTAATTAATAATTACATAGACAATTTCTGAGAAAGACATCTTAGGCAAATAGTGAACTATAAAAGCATGCAGTTTTTAAACCAAAAGATGTATCCCATGAGGGCTATGCACATGTTTAAGATTCACAATACTCAAGATGTTGTAAAATCCCTAACATGATGATAAACAATAGAAGGAGAATCAATGTAAAAGTAAAAGCGTACCTTTGTGAAGCATATTCTAAAGATACCTGATACTATGACTTACACTTCGATTCTCAGGCCAAGTAAGAAGGAACAACAATTGCACCAAATCTCCCTATAGGGGTCAATTTGCACAAAGTTATACCCATATAATGCCGTTTGCTAGGGTCTCGTAGAACGTAACCCTAGTAAAGAATCACGTGCAACCAAGGCACCAAATCTCCCTGGTGGGATCAATTTGCTCAAGGTAGTCTGATTCTCAAAGTAATGGCGGCCATGAGTTGTGCATTCGTAACTGGGGGCACTTCTCCTCCTGACATACCTAGTAACCAAGAAAGATTCCTGCTAAGAACAAGTAAAAGTGAACAGAGTAACCTTACTCCCTTGTCCTCCTAGTATGGCCCCTCTAACAATTACACACAACCCTATGTATCGCTCTTAGGGATGGCAACCCTTATGTGCTGTATTACTCAACCTTTTACCTCAGCCCTGTATACTCAATTAAGGTCACAAAATGCTAGGAAAAGGTAACAAGCAAATAGTCAATCACACAAAGAACAAAACTATATATGAAAGTGGCAAAAATCTTTCAGAAAAAAGAACTTGGTTTCAATTTTCAGTTTGAAAAACACCTTTTCGAGAAAGAAATTTTTATAATATAGCTCAAATAAGAAGCACACCGATAAGGAACTTTCGATGAGAAGCCCTCAAAGTTCAGAGATAATGACAGTGTACGAAGACAAAATTCAAGCTATAATTCAGAGTAATCGTTCAGGTAGTACGAAAAGATAGCAAGCTTAATAAGTAGGGCAATTCAATTGAAGAAACAAGAATAATCGGTAGGTTTGAAACAAATTAGGAAAGACCTAACTAACCCAATAAGTGATCACCCTACCCAGCGGGTAATCAAGAAACCAATTCCAACCAATGTATTCAAGTTTTTCAAAAATTTTAACCCCTGTGGCGGAAAAATTCCCCTGATGTCACTGTGGTGCTGTGGGGAGTAGTGGAGAAAAGGAACACTATCAACTTTGCAAGCACAATGATAGAGAAGAAGATTCCCAATAATGAAAAGAAACCTCTTTGGCTTTGGAGCGTACTGCTGTGGGGAGTAGTGTCGATGAACAAATACTATCAACTTTGCAGGCACACTTTAAACCGTGGAGAAATCAATCCTTGAAACAATTGCAACAAAGATACCAAAAATTGCAATTTTATCACCTCCTAAACCAGATATGCGATTTTATAACTTTAGGCAGCACAACGATACAATTTCAAGAATTCAATATACTTTCAAGAATTCAAAACAAAGTATCAAGATACGTGCATATGTATCGCAAATGGCAAAAACAAGGTGAGGGCTTAACATCAACCGCCAAAGTTCACCAATTAACACAATTTGCAAATAGGGAGAGGCGAGCAAAACAGTCCAAATTAAAGAGCAATTTTAGCAACAAAAAGTGTCAGTTATCCTTTAATTGTTACCAACAATAGCAATAATTGGATTCACAAAAGCAATTGCAAAAACAGTACCCAATTTGAGCAAAAACAGCCACAAAAACCCTAGCTTTAGAAACCCTAAAATCGATATTCACAAAAATTTCAAGAAATCGATTTTTAAATCTTCTTTTTGATTTTCCCTTTCTTTTTCAAGCCAAAATTTTGATTTTAATTTGCAAAAACAGTATAAGCAAAATTGAAATAGTTTATTTAAGAAAAAGAAAAATTTTTCTCAAAAAGGAGCGTTCTTTTCCACAAAATCAGTAATTAAAGTAGATTAAGGGAACAGAAAACACCTGATGAGTTGATTGTGTTACTCCAATCTGCTCCGGTCGAGCAAACAGCCTTGGCTGTGATACCAATTGATGTGAACCCCTCAACTCCATGCCGGGAAATCCAAGAACTCAATGCAGAAAGTGCCAAGGAAAGTCTGAATGCAAGACACAGCTCTTAACTTCTAGAATCCTTACCCTTGGATTCGGCAGACTACTAACTTACAAAGTAAATTAAACACGCAATTCGAACCAAGTGGAGAATAATATAATCAAAACAAAGCTTAGCAATAGACAGAGCAATTATCTATTAGCCTATAGTTCCTGTAGCTTTTAGCAATTAACAAACATGTAAATTACATAAGCCCAAAATAAGGTGAGTGATTAAAGAAGTATAAAACTATAACTTAAATCATTTAATCAACTAATTAATTTCGTGGTTGGCACCCCTATTTACAGGTATGGGGGTGTCCAAATTACAGTAGGAAAAGAATTAGAAAAAGCAGCAAAAGTGGAAACCAATCAGAATTGGATTTTCGTTACAAACCAAGTCCTAAATGAACAAGGACAATGGTGGATGAGTTAAGTCTTCTTAATGGAAGGGGGAGAACGAAATTCAAAGCTAATTATACTTGGAAAAGAATTAAAATTGGAAACCAATCAAGAGATTGATTTCTTACAAGAACCAAATCCTAAAGGAACTAGGATTGGATGAAAAAGGAAATTCAGCTGCCAAGGGGGAATGAGGTGGCCAAATTTTACACTTAAAAATAAGGAAATAAGAAGTACAAACAAATCACAAAAAGGTTTCAAGAAGGTAAACCTTTTTGGTAACTACTATCCTAGTAACCCTAGTTGTAACAAACTTGTAACAACCTAACAAACTAGTAACAAACTTTGAGTAGAATTAGGTAACATGCACAAAACCTAATCCTTCTCTAACCTAATCTTCCAAGTGGCATGTGGGCTGCTCCTTGTGGGCTTGGTCTAGCCAAAAATTGAAGGGAATGGACTCCATGGTGAGTTCGGCCCATTTTGAGATGGCGCATGGTGCTGATAGTGTAGGGAGCTTCTGGAATCTTCTAAAAATTCCCATAATCATTTTGGAATGTCAAAAATCAAGATTTTCAAGATTCTTCAAGATTCAGTAAACCGCAAAATTCAATGTTTTCAAGAAAATAAAGAACTTCAAGATTTGTCTCTTTAAAGTCTAAGAACCTTTCTGTTTCTTCAAGAACTTCAAGAAACGACCCTTTCTTCATTGTGGAGAGTTTGGAGATGCCTTTCCTTCAAGGGTCTTTGAATAGCATGACTCTTCTATTTCTCCTGGCATTCTTCTCAAGGTCTTTGCCTTCTGGTTGGCTTTGGGCACTCCGGCCGGCAGCTCTTTAGGAAACACATCTTCATATTCCTGCAAAAGAAACTTGACTTCCATAGGGAGATCCCTAGGGACGTCGTCAAGGTTAGTGAAATCATCCTTAGCAATTAAAACAAGAATACAACCATTTCCCCTTAACACTTGTTCGACTTCCCCCACTGTGGCAAAAAGGCCACGACTAGAATCTTTTTCTGAAGGCTTATCAGAGTTCGCCTACAATCACTCCAAGCATTCATCAACTGGATTTTTGCCCTTTGAATCTGCCTATGGCTTCAATCCGTTGATGATCATGGATTTACTGCCACTGCCCTTGAAGGAACAAACAAATCTGGATGGCGAACAGAAAGCAGACACCGTCAGAAAGATTCATCCGAAGGTTCGAGAGAACCTTGAGAAAAAAATGCCAAGAATGCTTCAGATGCAATCAAAGTCATAAGGCTTTGAACCAGGTGACTGGGTTTGGGTTCACATGAGGAAGGAAAGGTTTCCAGCAGCCCGGAGGACCAAACTCCACCCCAGAGGTGATGGGCCTTTTCAAGTTATAGCAAAGATGGGGGATAACGCCACAAACTGGATCTACCAGGTGAGTATAGTGTTAGTGCATCTTTTAATGTTGCTGACTTGTGTCCATTTAATTTTGACTAGGATCTTGATTCGAGGTCGAATCCTTTCCAACCGGGAGGGAATAATGAGGGCATCCCCAGCCCTACGCCAAGTCAGTATGTAGAGGATTCCAGTTCAAGTAATGAGGACTCAAAAAGTGCAGCAGAGGTTTATGTGCTCCATAAAGGCCTGCTAATGCTCCTGGACCTGAGCCTATATCAGAGAGATCCGTTCGTTGACATAGTTGGGCCTATGACCCGAAGAAGGACAAGGAAGCTCAGATCAGATCTTGAAAACCTTGTTCAAAGGAGTGCTACAGAAGCCCAGCTCGTTACGAACACCAACACCCTTGAAATGAATGCAAGGAAGGTTAAAAGCGTCACTTTACTCTCCATCACAGGGGAAATGGTGCCTACTAATCAATCTATCTGAAGGAAAGGGCATTTCTTGAAGTTCTTGATTTTCTTGAAAATCTTGAATTTCGCGGTTTACTAATCTTGAAATTCTTGATTTTTGACGTTCCGAAATGATTCCGGGAGATTCCCGAACCTCCCTTGAAGTTCACAACTCCAAGTTCGGCCAGCCAACAACCCGCCAAGGACAGCCCAATTCGCATAATGGTAAGGTTTGGAATTAAGGGTTTTAGGGTAGAGTAAGGGATAAGGATTTGTGCATGTTTCCTATTCCTACTCCTTGTTTGTTACAAGTTGGTAAGGTTGTTACAAGTTTGTTACAACTAGATTAGCTTGGTAGTTTCCAAAAAGGGATCCCTTCTTGATCTCCCTTTTTGGATAGGATTTATATTATTTTCCTACCTATTTTATTTATTAATTTCGTCCATATGCCATTCCAAGTGGCAGACGAATTCAGCAACTACCAAAACCTAGTTCCTTTAGGTTTCGGGTTTGTAAGAAATCAATCTCTTGATTGGTTTCCAATTTTAATTCTTTTCCTAGTGTAATTAGGTTAGAATTTCGTTCTCCCCCTTCCATTAAGGAGACTTAACTCATCCACCATTGTCCTTGTTCATTTAGGACTTGGGAAAATCCAATTCTGATTGGTTTCCACTTTTGCCGCTTTTTTTAATTCTTTTCCTACAGTAATTTGGACACCCCCATACCTATAAATAGGGGTGCCAACCACGAAATTAATTAGTTGATTAAATGATTTGAGTTATAGTTTTATACTTCTTTAATCACTCACCTTATTTTGGGCTTATGTAATTTGCATGTTTGTTAATTGCTAAAAGCTAAGGAACTAAAGGCTAATAGATAATTGCTTTGTCTATTGCTAAGCTTTGTTTTGATTCTATTATTCTCCACTTGGTTCGAATTGCGTGTTTAATTTACTTTGTAAGTTAGTAGTCTGCCAAATCCAAGGGTAAGGGTTCTAGAAGTTAAGAGCTGCGTCTTGCATTAAGACTTTCCTGGGCTCTTTCCGCATCGAGTTCTTGGTTTCCATGGCGTTGGGGATCAGGGGTTCACATCAATTGGTATCAGAGCATCAGATTGACTTCGTACCTGGCTCATCTATTCACAATAAATCGGCATACAAAGCAAATCTAGAGGAAACAAAGGAGCTGCAACGTCAGGTTGAAAAACTTTTAGGTAATGGTCAGGAGTTGAAAAAGCCACCGCGATAATGTTTGGAGTTGAAAAAGCCACCGCGATAATGGATTTCCGGTGAGGATTTCCGTCGGGGTTCGTCTTGGCCGAACGAAGAGGATAACGAGTTGTGGGAGATTAATGGGTTGGGTTAGGGTTTGACATTAAGTTGGGGAAAATGTTTTCAGCTTGGTTGGGTCAATTGTGCACTTGGGTAAAATGGTTGGGTGAATAGAATGGGCTAGTCCATTTGTATGAGAATTAGGGCTAAAAAAATAAATGTTCTCTTCAATATGCGGCCCAAAAAAATTTTTTGGGTTGTTTTGAAAATTAATTTTGTGCACACATATTTTTTTAATTACACTATGACACCTTTTTATTATCTTATCAGCCCAAAAACTTTAAATTTTTTTAAAACATGACACCCTAATGTTTTTGTATTGCCCAAATTTTATAATTAATGATCAAAACAGTTATGAAATAGCTATACCTAATTAATTTGGATGTAAACATGATCTAATGTAAGGCAATTTAGGAAATTGTTATTTATTTTTCTAAAATACTTGTAGCATTCACATAATGTAATGAACAAATTGAGAACTAACTCCTACTAGTATACGTACTTAGATTAGTTAGTTATACGTTACCTATTAGCTGACCAATTTGATGAATAACACCATTGTATTCCTTTGATGTGTTTAAACTAAACATACATTCATTCACGTTTTAAGAACATGATAAAACGTCTTAGTATTATGTACTATTGCGAACGACATTCTCAGTAGTACACCTAGAGATTACTTGCTATGTGACGATTCAGCTGATATGACATGCATTGATCATATATGATTATTAATATCAGCTTATGGGCTAATAAAGTATTACATAATATCTAAGTATGTTAGATTTGTAAAAGCGTGATTTTTCTTTTCTGATTTATTAATTTAAATTTTGTGTACAATCCGAAAATACATAAATTAAAAAAGAGATTAAATATTTTGTCTTCATAGTGAAATGTACTAATATAATACAATTGAAAAGTTTTTATTTTTATTGAAAAGTTAAAATTTGAATAAAAGGTAAGTGAGTTAAAAAAAAATTTAAGGTTAGAGGGAAAAATTTTGGAGAACAATTAGGCGCTTGAATTGGCGCTCAATTGAAATTCCAAGCCAAAATCTACTTTGGCCCTTAGAGCCAAGTTGGCAAAAAAAGGGGAAAGCTAGGGGGGAGCTGAGTACAACCAACACTTAGAACTTTTTTCAGCAAAACTCAACTTTCTGTCACCGCCGAGATAGGAAGGGTTCAACTCGACGGGAAGAGAAGACGCATCGACCACGGCGCCGATAACATCAACGGTAAGGCTGTAAATCCAATGACCTACTTTCCATGGCCACAATAATTTATTCCACAAATTCTAGGGTTCCAAATTGAATTTCATATATATATATATATATATATATAGTTAGGTTAGATTCGGGATGGGCTTTAATGTTTTCGAATCTTATCTTGTCCCATAACCCTTCAAAGCCCTAATTTAACAACTAAATGGCATTAATGCATGTTTATCAATGCTTAATACAAGTCTCCCCAATCGGATGGAAGTATCCGACTCAATCAATGTTGAATTTATTCTGGGTTTAGGGGTTTGTAGGGTAGTATATGATCATCTTTGGTATTAGATCACCATGAAACTTTAATAATAGTGATTTCCCAATTCATTGAAACTTTAATAACATACCAATATTGAGGCATTAACAGTCAACATTCAAGAGTTGTTGAACATAGGATAGTTTCTTATCTAAGTCATTTTCCCAGTTTCTTATTTTTGTCCTTAATATTTTTTCCCCTCCTTTTTAAGAGGTAATTAACTTTATTGTTTTTCTTGCAGTTATCTTTAGAGTATATGATTCCGATAGCAATGGGAAGGTGTCGTTCAATGAGATGATTCAAGTGCTTCAAGATCTGTCAGGATCCTACATGTCAGATCAATAGAGAGAGGTACTTTTGTCTCAAACTGGATTTTCTGTTTTATATTTTTCCTCAAGTTATGGATTGGCTGAAACAGAATGCAGAACATATTTTTGTCAGTTCTAATTTTAGACAATTTACTAAGCACTGGCTTGAATTCTCAAGAGGCTCCAGTTCAAGTATTCATTTAAATCCATATAGTGGTGCAGTAACTGTTTATTCTAATCTTAATTGATGTTGAGTGAGCATAGCTAATACTTATTAGAGTAAGATGAGCAATATCTTGACAATGCTATTATAATTTAAGCTACTGAACGGATTCATTTTTCCTGAAAAGAGAGATTTGCGTGCTTGAAGTTCTTTTTTGTGTCCTAAACTTTCAAGTTGAGCGTACTTTAGCCACCAGAGCTGAAACATTTATGGTCTATGAAAGATAATATATATTGAATATCATTAGATACTATAATTCTATTAAACTGGAGAGAAACAATATTGTGAGAAGTTTGAGTTTTAACCCGACAAATTTGTTGATTGCCTCTCAGAGATAGCATGTTCTAGTTTATCTTCACGTTTCTGTGTTTCATACAATAGATCGATGAGGAATGTCTGTTTACATATGTTTCTCAACTTTGAGCTGCTTTTCACTGCTTATTAGTTTGTTCCTTAAGTGACAGTACTAAAGCACACTACCAAGCTTTTGTTCTTTCTGCATTATGTCCTTAGAAAGAAATGTGATAAATTTTTGTAGTGGACTTAATGTTAGAAGAGTGTCTTAGTTGTGGCTAAATGTTATTCGAAATTCACACATCTCTTCAAACTGCTTTTTCCCACATACTTGTCCCACATTTCTGCAGCGGTGGAAGTAAAATGTGTTCTTATATTCATAACTCTATTTACTGATTTAAGGGAGTTTTTGACAATTTCCTCATTGCTTCGGGTTGGAAACTCAGTTTTGAACAATACTTGTTTTTAAAACAGTTAAGTACTAAGGAAATTAATCTCAGTTGTACTGAACCACACGTTAGGCACCTTGTGAGTAAATGTTGAAAACCAATCATGATTTAAAGTATGACTAGGAGTTAAATGCTTGGTATATTTTAGATTATGCATGAAATTGAACTAAGGCCAGAAATAGAATTTAAAATATCAGTGTCAAGGTCTGTTACTGTGCTTTCTATTGAACAACTTTGGTTTGATTGCTTCCTCATGTACTAATTCAGACTCTGGTTTTTCTATCCCTTTTTTTTGGCGGGGAATTTTCATGCATCCCAACTATGTGTTACTATATTAAACTTGTTAATATAGCTATCTCTTTCGACAATTTCTGAATGTGTAGGCTTCAGGAGTGGTTTCCATATCACATATCTGTCTATATTACACTTGTTAATATAGCTAACTCTTTCAAACTATTTCATGTGATATGTAATTATTTTTCCTTTTTTGGTGCTAGTAATAAATGTTATGCTATATTTTGAGAGTCTTTTCATGGCTGATCCCACTAATAAAAGCTATTAATATCTCTTCAAATTGCTTTTCGAACCCAGAATCCAACTAAATTTGAATCCAAAATTTAAAAGCTATGAAGCATGAAATTGAACTAAGTTTGAAACCAGCATTTAAAGGACAAGTGTATTCCATGTTACTGTGTTATACATCAGATGTCGTTTTGTTCTTTTTTCCTTGAACCATGAACTATAACTTCATTTTACCAATGCGTGTAAAGGTAAAGTATGTTTTTTGCTGTTTTTATTGAAATTTATATGGGATCTAAAAGTGATTTATGTTACTGATTTCAACTTCTGTGAGTTTGTGTCATATTAGTTACCTTTATTGATATAGACTTTTTGTGAAATTCTTGCCTTTCACCATTTGGGATACTTTCTTATGTTAACCATATTATTGCCTAGTACAAATCAGTTGTTGCTGCCTTGAGGAGTATCAAGAAGTCGTCAACATTACTTATTTAAGAATCCAGGAGGGTGAGCTATACTATTGTTTGATATAATCCATTGACGGGTGAGTACCACAACTTCAAAACACTAAGAAATTGAAGTGACATGATAACTTTGTTTTCTGTACGAAACTTGAAAATGTGTTTGGTTTCATCATGGATTTGATTTTTCTAGGTTCATGCTGATTGTAAAAGTAGTAGTTGATAGTGTGCTAGGTCTGCCAAAACTGAATATGTACAACACATTTTATACTGTTGTATAACATGTTATTCATGTCTTCTCTGATATATAAGTCCCTTTTTTATCTTGTTTAATTACTAAAAATGGAGTGTAGACATATCTTGTTTAGCTAGTTTAAATCGCTTGTCGCTTGTTTATCTCTTTGAAACTAGTAAACCACCAATGTGTTTAGATAATCATTCCTTTTACGTATTGTACTAATAATTTATGGCTTATTTACAGTCCCCTAATAAAATACTATGGACAAGTCTTGGATGACAATATTGAACCAAACACAAGATAGGAGATATCGAGAGGGTGTTAATCAGTTCCTAGAATATGCTTATCAAGATAAGGAAGATAGTTTCTCAATTCCATGCCCTTGTAAATCTTGCAATAACCTCTCCGTTACGATCGACATTCTGTGTTCACCCACATGATGTAAAAGGGAGTAATTCAAGACTATAATCCTTGGATATACTAGGTGAGGTGTGCAACTTTGAAATGGAAGGTGATGATATTGGAGATAGGTCTGATAACTGGGGAGATGACTTTAATGACGGCTTAGAGGACATGATAAATGACATAGGTGGTAGCAACTAGGGTGAAAAATGGGACCATACACCAGAATTCTTTAGTGGTTCATCTAGTAACGTTGATGGGATGCGTAAATTACTAGATGAATCGAAACAGCCCCTTTATGATGGTTGTGAATCATTCTCAACTTTGTCATTCATTGTTACCCTTTTACACCATAAAACAACAGGAGGTGGGACAATAAATCATTTGATAATTTGCTAGAAACCCTTACTCTTGCATTTCCAAACAGCCAAAATCCCTAAAAAAATTTATGCAGCCAAAAAGTTGATTAGGGAGATGGGGTTTGTGGGAGAGAAAATACATGCTTGCGTAAATAACTATATTCTTTACCAAAAAGAAAATGCTACCCTTGCATCATGTCGTAATAAAAATTGCAATGAACCCGATACACCGGTAAAGATTTAAATATCCCTAAAAAGGTTCTCCGTTATTTTTCTATTACCCCAAGGCTGAGAAGGTTGTACATTAATGAGGAGGTAGCACGTGATATGAGATGGTATAAAGAAGTAAGAGTTGATGATGAGGGTTCACGAAGGCACCCGGCGGATAGTGAGGCTTGGAAAAATTTTGATAGGGTGCATCCCAGCTTCCGGGCTGACCCGCGAAATGTCCGATTAGGACTTTCCGCAGATGGTTTCAACCCGTTTGGAAATTGGAGCAATTCTTATAGTATTTGGCCAGTTTATGTTGTGCCTAATAACCTACCTCTGTGGAAATGCATGAATGATCTATTCATGTTTATGTCTATGATAATTCCTAGGCCTAAATCTAGCTATAAAAACATAAACGTGTACCTAGAGACATTAATAGAAGAATTGAATGAGTTGTGGGCTAGTGTAGAGGCATATGACTGTCATGTAAAGGCTTGTTTCTTATTGCGTGCATGCCTTATGTGGACTATAAATGATTTCCCTACATATGGCATGCATTCGGGGTGGAATGTGAGGGGCTACACAGGTTGTCCGATCTGTATGGAGGATACCTCTTCACGATACCTTTACAATAGCTTCAAGGTATGTTACAGGGGACATTGGAGATTTTTGCCCAAAGACCATCCGTGGCGTAGAGACAAAATCAACTTCAATGGGACAGTAGAAAGCAGGGACCCCATAATTCCCAAATCTGGGGAAGAAATAGCACAACATCGGCTTGCATTAGATTTTGAACCGTATGGACTGGAACGTAATGACCAAAATAAACAAAAAAGGGATACAGAGATTGAACAGTCTGGATGGAGTAAGAGGTCTGTGTTTTTCAACCTACCATACTGGGATGACCATAAAGTAAGGCATCAGATTGACATAATGCATGTTGTGAAAAATATAGCGGATAGTTTGATTGGAACTATGTTCGACATTCTCTGTAAGAGCAAGGATACTTGGAAATCTCGTAAGGATTTGGAGGACCTAGGTTAGAAAAAGGAATTACATCTACAATAGAGTGGGAGTGCCTTCAAAATGCCAATGGGAGCATATCATTTGAACCAAGATGAGAAGCAAAAGATTTCATCCTTCATAAATGTGAAATTCCCAGATAGTTTTGCAATGAACATTTCCCGGTGCATAAAACCAAATGGATTGAATATGTCCGATTTGAAAAGCCACGATCTTTATGTACTTGTTCAACATGTGCTTCCACCGCAATCAAGGGTTCTTTGACAAAGCATGTGAGAGAGATGGTGTATGAATTGAATGAATTTTTCAAGAAGTTGTGTGCTCGAGTAATAGACGTTAAAGTAATGAAGACCGAACAAGACAGAATATCTATACTTCTTTGCAAAATGGAGAGAATATTGCTTTCTTCATTCTTTGACGTTATGGTTCATCTACTTCTTCATCTTCTGAATGAGGCATTATTATGTGGACCAGCACAATATCGATGGATGTTTCCCTTCGAAAGGTGAGTATATATTCTTATTCACTTTTGATATTTTCATGTTATTTTACTATTGTTAAATGACTAATTCTTGAACATTTAATTACTTTTGCCAGAAAAATGGAAACCTTGAAGGGTTATGTCCACAACAAGGCTAGGCCTGAAGGATGTATTGCTGAGAGATACCTAGATCAAGAATGTTTAACATTCTGCTCGATGTATTTGAAGAGTGCTGAAACTGTCTTCAATCGGGCGGAGCGCAATAATGATTTGGTTGAGAAGTGTTCAGATGTCTTAGTTTTTTGATGCAAGGCACGACCTATTGGTGCCGCAAAGTGTTGTGAAGTCGGAAATGAAGCACTAAAGAAAATGCATAATGTGGTGCTGAAGAACTGTGATGAGTTGGATGTATTAATCATGTAAGTTTCTACATTTTAGGTTAAAATTTTGGTGTATGTAATGGTTAGCATGTCATTGAATGTAGGGAACACAAACTCTTGCTCGAAAATGAAAGTTATGTTGACATTGATGCCTGTCATGAGAAATAGTTTTCCTTGCGGTTGCAACATCATGTAAGTGTAATCCTCCTTTCAATTTTCTTTGAATACAATTATTTAATAATTACAATGCTTTCACATTAAAAAAATACTAATATAATTGTAATAATGTGTGTAGGTTCTTAAGCATAAAGATTTGTATTCATGTGATACACAAATTCTATCTCGAGGGCCGTTTACAAGACTTGTCCGGTACAGTGGATGCATGGTAAATGGGTATAGATCCCATACACACACACGTGAGACACATAGAAAATCCCAAAATAGTGGAGTTGTAGTCCAAGGTGAGCACGGAAACAATGTTGTAAACTTTTATAGGCTGCTTCAAGATGTCCTAGAGGTTGAGTATTCCGGGAGTAATAAGAGAGTGATTGTGTTCCAGTGTGACTGGTTCAAGGTCGATAGGGTTGGAATTAAGGTTCATCGAGAATCTGGGCTAACAAGTTTTAACTTGGCAAGAAAGTGGTATAAATACCAACCATATGTACTTGCATCTCAAGTTAAGCAAGTATATTATGTCCCTGACCAGAAGTTGGGAAGTAATTGGCATGTAGTGCAAGGGTGTAGCCCCAGAAGGTTGTATGATATGACAGAAATGTCAGATTGCAAAATACCGGATGATGTGTACCAAGAGAACATCCTACTTCTAACTTGGTAAATTAGGGCTCATTAGATATGGCCCCTCTGTCCCGAGATGCAACTCCTTTACACTCCATCGATGCTTCTCTAGTTAATCCGTCGGGTAAAAGATGGCATTCCCCAGCCGATGAAGAAGGAGAAGGTTCATTTATAAATGATGATGGCGATTGCGATACAAAATTACATCCGCATCCGATGAAGAAATCGACATATGTGACGAAGACTCAACGGATTCTGAATAATTAGGAGCTACAGTTGTTTATGTTTTCTTTGTTCATATTTGCATTTAATCTCATTCCTTTTTTTTGTTTCTTTTTCATTATTGATATTCATTAATTATAATTTATTTCTCTTGGATGCATTCTGTTTGTTTGGTTCGACTGATGATGAATGGTTTTATATTCTGTGTTTCTTAGCCATTATTTCAGTGATTAAGTATTTGAAAAAATGAAAATACTTTTTCTGTCATTGGTGCTATGTTCGTACTTATATGGTAAGCAACTAACATTTAACTATGAATTATTAACTATTTTACTGTCTTTAAGTGTCACATAATGGGTCCTGGGCCAAGCAAGAAACTTGCACCTCATAAAGCTATGGAAAAGAAGGGAGCCAAAAATGCTGTACCTGTACCTACTAGACGGAGTGCCCAACTCACTCCTTCCAAAACAACAACTGGATTCAGACTCCGAGATAAAGATTCTCCGAATGAGCAGTTGGAGATCCAAATTGAGAAACAGCCAGCTCCGCAGCTTGAGAAGGAAGCTGAGCAGCAGATTGAAAAGGAAGCTGAGCAGCGGACTGAGAAGGAAGATGATGATCAACTTCATAGTTAGCCTTTAGAAGAAGTTTAGACACAGCCTCAGAAGCAACGTAAGAAGTGCCTTGTTAAGCATGCTGATAAGATGCAAGAAAAAAGGCCTCATAAAAAGAAGAGTACAGCCCCACCCGCAGTAGAGTCGCAGAGAGAATTGAGGTCTAAGTGGCTATTGGATTTCAACTCAAATAAGGCACCCACACCAGAGCCTGATGTTCATAATGAAGCTAGTGAAACAAATGAAGACACAGCCCAAGTGAACAACAACAGTGAGAGTGTAGCTGAGAAGGATCCTGGTTCAGCACCAAGAGGTAATTTACTTAAGCTTGTTTAGTTTCTTTATATTGTCTTACTTAAGAATTGGTATTATGTCTTATCTAGGTATTCATATTTTTTGCCTTTGGTGAATATATTATTTATATGTGATGACCGTGACTAGCCAAGAGAGGACTCACAAGATGCCTTAATGAAATTAAGCAGCGCAAGTCTGGTACTCCAATTGTGGTAGAACTTAATGAGGATGGTGACAAGTTTGTTGGTAAAGACAGCCAGTCCTTGATCACACGGACTGGGGCACTCGTTCGGAAACTAGTCAAGTTTGATGAGAAAACATGGAAGGAGCAAGATGAAGATGTGAAGAGCAACATAGTTAGCAAGTGCATGGTATAGTTTTTAGATTATGTATTATGATTGAACTTATTTAGAATGTGTTTAATTTAATTTCTCACTGTTATTTCTACATTACCATGACAACATCACTTACGAATCAGATGTCGAGGTTGACAATGCTGTGCTCATCCAAGCCGGGAAATGCCATAAAAATAGGCAGTACAGACTTCACAATCATTTCAAGAAGTTCAAGTCTAAGGAAGAGGCTATTAAAAATTGCCCTTCCAGTATTACGGACCAAGTTGACTAGGAGAAGTTGTGTGAGAAGTTCGACTGCCCAGAATTCAAGGTTATATAAACCCTTTAATTTTTTTCTTTAGTTTTAAAGTTTCATCATTATATTATTATTATCATGTACATTTACATTTACTGTTTTAACTTATAGTAACATCGCCATTTTTTCTGCAAGTTATAGAAAAAAAGCTAGATAGCCAAGCAGAACCGAGCAGCGAACAATACTCCACCCACAATTGGTTTTGTTTCTATCGCTAGGCGTGTTAAGGAGGTTCTTAAATACCTAGTTGAACTATGCATCTATTTATTTTGGTTCTGTTTCTATCGCTAGGCGTGTAGTTTTAACCCTTAATGTTGTCGTTCCCTTTCCTAGCTTGAGCGCGAGGGCAAAACTGTTACTCCTATTGACGAGTATGAACTGGCACATTTTTCAGTTGGTAACGGAGAAATGATAAATGATCAAGCCAAAACAGTCTTGGTAAGTTCCTTCGTATATCACTTTATCGGTTCAGATTTCACATCAAACTAAGAGTTCGATTGTAATTATTTAAAAAAATGATTGTAGGGCGGAATGAGATAGGAGGAGGCTTCTTCGTCTGCTACCCCTCGCGAGATTGTCATTAATAAACTTGGAGGGCTGATAGGTAGGGAAAGAACCAAGAAGCGATCAAAAGCAGCAATTGCTCATGATAGACTTCATGTTGAAGTTGATATGCAAACGAAGAGAGCGGTTGTTGCTGAAACCCGCAATCAAGAATTGGCTGCTAAGGTGGCTTCTCTCGAAGAAAGTTAGTCCTAGTTATAAGCTTAGTTCCAAATTTTTGTTGGAAAAATAGATCATCTTCAAGGTGACGCTTCTGATGAAGAGTCGGACTGAAATGTAAGTGAACAATAATTAAGTTTAACTGTTTTAAATTTAAGAGAATTATTTTTAACCAAGCTGCTTTCAATTTCAGTGAAGCACATTTGGAATTGAGGTAATCGGGCAAGGAGAGTATTGCAACATAGTTCCTTCCGCGACTTGCTCGTTCATCCATTTAGTTTGCTTCTTTCAGAATGTTCTGTTTTGGCTGAAGGATATCATATCATTCCTGTTTTTAAGTTGGTGGTTATGAATATTTGGATTTGATTAATTCAGGGCAGGTGGATTGTGTGTGATAGGTATTTTTTTGCTTATCTGAATGGTTAATCTCTTTTGTGTTATTTTGTGGATTTGAGCAGAATGTTGGAACCGCTTAAATGCATGAAATGTTCTGGTCTTGGGTGTGGATTAAATCTTGGAATGTTTGTTATTTAATTTAATGAAGGGCTGACCTTATGAATGATGGTTTATTGATAGTGGAAGTGATATTTTTTCCCTTCCAACCTTTGATCTATTTAATTTTCATGGTGTTATGTTCATGTGGATACATGGTTTATGGTCAATCTTGTGCAAATAGGTGAGCATTTGAGTTTGTGTTGGTATTTTATTTATGGTCTTGTTGTGGTGCATAGAGGGCACTTGATTGTGTTAAATATTTTATGTAATGGCATAGTATTGTTGGGGGTAAATATGGAGCATTTGCTTGTGCTCTTAACTGTTTTAAAATTTCATTGAATAACCTATGTTTTTGACCATAATCGGTGACTGCATTTTGGGTTCATTTTTTACCATTAACATCGGAATTGGTGACCACAAAATGCTTATTTGGTGACCAAAAACTGACATTTTTGTGACCCAAACTGCTGATTGGTGACAATAACAATACGATTGATGACCAATAATAAAATGTAAAAATCAGTTTCATACCATAAAGTGACCAAATCTCTGGTCACCAAATTCTAACATTTTGTGACTAACTTAAACAGTCTCCTTATTTTAGTGACCGCGTTAATTGGACACCATTTCGTCTGACGTCACTATTTCCCAAACCAATACATGACCAATTTTTTGGTCACTAATATGGGTCAATCTTCAGTTGACCCATACATTTTTAGTGACCAATATTATTAGTCTCCTTACAAGGTCAACGTCACCGTTGACCAACCTATGTTATGTGACAGACAACATTTGGTCACCAATTCAAGTCAATGTTTCGTTGCCTGTTAGTATTTGGTGACCACTAATTTGGTCACCAAACGCCGTTCAACTCAAGTCAACGTTACGTTGACCGTTAGTATTTGGTGACCACTTATTTAGTCACCAAACGCCGTTAACGGCATTCCGTTTGGAGACGCAGTTGGACAGTATCAGTGACTGTTTTAGTGACCATATTCTTGGTCATCAAATGTTAGTGACCACCTAACACGCTGGTCACCAATGAACTTTTTGGTGACCGGGTCCAAAAAGCGGTCACCCCGGACCCTTTAGCGATTGTTCTATAGTGACTATACCCATCTTGGTGACCGGAAAACTACATAAGGTGACCGTTTACCGTCAGTCACCTAAGGCCTTTTTTCTTGTAGTGTAAAAGAACCCCAACAGAATTTTCACCACCATGTTCACCCGTCCATGTGCCCACGAAAGCTACCTGCCGTATAAAAATAAGAAACATGCTCCCTGCTAAAACTTACCATCCACTGCCATTTGTTCGCAGCGAAAGAATGCTCCTTATTAGCCGAGGGAACCATTGAGAAATATATTCAACATCCATCTATGTATAGATGGATAAAGAAGTTAGAGGAAGGGGCTTATTAAACTGTACTAGGAAAAGTTTATCGACGGCTTGTGAAGCGAACCTTTTGGCCACACCATATATATCCAACTGGATTGTTAAACCTGTTTGAATTTGCATTCTAAATAGGGTTCAAACTACGTCTATAGCCAATAGAATAAGTTACTATATGTTTTCACAAAGTGATAGACTTGATGTTTTAATAGCAAGTAATAAATAAAAAGGTTATTCTAGATAAATTATTTTTCAGATTTAATTAATTAATAATTTAATTTATGTCAATGGTCGAACCGTGCGACTATCGAGTGTAAGATGTGCAACTTCCAAAATTTTATTTTTCTTTTTACCATTTTAATTTATCAAAAAAAAATATTTTTTATTTTCCTTTACCAAAATATGAACAAATTTTGTTTTCCCCTTAGATATGATTGATATACAGTAATCATATAAATTGCACTGTTACCTAATGTAGATAAGCATGGCACAAGCAACAGTTGTGCAATTACTGTGCGCCTTTTAAAATAAGTTCCAATAGGCTAGAAGAAAAGCAAAATTTATAGAAGAGTAAAAATCAAGCAGCACACTTCTAGGATTGGAGTTAAACCAAAAACCAAAGGTAAGGCAAGTTCCTCAACAACTCAATCATTCGTTGATTCAATTAGACTAATACTCCCTCTATTCCATTAGATGGGTCCACTTTTTGATAGTGTTTCACTATTACAAAGTGACTATTTTTTGGAAATACAAGTAAAAAAATGACTCAATTTGGTTCAAGTAGATTAATAATAAAATAACAAGCTAGAATCGAGTGGGGATAAGATTCAAAAATTAAATTTTATGGTTCTTCCATTTTTACCCTTAGAAGTTTATTTACATCTCATATTGCCCTCAAAGTTCTTTTTTTGTCCTTAATATGCCCTCAAAGTTTTTTCATGTCCAGTATGCCCTTAATTAAAGTTGAAATGCGGGTAAATTATACCCTTACCATCACATGAAAAGCCAGTTGGATAAAAAAAAATTTTGATTAAGTGACCATTAACATATAAAAGATAACCTAATTCGCAATAGCAAAATAAAACTACTTGTTTGTAAAATAAAAATGAGTGAGACCACATACTTAATTATAATTTTGGGACACTATATGACGCTAAAATCTTTCACTTTTGGTGTCATTTTATATCACAAGACCACAAATTAAATTATTTGGTGACTAATTTTTATTCCAAAAAACAAAATAAGATTAATTTTTTGTTGTAGATCAAGTTCAATTTAACACCTTAGAAAGTTTATTCATCGCGCATTTTTTGTAACAATAAGGGTATAAATGACCCGTATTTAGGGGTGAGCAAACAAGCTACCCGACGCAAACCGTACCGACTATTTGGTTCCCAGGCTGAACCCGAACAGGTTGGGCCCAGACCGGTTCCCTTTTTTTTTTTTTTTTACATGGCCACTCATTCCTAAATAAAACCTTCAAATTATATTGTTCAAGTTGAGATTCAAACACGTGACCTAAATTTAATAGTAAGTCTTAAGGCGGACTAGCCACTCCACCTACATACTTAACTTTGATAATTTTCTTATAGTTTTGTTATATTGTATGTTTATTTATATATAAAATTATTTATACTACATACATTATTATGATAATATATAAAGTAATGGTACAATTTATATTTTGTCTTCTTTTCATGTATTTTGTGTTGTTTTTCTCTTCATTGTTTGCACCTTTTTATTACTACTAAAAGTAACATACCATAATAAAAGAGATAATAAAGTACATTTATTTATTTAAGATATCAATTTTCAAATGATAAATTTTGCATAGTATTAAATTTGAAACAACATATAAATATAGAGAATAAAATATTGTTAATTTTTTTATTTAAAAACATTAATTTTATTAAAATATGAAATGCATGTGTGGTGTAATTTAAATAATAAATATAATTTAAAAACATTCACAGTTTAATGTTTTGTATAATATAATGATAATAATAAGTAGAAAAAATAACACAATAAAGAGTTGCTGGAGGGGTTAATTAACTTTTCTTAAGACTAAACTATCAATTTTAGGTCTGTGTTCAAATTCTAACTTATGCAATGAGCATCATAATTGTACAGGTTTTAAGTTGGAAATGGTAGTTATGGCTATGTCCAAAATAAAAAATAAAAAATTGAACCAAAATTGGAGGGAAAACCGGACCTGACCAGCGGATATGTCTACAAAAAAATAAAAAATAAAAGAACCGAAATGGAGGTAGAACCGGACTCGTGGGTAATATGCTCACCCTTAGATTTGGAAATAGAGTTTGTATAACTATCACTACTACAAAACGGAGCTTTAATGGCGGTTATAAAGGGCTTTTAACGGCGGGGTTTAGCATTTTTGAACCGCCATCTATCTGGCAGCCGTAGTAAGTTAGCGGACTTTCTACGGCGGTTAGAACCGCAGTAGAAAGTTCGGACTTTCTACTGCGGTTCGTCAGTGAACCGCAGTAGAAAGTTTGGATTTTCTACGGCGGTCCAACGTCTAACCGCAGTAGAAAGTGTAATTTACACTGCGGTTGAAAGGTTGAACCGCAGTAGAAAGTGGCCACTTTTTACCCCCAAAACGCGTGAAAATCATTAAAAACCTGCCGCTAAAATCAAATTTTAAAGCAAAACCTGCTGCTAACACTTGAAATTTATTACAAATATCACCAGTACACAAATTGAAATCGCTTTTATAATACAGCATATCCAAAAAATATTTGTACAACTCTAATATGAACAAGTTTAATTAGTTCCTTTAACTACGACGGATGCTCCAAAATATATCTAGCGCATATTTTTCGCACTGCATCTATATCCACATTGCTTAATGGAGTGCGGTCGAGCTTGAAGTGCTGCAACAGTTTTTTGAAATTAAAAAGTACCCGAGTAAGCAAAATGAAATACAGTCATTTTTAATAAGTAATGAGAAATATATATTTACCTTTTCAAGTGCAAATGTGGATGATTTCATTGCTATTTGGTACATGTAGTGCATTACATAGTACCCACACTCCAATTGCTCGTTTGCCTTTTATGCTAATGAATTAATATATACGAGTTAGAAGATCATACAATTAATTGTATACAACACAACGGTGAGTAAAAAATTTCTACGAATATTCATAACTAAACTCGTATTATCTAATTAATTAAATAACTAGTACTCACTAATTTCTACTGATCGAAAAGGCAATTGCATGCTTATATTAACTAACCTATAGTACTGGACTCACGGATTGCATGCATAATTAATCAAATACCTCAATAAATAACTTGACTAACTAATAAATTAATTGACTAACACTATACTAACATAGGCTACTAGACTCACGGATTTAATTAAAACAACTAACACTACTAATTGCTTAGGCTACTAGACCCACGGATGTAATTAAAAAATTTAACAAGAACCAATTTAATTTACCTTAACTACTATCCACGAAGGTTGCATATGCACATTTCTGGGCAATCCCAAGAAAGCTTGATAGTTAAACATCACCCTATAAAAATGAAAGCGGCACGAAAATAATTAGCAATATATGGATATATAGGCATTCTAACAGTTGTTAATATATATAACTCACTCGTCCATAAGCACCACCGCCTCCTCCTTCTGTGGATTTTGTAAAGAATCAAACCAGTATACAACCTTATCTACTAGTCTAAGGCCATTAGCATCCAATGTTCACTGGCAACAAAAAATTTAATGACGTACGTCAGATCTTTATATCAGTGTTTCTTAAATATTAGAGAATCGTTTACAGTGTCACTTACCTCTGAAGATAAGGCACCAGATACATTTCTTTATTCCTATCCTTCAAGATTCGCGCAATGTAGTTTACCCTAGCTTCAAGCGTAGTGAGTGTGGGTGTGACATGATCAGCCGAAAGGAAACCTATCCCCTTTCTCTCATTCCTTTCAACTAACTCATGTAAAGCTCTAAAGAATTTACAAAAAGGGCTTCATTTGTTAGCCTATGCACATGGAATGCATAATATATAACAATAATCAGAAATAGGTTATAAAATTAAATGGAAACTCACTGGGTGAACAACTGCATCAAACTGTTTGAGACCTGGCTTTCTCTGGTCAATAACTCTTTGAGATCCCCTCGACCCATCAGATTAGGCTGGTCCAAACCTATGACTTCTTTTGTCATTTGAAAGTAGAAGCCATCGAAGCCCGAATCATTATCCCATCGGAGCTGTAACTCTTGCAATGGATCAGATGTCGATGAGGATGACTCCTCAGTCGGAACCGTCGCCGAAGGAGATGTCTTGTCATCCATAGAACTCATCCGGCCTTTTTTCTTTTGGGCACTTTTATCCACCTAACATCATTTGAAATAACATTAAATATACAAAACGGTATTAAGTAATACACAAATAAATGAAAGAATATACCTTTGTTACCGGAGGCGGCTGAATAATTTCAATCAACTCTTTAGGCCATTCCACGAAAAATGACTTGGCCATTCCCACTGTTGCAGCCTCTTCCTCAGGAAATGGTAGCGGGGCACAGTTATCATAGGAAATTTTAATTGTGACCCTCGCGCAACCTTTCCTAACCTCGCGCCCGTGGTGCTTGCTTTGCTTATAAATATTTTCTTTTGGCACAAGCTTACGCCGCTTTTGCGAATCCTCAGAGAGGAACAGATGGCATTCACACCCGTTCTAAGATAATAGGCAAGCAAATGAACATTAGTCAACTATTAAGTCTAACTTAACAAAGCACTGTAATAATGAAAAAAAAATTTTTGAAGTATTAAAAGAAGCCGTCTAATTTTATTTACCTTGTATTCGCCTAAAGCACTGCCGTCAGAGGCTTTGATCGGGTCCGTAGGTACAACATGTAGCATCTCCAAATCGGGCAACCTTGTAGGTATCAGAGGAGAAATAGGGCTCACAGGGGATACAGGGACCGCTCCGGAGGTCTCTGGGTGCAAGCTCTCATCTTTGGCATTATTGATGACGGTGGCTTTTAATGTATCATAATCGGTTCCCATCTTACCACATATAACCCCAATCATCATCTTCAGCTGTGTCTGACATTCATCTAGTTGGGCAGTGGTTTTCTGAAGCTGTCGCTTAGTTAAATCAAGCTCCTCTTTAAGCGACGGCTTTGTTTTTGTGGGAAAACCTTTGTGATACGTGCCCTGGTAGAATGGCCGTGATAACGACTGGGGTGATCGCGCTTTCCCGTTGCAATGACAAGAATGTCATTCCTACCCTCTGCAACGGTCTCCCCTTGGGACTCGCGGGAACATAGATTTTCCTACACATTTTGCCAAATATAGTAAATGTAAATAGATCAATTAAATATAATAAATACACATATACAGAGATTATTCATTTATGTATATAAATTTTATATAAAATTGATAACCATAATTATAAAATATAAATAAATACACATATATACAAATTAGTCATTTATTTACTTTACAGTGACAACTAGATAATTATAATTGCGATATAAACATTTAATGACAACCAAATTATTTATTAGCATTTCATCATAGATATCTAGTAATAAATAATCAGTTATAATAAAAAATCTATACACATAGACTTTAAATATTAAAAGAATTGAAACATAAGAAAATGTATGGTGCAAAACTTACAATTTCCATCGCTACACGCCCAGCCTCTGGCGTGAAGTATTCCCCTTTTTTGTTCGTGTGGGCCTGTCTCCAAAGGTGATGACGGCCTGGCCCTGAATAAGAATCTTCGCTGTCTTCTCCGGACTGACCCTCCTCTGAAGGCTTCTTTCCGGATGCACTCACCTCCTCGTCATGCAACTGCTGCTTCAGCAGTCGGTAGCCACCGCGAGATAAATTATGGTAGAAAGCATTTAAATTGGCATTCTTTTGCGCTTTTCCACGAATTGCCTAGAGAGAAATATATTGAAAAATTATTATCCCTAAACTGAGCAATTTCAAATATCCAAAAAGAAGAAGGAAATCAATTTTAAAAAAATATACCTGCCATTCTTCTGTCTCGTGGCTAGCCTTGAACTTATTCCATGTCTCCCTAGGGAGAAATTTATATTCCAAGCATGGGTCCCTACCCTTCATGGGACCATGTACATATTTCCCTAAATAGGATTTGAAATCTTTCCACCGTTTACCGGCATAACAAATCCACTTTGTTTCGAGTTCTTCGGTTGACTCGAAAACAAATAATGCCTACAGTGAAAATTAGGAGTAAACATTTAGTGAGGAATTTGAGTTAAAGTGTATGGAAGAATTAAGAAACAAACAATGCATTATAATTAAAGACAATACCCGTATTTCCATCCAAACTCTCTTCTTGAGCTCCTCGGGAACTTTCGGCCATGATTCATATTCCACTATGTCCACTTTGCTCCGGGCCGTATATGCCACAAAGGTAATCCACTTTACATGATACACTTTAGGCTCCCCCTTGGAATTAAAAGAAATGTCAGGAGGTTTCCCATTCTTTCGCATTTCCAATAGATCATTGCAATTTGTGGGCCCTCTACCTCTACTAGATGTAGTAAAAGAACCATCTCCATGCTCCGTATTGCTTTTTCTTTTTCGGGCCATTGAAAGTACCTTAAACTTCATTTACATAGAAAGAGAATTCAATATAACATATAAGCAATTAAAGAAAAGCTTTAATGCCAAATACAAGAATGCTTGTAATGTTGAAAAAAAAGGCAATGTACATTCGCAAAATTCACTCCTAAAAATACACAATTACCATTATCCAAATTAAACCAAATGAGGGCCAAAAAAAAGTCCGTTTATAAAGGGTACCATTGATAAAGTACTTCACATTTCACAACCAACAACTAATGTGGAAAAATTAGTCATTTATGTACATTCGCAAAATTCACTCCTAAAAATCCACAATTACCATTATCCAAATTAAACCAAATGAGGGCCAAAAAAAAGTGGACTTATCAAGGGTACCATTGATAAAGTACTTCACATTTCACAACCAACAACTAATGAGAACAATCATTCATTTCTACAAAAGGAATAAAATTTCACAAAGTGGAATCAACAACAAAGCATTTTCCTCATTATCACTAAAGGAGGAACACTAAATCGAATAAAAACCGAAATCAAACACCAATGTTCTAAAATTAATCAAGAAAAACCTAAATATTCATTTGAGTTTCTCATTTTCAAAAAAAAAACCCGAATTTCAAAGGGTACCTAATGGAACATTAATCGAAACCCTAGGTTCCAAACTTATGTAGGACAAAACACTCAATTCAACAACCAAACCAAATGCTACAAACAATCAATAAATCCAAAAAATTTCCAAGCTTTCATCACAAGGATTAAAACAGAAATCATTCATAAATATCAACCCAAAAAATCCTAGTGCAATGGGAAGCATTTAGAAAATGTAAGGTTAAATACACAAAAGCTTTAAAATGAAAGCATAGAAGGTGGAACCTTTTGGGTGAACTCAAAAAATCCAAGCTTTAAGTTTATATGGGAGGGTGGAAATGGAGAGCCGAACAAGGCCTTGCGTGGTCCAGCCGAACAATCGGTGAATGCTTGGGCAGCCGACGGGTGATCGGAGGGTGGAGGAGCTTGCCGGCGATGGGAGAAGCGGCAAAGAAGACGAACGGCCGCGGGAGAGAAGCTTCGGGAAACAGGGGAAGTGAAGGGAAAAAGAAGGGAGAAGAAAGGAAGAGAATGAGGGAAGAAATGAAAAAAGTGAAAATTTGAATTTTAATAAATAACCGGCGTCGGTTCAACGGCGGTTCAACCGCGAACCGCCGTTGAAACCAACAATCAACTGCGGTTCAACCTCGAACCGCCGTTGAAAGTGTACTTTCAACTGCGGTTGAACCAACAATCAACTGCGGTTCAACCTTGAACCGCAGTTGAAAGTACACTTTCAACTGCAGTTCAACCTCGAACCGCAGTTGAAAGTACACTTTCAACTGCGGTTCGAGGTTGAACCGCAGTTGATTCTCCTTTCAACTGTGGTTCGCGGTTGAACCGCGGTTGAAAGTCCGCACTTTTTCTCGGTTTAAGTAGAGGAAAAAATTGGACCCAATTCCCGCGCGGGCATTTTTTAATATTAAATTTTTTTATTTTCCATTTTCAAAAAACTATTCCCACAATTTTGTAAATATAATAATACATACCCAGATTTTGTATATTTATTAATTATGTACACAATCTCGACTTTTATTAACCATTTCATAATTAAATTTCAAATTTTTAATTGAACCATATATTTGCATTTAAATTTCCCGCGCGTGCTACTACACGTACAATAATTATAGGTCAAAGATAAAAATTAATAATTTCTGTAAATTTAATACATGTAAGAGCCAAGAAAGTAATAATCTTCATTATGTTCCCTAAAATTCCTACTTTTTCGACTTGGCGAACGGGATAAAAAAATCAAATCCACAAATGCATTAGGTACGTATAGTAATATAAAAATTAATTAATAAAATTTAAGTGGCCGAAAAAAAAAATTGATGAAAGTCATTAGGACTTTATGAGTATTATTTGAAATTAGCTAGAAGTTTGACTTTTAGACTTTTAAATACTTAGAAGATGAAAATTGGTCAAATGAAATTAGAATGATATTTTAAATATGCTAAGACCAATTTTGAAGTTAAAATACTCAAGAAAAGATGAGTTAGGCAAAATAGAGAAAAATTTGAGAAAATTTGAAATTTGCCTTTGATTGATGAGTCTTTGAGTGATATAATCCTAGAATGCCATGTTTTAGAGTTAAAATGATGCATTACGATCTATGTCATCTTTGGTATCTTGAAATTCTTGCATGTTAAAATGATGCATTAGGATCTATGTCATATAATCCTAGAATGCCATGTTTTAGAATGCCATGTTTTAGAATTTTGCATTACATAAAAATGGTTGACCAAGTGGTTGACTTTTTAAATATACATGCTTTAGCTTATTTGAGAGTTTAAGAATTAACTTATTCATAATTTGAAGTTGCTCACATGAGAATATTAAGGATATATGTTTCAAAATGGCAAGCTTCAATGATTGTATATATGCTTTGTATGATTAAAATTGAAAAAACTTGACCAAGTAGTTGACTTTGAATATATGAATGCTTTGGATTGTTTGAATCTTTATGCATAACTACTTGAGCCTTTGAAGGTGCTTGGATGATAAAATGCTTGATAGAAACTTGAAAATAGCAACTTTCAAAATTCAAAGCTTAATATACTTAAGCTTGAAAAACGTTGACCGATAGGTTGACTTTGCACATTTGCATGATTTGAAATGTTTCATTCCTTTGAATGTCAAAGCAAAAATCCAGGAAAAGGGTGGCGCTTCACTATATATCTATTTCAATCTTAAGAGTCACGGCGGTTAATTTATGAAAATCGGGAAAAAAAACTTAATAGAGAGTAGGGTTTAGGGGTTAGGGGTTAGGGTTTAGGGTTTAGGGTTTAGTTTTTTGAAAATGGAAAAAACAAATTCATATTAAAATATGCCCGCGCGGGAATTGGCTCCAATTTTCTACGAGGAGACCTTTCAACGGCGGTTCAACCTCGAACCGCCGTTGAAAAATGAATCCACTGCGGTTCACGAGTGAACCGCCGTTGCAAGTGGACTTTCAACGGCGGTTCAACCTCCAACCGCCGTTGAAAAATGAATCCACCGCGGTTCATGAGTGAACCGCCGTTGCAAGTGGACTTTCAACGGCGGTTCAATGTTGAACCGCCGTTGAAGTTCCACTTTCAACGACAGATCATTCTTGAACCGCAGTGGAAATGTTGTTCAACGGCGATTCGCGGTTGAACCGCCGTTGAATCGACGACCCGGTTACTTAAAGTTAAAAATTTTTGAACTTCTTTTCCTCCCTCATTCTCTTCCTCTCCTCTCCCATTTGTTCCCCTGCATTTCCCCTGTTTCCCGAACCCACTGACAAGTAATTTATAAAGAGTTAAATATAAAATAACAACAAAATGAACTGCGTATAGATTCCCCTGGAAATTTTACCAAAGTACTACTCCTTGGAAGAAAATAATAATAATACAAGAAACATTTATTCATAAATGAAAAACAAGGAAATCTATTTTCCAGAAAATTTGACAAAGTCTCCCCTATAAATGTAACGTACTCCCTGTAAGTTCGATGCACATATACTTAAATACTTCACTAAAATTCCAACTATTTCGAATAATACGGAATTCAGTTTCAAATCACTTCAGACAGAATCTCCTCTACTTGTTTTTTACCAAAACACAAGTGCAATTTAAGATCAGCACAGAAGCTTCACACAATTTCAAACAATAACATATTCATTTATAAACAGTTCCGCATATGAAGTCCCTGGAAATTTTGTCCCTTGATTGCGCGGCTTCATCCGAGTTGTGACCTGTTTCAATCCCACAGTACGAAGGATAAAAATAAATGTTGTTATAAATTATGTCCACCGCTTTTCATTAAAATCAAAGAAACATATACAAATACACACACACACATACACACCCACGGGAATTGAAGTTTAATAAAAACAAACAATATACCTGAAAATGATTCTTAACTTATTCTCTTTCTCTTATGGGACACTTGATCCTCGAACCATAATCCTTCGCTGTGGTCATCACGAAGTATGTATTTATCAAGTTCCCTATCTTCCTCATCTGCTCTCGGTTCAGGTAACCCACTAGAGAAAGGGCCAGCCTCATGAAGCCCTTCTTCTGTATCAATCCCTTCCACACCGTGATGTTGTTTACCATGAAGAACAACAGACCAATGTTCGTCGCAAGGATCGGTGATATAAAAAACTTGTTTCGCCTGCGATGCAAGTATAAATGGTTCCCCCTTGAAACCCTCCCGGTTGAGGTTGACCAAGGTAAAACCCAATGGATCATCAGTTCGAACCCCACTATTGTTATCAACCCATTTGCAGCGAAATACAGCTACTTTGAAACAAACATAGTCAAGCTCCCAAATATCTTCGATCACCCCGTAATAAGCCATGCTTGCATACAATGGATTTTTATCTTTCCTGCTAGAAACATGTAAAGCCTCTGAGATTAATGTAACACCACTGTTTTGTGCCGTACTCTTCTCATCTTGTCTCTTAGTAGCAAATGAATATCCATTTATGTCATAGCATGAAAATGCTCGTACCGCAGGGCTGGGCCTAAATGCCAACCATTTCAATGTCTCCGAAACGTCTTTGCCCAAACAACTTCAAGCTTTGCCTAAACAACTTCAAAACACTAGACAATCGTGTATATTTACTGCATCCCTTGTATAGAGGCTTCTCATTGTCACCCAAAATTGAAGCAAGAACTTCCGGTTTATCAGCAAAATCCTCGGCCACATCCTCAATCATGGCATCTAATCGATCTCTAGTAATCGCATCATCTCCTTTTGCATGAGATTTTCTTTGCTCAGGTAAACCATCAATACTTTCACCATGCCAAATCCACAGTTTATAAGAAGGATCAAACCCGTGCCGATATAAATGGAATCTTATTGTATCTGAGTTATCAAACCGCGCCCCATTTTTACAAGCTTTGCACGGACAATGAACGTACTTTGTATTCTTATAAGCGAATTGAATGAAATTCTCAACTTCTCTCGCATAAGAATCGGAGGTCCGATCACCACAGAACAAGATATTTCGATCCATGTGTAACTAAGACCTTGAAATAATTAAAAATACCAAATAATAATTCAACAAACAATGTACAACGTATCAAGTTGCATGCTTGTCTTAGCACATGTCATAATACTTATGTTAGTCATATATAATCAAAACTACTATAATACCTCAATGAAAAAAATAATGCAATGACAACACATGCGCAATAGACATAATCAAATGAAGAAGAAAGTTTTTCATTTATGCATTTCGTCAAACACATAAAATACATAAAAAAATAATACACACTCTAAGTAGTGCTAATTATATGAACATCATCCATTAAAAATCAAACACTATAAATCAAATTACATCACCCAAAAACTACATAGTATAACTAAATAGGGTTCCACAATACTAAGGTTCGCCACATACATGGAATATATGCAACTTTAATTTTCAGCCATGCATCTACCATAAATAAAAATAAATGCTATAGGATGACATATCTAAAGTACAAGCATAAGCAATTACTGGGAAATTTTACAAGTTTCTAACTTTTAGGTGGTAAATTTTAGCTCCAAATGACGATTCTTTAGGTTCAACGTGCAAAACCGTAGTAGAAATTTGGAGACAAACACTTTCGGCCGCGATATGGGAATACACGGTGTTATTTAGGTTTTAATATATATATACGTCAATACTACGGCGGAGAAAATTAAACCGCCGTAGAAAGTCCGTTTCTACGGCGGTTCATTTTTAAACCGCCGTAGAAAGTCCCGTTCTACGGCGGTTCATTTTTAGACCGCCGTAGAAAGTCCGCATTCCTTTTATTACTACGGTTTTCTATTTTCCGCCGTTAATTCGCAGCCGTTAAATCTCCATTTTGTAGTAGTGTATTAATCAATTAACCAAGTTTGTTGCTGGTGCAGAACGTAGAAAGGAAGCTCAATTAATTGCCAATGTCATAGTGCACATTAACAAAGAGAGTGAATTTGACACGATTAAGCCACTGCTCGTTGGTTGTTGTAACACAGTGGATTCAGGCTTAAGCTGCAAAAATACTATCGAACGTTTAGGCCACAGCCAATTTTACCTTAAGAGTTTTTATATATCGCAATATAACCTCAAACTTCTTTTTATGTCCTAATATGTCCTCAAAGTTTTTTTATGTATCAGTATGCCCTTTGAGTTATAAATACGGGTAAGGGTGAGCATATTACCTGCTGGTCCGACCCCGAAACAACCCGAAAAGAAACGACCAGTGGGTCCGGTTTTGTTCTCCCTCCATTTCGGTTCCTTTTTTTTTTTTTTTTTTTGTGGACATATATGCGGGTCAAGTCCAGTTCTCCCTCCAATTTCGGTTCCATTTTTTTTTCTTTGTGGACATAGCCATAGGGTCGATGGCCCAAAACCGTGGGCCCGCTTCGTGAACTGGGGCCATAACAACTATTCCCAACTTAAAACTTGTAAAATTATAATGCTCATTGCATAAGTCAGAGTTTGCACATGTGACCTAATATTGATATGTTAGTCTTAAGAAAAGCTAGTTAATCACTCTAGCAACTCTTTATTTTGTTATTTTTTTTTATTATTATATTATACAAAACATTAAACTATAAATCATTTAACATTTTTTTCAATTATATTTATTATTTAAATTACACCACACATGCATTTCATAATTTTAATAAAATTTCATTTTTTTAGCTAAAACAATTAAATTTTATTAAAATCATAAAAAAATTAACAATATTTTATTCACTAAATATATATGTTGTTACAAATTTACTATGCAAAATTTATCATTTAAAAATTAATATCTTAAATAAATAAAATATACTTTATTATCTCTATTATTACGGTATTTTATTTTTTATAGTAATAAAAATTGTGCAAACAATGAAGAAAATACCAACACAAAATACATAAAACGAACACAAAATATAAATTGTACCATTAGTTTATATATTTTTATAATGTATGTAGTATAAATAATTTTATATATAAATAAACATATAATATACTAAACTAATAAGAAAAATTTAACAAAGTAATATGTAGGTGGAGTGGCTAATCAACTTTACTTAAGACTTATCATTAAACTTATGTCATGTGTTCCCAGCCTGTACATGTAATTTTAAGCTTTTTATTTAGGAATGAGTGGCCATGTAAAAAAAAAAAAAAGGGGTCCGAGACCCGACCCGACCAGTTCGTGTCCAAACCTGATGGGCCCCATCATTTCGGTTCCGAGTTTGGTAGCTTGTTACTTACCTTTAGCAAACCCTAGAGTACACGAAAAAACAAGGCATTTTTTTAGAGCACTAAATAAGTAAAACATTCAATCACAACACAAACCAATATTAGAACAATTGCCACCACAAATTAAAATTCCGGAAAAAGAAATCAACAAATCAAGAGCTAGAGATAGTTTACGTGTCAAGAAGTCAGACACGAAAAATATACAAAGAGACCACCACACCATTAGAAGTGTCTTCCTTTCGTTCTGTCGGACGATGGTGCTGCGGGCGGTAGACCACGAGCTACAGAGAAGTGTGGTTGGCAGAAATCTGGGAGAGAAAAGAGATTGAAGGCGGGCAGACAATATTTTTGGACTAGTGGATCCGAACCCCTAATCTTAATACTAGGTCACTGAGAAATGGTTTTGTGTCATCTGCAGCAAGTCTAAAACGGGGACTTTCTTGTGTTCAATTCCTTCAGTCTTTCCCTTAACGTTTTGGACTTTGCTTCCGCCATTGGTGCCCTATACTGAAGTCTTTGTTCAAATTAGTAATAACAAAATTGTATTTCTTATTTTGTCTCCACCTTTCTCATACCTCTTGCTAACTATTGGGTGACCAGGATTCAAAGTGGCAAGTGGTTGTGCAAGCGTTTGGCTAATTGTTGCAATGAAAACTTAAGATCTATGGAAACTACGGATTATATTTTTTTAATCAAAATATCAATAAAAACTTGTTCCCTAATTTGTGTCCAATTTCCCCTACCTCCACTGATCATAGGTAAATTCCAATTGGCTAATTGATGAGCAGGGCACAAGCAACAGTTGCGCAGTTCCTGTGCGAACAATTTCAGATTTAAAGAAATTAAGTAACAATTTTTATTTTTCAGAAAAAATATTCTCTTCCAAAAATGATATATGTATGAACTTTAAAATTCCATTCATAACGTAATCTATTTATTGTTTAATTTTCTTTAAACTCTTAATATTCAATGGTTTAAAAATAAATAAAAACATCTTTATCGGCGACTGTCTGACTGTTGAGCGTAAGATGTGTAATTTTTAATTTTTTTCTGTTTCCTTTATAGAAAAAATATCAAGTATATGTCGTATCTAAAGTATAATTTTCCTTTGAAAAAACATTGATAAAAACATATTCGCTCTTTTTGTAGAAAATTTGTATTCTATCTATCCCATCTCTACCGCATCTGAAATCTCTACCCCATCTGAAGAGAGTCTGGTTAAATTGATAATTATTTCAATAAAATCATCATATTTTTAATTTTAGATATTTTATATCCTTACTAATATGATAATGTATGATCAAAAATGATCCTACTCTTAAAAATAAACAGTCAGAACGTATATTGGCTACAAAAGTCCAATTTCTATTATTGATGGTTCATTTTTATACTAAGTAATGCAACTTAAGAAACCTTGCAACGAAACCATACACCTCGGTAACCTATAATGAAAGACTCTGTCTCAACCAATTGCCCTTCTTTAAAAGGTAGAGGTTGAACCTTAACCATAGTGATGGCATAATCAATATCTGTATTATAAATGTAGAAGGTTGAAATTGCATCAAATTCACAGTTGAAACACAATATTCTCTATTACCATCAATTCATCAATCAAGCAAACTACTTATCCTACTGAATGTGGCTTGGGTGTTACTAGCATGAACGGGCTTTATTAAGAGTCCAAAATTATTACGGAGTTTATATTTCGAAAAAACATTTTTAAGGAAAAAACACCAACAATAACTGACTTTTTATCCTACTATAAGGTGGTAACTATATAACCACCAACAAGAGATCTTTATCGGAGGCCGTTGATTGGTGAAAATTGTACAGATTTTACAATCCAAATTCATTATACTATTATTGTTTGATCCTTGATATTTGATAGAAAAGATGACTAATTTGTGGTTAAATATTTTGTAGGTACTAAAAGGAGTGATAGAAAGAAGTTGGGGGACAAAAGAGAAGAAAAGTTGATGAAATGAAACGAGAAAAAAATGGAGAATCAATCAACTTTGGAAGATCATAACTTGAGCTACAAAGCTCCGAATTGAATGCTTCTTTTTGCTATGGAAAGCTTGGGAAAGGGTTACAACTTTCATGAAAACTCTCTTTCCAGTTTATGCTTCCCAAAGCTCAAAACAAAACCGAAAGATAGTGCGGGAAATCGCGAACAGGATTTTTCCTAGTGCAGCAGAGCCAACTTTGGAAGGCAATATTTGGAGCTACACAGGTCCAAATTAGATGATTCTTAATGCTATGGAAAGTTCAAACAAAATGATACAACTTTAAGGCGGACACTGTTGCTCAGTTTTCACCTTCCAGAGGTCAAATCGGTGCTGCAACTTAGTGCTGTCAACATGGCTACGAGATTTTGACACTTTGAAAATAGAATTTGTAAAGAATCCTATAATGAGATCGTTCTTTTCTCTTTTAGTGCCTCATTCTTCTCCACTATAAACAGAACATTTCCCATCAGATTTTGGGAGCTTAGACCCTAGAATTTCATATTTTGATAAAATGTAGTCTTCTCTCTTTTGGAGCTTGATCCGCCGATATTGTACCTGATAATTTAGAGATTAATTGGCAGTTCTCACGGGCTTTTTGCCCAAGGTATGTATTAATTGTGCTAATTTAGGAGAGCAGCCCAATTGTAGAAGAGAATGCAAAAAGATGGATTTCAGAAGCACAAAAGCATCCAAGCGGATTGGGCAGCGGAAGCAAGGATCCAACGAGCTACTTGCGGGTCAAGAAACCCGAGATCAAGGAAGAAACAGAAATAAGCAATTCCATTTGAAACAAGGAAGCAGAAAAGGAAGGAGAATCCAAGAAGGAAAGAAGAAAATTGGAATTCCAATAGCAAGAGATCTCCTTCCAAATCTGAAGTGCTGATTGATTAATCTCCTTATTAGATTAGGAGTTTTATTCCAAATTGCTAGTTTCATAAGTCCTATATATATGGAACTTCATAGACCTTTTCTTTACGGTTTTTTACACATTCTCTTTAGTTTAGTTTTTGGCTTCGGTTTTCCCTCAGATTTCCATAGCATAGTAGTTAATTAATTTGGCTTTTGAATAGACTTAATCTTTGCTGCGTTTTGTTCATCGGTTCAAAGTTCTTGACTGCATAGGCTACCAGTTGGCCAAACAAGCGGTTGATCCAGAATTGCAATTGCACCTTATTCCAGTAAAGTATTTCATATTTTCCTCATGACTTTTATTCTAAGTTATTTCTTTGATTATCAACTTATGAGTAGCTAAATATATTGTTATAGTGTTATGTATTGAAACCGTAATCCATGCATGTATGAAACTTGAATTAATCTAAGTCTAATTAACTATGTTCTTAAATTAATCAATGTTCATAAGTCTAATTACTAAGATTCTATTAAGACTGATCACCTTAGTTTAATCTGGTAGAGCATTCAAGTGGCACAACCTTTGGCCGTGAGGTACTATTAATTGAGTAATAATTCCTTGAATTACGACGATAGGAGTTGTTAGTGTTAGGTTTCTCTAGATCTTAATGCTGCTAAATAATTAATTAGGTGACTAGCGGGTACTCGCGGCTTAATTAATTAGTTGGTCAGAAAGTAATCTTGACTAGCGGGGACTCGCGGAGATTACGAAAATTTCAGGAGAAATTGGGTTATGATTAGTGGGTGCTCGCGGTAATCTATAACTAACCGGTATAGGATAATTAGACAACTTAAGTGTTCATAATTGCATGCATGTAATGAAGTTGGATTACATAATACTAGAATACTTTCTCTATAATTTATACAAGTTAATTGTTATTTCTATTTCTCTTAAGTATTCGTGACAAATTGAAGGTCTCTTACGCGACACAAAGGTGACGCCTCGTCAAAATAGTTACTAAAACATCAATAGAAAGAAAGAAATTAAGAATATCCGTCCCTGTGGTTCGATCCTGATTACCATTGTATTAGATTTATTTAATCATTTGATTGCAGGTTAAAACCAGTATAAATACTATGTTTGCAGAGGTACAGGATAGCTCTGTCAGAGCTTTAGGGAGGCAGAGGCCCATGGAGGATTCCATATCCAAATGGTGGGCAAAGGCATGAGCTGTAAGATTTGACATTTTTGCTACCTATAGGGAGTTCCTCCTATCTCTTGTTCTTAATTTTATTATTCTGCCTTGTAACTTCCATTTGTGAATGATGAATTCTTTCATGTGTACTTAAATTTTCGTTCTATGGTTATAGGTTTAACTTGATGGTTGATATTATGTAATAGTACTATCATATGGGCTTTCATAATTATTAGGGTTTCTATCAATGATTATGAATTTGTGGAATTAGGAGTAGCTACCGTAGTTGCACATAAGATGTTTGACAAGAGTCTTGAATGAACATTATTGAACTTAGACCACCACTGATAGAATTTGAATGCTCTTTGGTTTTGATTAGAGCAAATTGATTTGAAAGGCTTTAGGCACTGATTTTAGGGTTTAGGGCCCAACAATTACCACGGAAACATAGGTAATAGAGAGAATTAGGATAATCTAAGTAGCTTGATTGTGCTTAGTTTCATAATAGCTTGCCATCTACACTACTTTAATGAGTCTTAACTAAATTACTTCGTTAAACTTGATAGTTTTGTAGCATCAACCAAGTACATTGAGCTATTAACCTTCCTAGGTTCCTTGAGAGGTATTACTTGATTTGTTACTTATCTATTTTCTTTAATCTTCCCACTTTATAGCTTGATTGTGTGACTCTAAAAAGTATAGTAAATGCTTGATTCCATACAAATGCGTGTGAATTCGACCCGTGCTCGCCACAGTATTACTTGCTTAAGACACCGTGCACTTACGGTCTCTTATTTATACGCATCAACCATGCGACCGTTGAGCGTAATATGTGAAACTTTTAAGTTTATCTTTTTCTTTTATAGGAAAATTAACAAATATATATGTCTTATAAAAAGTATGATTTTCCTTTGAAAAAATATTAACAAAAATTTATTCCCTCATTTTACACCAACTATTGTACACTGAATTCCAAACGAGCAGTTGTGGTGCAAGGCATGGGCAATAGTTGCATACAAAACTTCAGGTTTTTTTAAAAAATTACGTAAAAAATTTTTCGATTTGATACTAGCCATAAAAATGTCTTCTCCATTTCCATAATGATGATTATTGTCATAGTATAAGTCACTAACGATTTCCTCCACAGAAGTTTCGTTGGTAAATGGCACTAAATGCAGGTGGACAATAACAACAAGATCAAAGATAAATCTTGTAGTAATATTACTTGTTCAGTTGTTTCTACTGAAAATGCTGAAGATGCTTCAGCTGCTTGTGTTTTTGCTGAAAATTCTGAAGTTGCTTCAGCTGCTGGTGTTTTTGCTGAAAATGGTGAGGCTTCAGCTGATGCTGCTTGCGCTGTTGTGGAGGCTGAGAACTCAGAATCAAAAGTAGCTGAAATGGCGAAGGAGTTGGAAATATCCTATTATACGGGGCTAACTGTAGAAACACCAACAAAAACATCTTGATCGGCACCGTGCGACCTTTGAGAGTAATATGTGTAACGTTTGAGGTTTTCTTTTTCTTTTATAGGAAAAATAACAAATATATGTCTTATCAAAGGCATAATTTTCCATCAAAATATATTAACAAAAATTTATTCCCTCATTTCGCGCTAATTATTGTAGACTGAACTCCCAAATCCGCAATTCTGGTGCAAAGCGTGGGCAATAACTGTGCAAGCGTTGCACACAAAACTTAAGGTTTTAAGAAATTACGTAACAAATTTTTGTATTTGATACTAGCCATAAAACTGTCTTCTCCATTTCCATAATGATGATTATTTCCATAGTATAAGTCAATAACCGTTTCCTCCACATAAGTTTTGTTGGTAAATGGCACTAAATGCATGTGGACAATAACTACAAGATCAATGATAAATCTTGTAGTAATATTACTTGTTCAGGTATTTCTACTGAAGATGCTTCAGCTGCTGTTGTTTCTGCTGAAAAGGCTGAAGATGCTTCAGCTGCTGGTGTTTTTGATGAAAGTGGTGAGGAGGCTTCAGCTGATGCTGCTCGCTTTGTTGTGGAGGCTGAGAATTCTACATCAAAAGTAGCTGAAATGGCGGAGGACTTGGAAATATCATATTATACGGGGCCAACTATACCAACACCAACAAAAACATCTTCAACAAATATGGGTAACTTTGAAGTTTTTCTTTTTCTTTTATGGGAAAAATAACAAATATATATTTCTCATCAAAAGAATGATTTTCCTTTGAAAAATATTAATAAAAATTTATTCTTCATTACTGGAGGCTGAATTCCAAACGGGCAGTTGTGGTGCAAGGTATGCTCAATAACTGTGCAATCGTTGTACACAAAACTTAAGGTTTTAAAAAATTAGGTAACAAATTTTTTTATTTGATGCCAACCATAAAACTGTCTTCTCGATTTCCTTAATCATAATTATTGCCATAATAAGTCAGCGGCGGACACAAGGCGGGGCGAGGGGGTGCCGACGCCCCACCTTCCAATGGGAGCTAAGGGTAGTAGTAATACTACCTCTTAGCTCCGCCCCGTCGCCACCGCAGCTGAAGAAGAAGACGTCGTCCCGCCGCTGCTTCGCTGCGGCTTCTTCTTTCTTTTTATTTTTTTTTTCCCCCCCCAGTAAAACGACGTCGTTCTACTAAGGGGGAAAAAATAAAAATAAAACTTTTGAGGGGCCAATTACGAAAACCAAATATTTTCAAATCAAAACCCCACCCATTCTAATCTAATCTAATATTCCGCCCCATTTCAATTTCTCAATTGAATTGCCCAATTCAATTAAATTCCAATTGCCCTAACTCCACACCCTTCTTGCGGGAACAGCCATTTCCCTCCCCTTCAATTCAACCACCGCAGAACGACCACCGCTGCAGCCGATGTCCAGCAATAGCCTCGGTGCTGCCGTTGGCTCCCTTATGGCCTCATTGAAACATAAAAACTTCTGAGTTTAATTATTTATTTTCGTTTTATTTATTTTTCTTATCATTGTTTCTAACTTTTAATATTTGTATATATTTTTATAGTTAGTTGTTTAATTTTGTATTAAATGTAATAAATGATTATAGACTATAATAGTGTTATTTCAATGATATTTATGAATTTACAATTGAATATTTAATGACAAGAATTGTGATTGTGATTTTGATTATAATTATTTGATAGTTTGTGTGACGATTGTGTTTTAATATGATTGTGTTGTTAGTATGTCTGGTATTGATTGTTCAGGCGTAAATAAATGATTATTTTTATTTTTTTAAATATTTATTTTTAAGGTTTTTTTTTGGAACATACATCATTATGGTTATTTTGATACTTGAGTATGTATATTATTTAATAATATTAAAAAAAAAATAGTACTGAAAGGTCGCCCTTACTAGTACTTTGTTCTGTGTTCGCCGCTGTAATAAGTTAATAACCACTTCCTCTACCTTGACCAGAGCCAAGAGAAGAACCCCGTATTGCTCCAATATTCCCAAAAGCATCTAACAATTTTGTAGTCCCATTTTCAGTTTCAGTGAAGTCATTGGTTTAGCAGACTTAGCATCGTAATTTAAACTCCTACCAATGACCACACCACACACATATATATGTATATATATATATATGTATATGTATATCCAACTGGATTGTTAAACCTGTTTGAATATACATTCTGAATAGGGTTTAAACTACGTTTGTAATATAATAAGCTATAGGTTTTCACAAAGTGATAGACTTGATCTTTGCATAGAAAGTAAAAAATAAAAGGGTTATTCTAGATAAATTATCTTTCAGATTTAATTAAATGAAAATTTTGTGTCAACGGTCGAACCGTGCAACTATCGGGTGTTAGATGTGCAACTTCTATTTTTTTTTTCTTTTTACAATTTTCATTTATAAAAAATATAATGTTTTTTATCAAAAGTTTTATTTTCCTTCACAAAAATATCAAGAAATTTTTTTTTCCCTTCACTATGATTGATATACTTTGATCATATAACTTGCACTGCGACATGAAGTATATAGATAAATAAATGTTGAGAAAGATAAATCAGGCTCACTCATTTTGTCTTCACTGCAGCAATATATCTTTCTTTCTTTGCAGCAAACTTAGCCTTTCCTTATGCAATAAAAAAAATTAGATATTTTCTGTAAAAGGCTCACACATTGTAAATGAAGATATTTATAACTATCATCTCTAGAAAAACAATGACCTTATCTTGTCAGGTAAAAAATTCACTATTATATGAATTTCATAGTCATTATCCTTGCCGAGAAACTTGACTGTGTCTCTCGCCGGAGACATATGACAAACAATTATAAGAATGACAATATTGCAACTGCGAAGAAAATACTTTTACTCATCATGATGAAACTCGTTTTGCAAATAGATGAGACAATTTTCTGGTGTTGTAATTAGGCAGTACTACAGTTCAACCCACCTTTCTGTAAGGTCTTTTAGAATGGTTTTCTTTCATTTCCTCTACCGATTTAGATGTGCACGGTATATTAAGTGACCGGGAAAAAGTGGTCACTAGGTTTTAAAATTTGTGGCCAAAATTTGTGGTCACCAAAAATAATGGAAAAAGAGTTACTGCCAATTAGAAAACATTTAGTGACCAAATTTGGTGACGAGAGATCTTGTGCTCACCGAAAGATGTGCACTGTGAGTTAAGCGACCAAAAAATAGTGGTCATTAGTGAGGAAATTTCCAAGTGACCAGGAATTTGGTCACAAAATTCCCGTCAATTAACACGTTTTAGTGACCAAATAGATGAATGTGGACCATGTCGAATTAGATGGAAAAAGGAAAGAAAAAAAATATGCAGCATCTAAGGTGATATAAGTCCAATAAGAATGGAAATGAAAAAGGGGAAGAAAAAGAAAGGAAAAACAAAAGCGTGGAGCCTCACAAAGATTAAAACCTGCAACAACATATCTCAACACGAATCTAAATGGTAAATTTTACCAACTTGGCCAACTACAATCATTGAGCAATTAGGAAGGAAACATAATCCTCCCTCCGTCCTACTCAAAGAGTCCACTTTAAAATGTGTACAACTTATTATGGTTTGTGAGGTACAAACTTAAAATAAGTAATTTACCACCATATTTTTCGCTTATATTCTTACTTTAAATGTAAGGGTTAATTATAAACCACACATCCTTATATTAGTAAGGATATGTAATGTAAATAAATTCAAAGTGGACTCTTTAAATGGCACGGAGGGAGTATAAAATAATTCATGTTCACATAATTCGAAAAAACATAAACAGCTTGTATTAATCCCCTACCCTAATATTTTTATTTTGGTCCATACCATTTAATAATGTTACTAAAACACCCTCATATAAGTGATTATAGTTAATATTTATTATAATTTACACCCCTCACAAATAAAAAATTAAAATATAACACCCTAATAATTACAAATTGTACCCAACAATTATGTTTTTAGTTTAGGGTTTAGGGTTTATTATGAATCCCTGTGAATTGTTATAAAGTTGTCCAATATTATCTTTTTATTTCAAATATTTTATATTCTTTTGTTCTAGAATTGTAACCAAAGAAAATCCCTTCTAATAAAATGGGAGGGTTGGGTGGTGGTAATTGAGAGGGGCTTGTAGTATTGAGATCATGGGTTCGAACCTAGTGGGTTGCAAATATACAAAAAAAAAATATTATTTCCAAATAATATAATGTAATAAAAAGAAAAAAGGTGAAAATAAAATTATTAAAGCTCACACAGAAATTCTGAGATGAAATTGCGAAAGAAAGAAGAATTTGAGAGGTTGGGACAATTTTTCATTTCTCCTTTTTGTTGAACATATAATTCAAATAAAAGTACTTGGTCTTGATTAATGTTGATAGTATATTTTATTCTAAATAAAAGAGAGGCTGCAAATTCTCACTTCACTCTACATCATGAAATTGAAAGTTAATTTTTATCTTCACCCACTAAATTTACTATTAAGTCAAAGCACAAATTTATACGTGAAGTCATGTAGATTTACTTTAGCAATAAGTTATTTGACAAATTTTTGCTTAGACAATAACATTAACCAAACTTAATTGAGTGTTGACTTAACATGAAGGACTTTATTATTATTATTATTTTTCCTCTAAATATACCTGGATAGAATGTGAATAGGCAATTTTTACAACTTGAGTGGTAATTTAATTTATCACCAACTTTACCCATTTTTGTGATTTTACAGTCAGGCAATCTTTAATTAATGGGTGAATTACATTTACCTCGCCTGAAGTTTGGTCAAATAACAATAAGTCTCTGTGATTGTAAAATGTATAAATATCTTGGTGAACTATCCAAAAAAATTTTGTTTCATGTTTATTTTTTCACTAACAGTAGGCTGATATCGAGTGAGTCGCACCGATATTTAGAACACTAGAACTCTGATCGTTTATGAAATAAATAAGTTTAAATTAAAATTTTACCGAGTCTAATATTCCATTTATATTAATTTATTTATTCAATAAAGAAGCCCAAAATGAACTTTTACCGAGCCCATCCTGAACTTTTGTGGATAAAGTTTGTATTTGTTCTCAGTCATAACGAACATATATCAATTTTGTAATTATGACCAAATTACAAGAAAGTATTTGTAATTTTTAAAATCACGGGAACTTATTTGTTATCTGAGCAAACTCGGGGGAGGTAAATGTAATTTTCCCTTAATTAATCCGGTAATTTTATACAACATTAAGGGTAGTTTGTAACAAAATGAGTTGGGAGTTTTAGGATTTATGAGATCGGGCAAACCCGAGCTAATAAAACAATACCAACCAAATTAATGCTACTCAATAATACAAATCCCCAATTGGGGCAAACAAGAGTATATATAGAAACACAAAGTAAGTAGTCTACCCTTTTCTAATAAGAAAACTAAAACTATTACTAAACCTATTATTACCAAAAACCTATTATTACCATATATCTAACAGGACTTGGGACAGCTACACCGCCAAGTTTGTATGTGGTTCAAACTTCATAGCATCTCCAACTCTTGTAGCAACTATTATTGGCTTTAAATTTAAAAAAAATTGGGACCATTAATGGCTACAAGGCATTATGGGCTAGGGTGTTTTCCAGCCTTGTAGCCATTTTGTGAAGGAAAAAATATATATTTCTTAGTACTCTCTCCGTCCCAATTTGAGTGTCACTTAAGAAGTTTTTACACAAATTAAGAAAAATATAAAAATACTATTTAACCTTATTTAAGTTAATTTACTACTTTGTTATAGATTTTAGTAAAGGAGTATTTTACTATCTCAAGACTTTTTTTGGTGATATCCCAATTAGTTGTAGTAGTTATAGTTAATAAGAAGAAAGAGAATAATAGTACCCATGTTTTCAAGATAATGCATTATTTTTAAAACACATTGAAAGTAGTAGTAGTAGAAAGGTAAACATGGAACAATTAGTATAATATAGCCTTGGAATGTGTAAGTGACACTTAAATTGGGATGGAGGGAGTATTATTTACTTAATTACATAAAGTTTTTAAGAATTATTGTCAATAATAATAAATAAATTATATTTAGCGCAAGAAATATAAGGAAAATTGTGAAAATTAATTTGATTATAATTATTCTATTATTGTTATGAAGTAAAAGAATTAAAAAATAAAATCGAATAAAAACTCAACATATATATAAAACAAAATTTTTATTAAAAATTTTGAATATTCAATACAGATACACATTTTATTTCCAATACAAGGAAATTAAAGATTGCATTGCATAAAATCACTATTACATTATAAAAAATGAATAAAACTAAATTATGAAACTTCACAAAAATAAAATAAGTATACATCAATCTTAACAAATAAAATTATGCATAAGAAGAATTAAACGATTATTATATTGACACATTAAAAAAAATGCTAAACTAAGTATATTATTTAAATAAATAAAAAAGATGAACAAAAGCCAAAGCCATTTTTCACTTCGACTGAATTTTTGCCGCCATCAATGCTGCAAAATGGCGCCAGTTGGAGAAGTTACTTACAATGGCTCCGGTTAGAGATGCTCTCAGCCATTAATCGCATGGTGAATCCAAACACCATTAATGGAGGAGGAGGGAGCTTTCTCTCCTTTAGTTTTTAGTTTTTAGTTTTCCTCTTTGTTGAGGTGTTTGTCTCCATCTTCATGGAGTGATCTTGTTTAGGCTCTGTTCTCTTGGTGACCTAATTTGGGAATTTTTGGTTATAGGGAAGAAATGTTTTTGGATGGAATTTTCTTATGGAAAATTGTATAGGAGAGAGATAAAAAAGTATAATGATTGTGCTATTTTTTAAATTAATGTGAGGGAAGATTTTGAGGAAAATTTAAATTTTGAATTTTAAATTGAGTAAAAGTTGAGTTTCTTTTTTTCGGTTAGATTTTTGAAGAAAATTTGATCATTTTCTTAAAATGAGAATGGAAAGGAACAGAGCCTTAGTCTCCTCTTTTAGAATTGTGTGGGTACTTTTAGTAGTATATATTTACAAATCTGGGGCTTTTATTGAAGAAAGTTGTGGGGAAAAAAAAAAGAATGAAGATGTGTTTTGCCTTTGCTACCAGATCTACTCGAGAAAAAGCGGAAGGTGAAAAAAAAATGAAAAAAAAAGAAAAGGAAAAACAATGGATAGTAGACTCACACCGGTTTAGAGACAAATTTCATGGCTGGCAGATTATCCAACAGAAGTGTGAGGTATTGTTCGTGCCCAATGAGTTTAGGGTTACATTCATTTTGGAAAAAGAAAGATAGATCTAATACCCAATGTGTGATGTTGGTGCAAAGATGAAGTTTTTAAGGACAATTTTGTTGAGTGCTAACTTCAGCTGTAATATTTCCTCTCTAAGTACTATTAATTGTTTATACTTTCAGGAACTTGTGTTTTTCTTTCAACCTTCAACGTTGAAGGAAATCAATGGTCAATGTTGCCCACTTTGTAGGATTATTTGATCTATCAAATCTATTATGAATATAATCTACGTATTTCTAGGAAAAAAAAAAATCAAAACACATTTATGAAGGAAAATATTATTTTACGTGGAAGTCACATGTAGGATAAAAAAATAAAGATAATTTTAATTACTAGTTTTTTATTGATTTGTTGCATTCTTTCTATGGAGGCAACTATGCATTTAACAATTTTTCATAACATAGGAATAAGTTTTTTCTTCCCTTTATTGACGACAAATTATATATAGTGTATGTTATTGTAGCAAAATTAAAATCAGGGTTTGAAATACAAATGCCTTCTATAATAAATTTCATCATCAACAACAAAACTTTTTATATCTTTTTATATAATATTTATATTTTTGATACATTTATAATATTATTAAAACTAATAAAAGTAAAATTTAGGGAAAATTTGTGTTAGGGGCAGTAGAACTTTCAAAATTATAAATAAGGGTGTAAATTTCATATAATTTTTAATAAGGGCAGTAACCATTAAACAAAAATTAGATAATAAAAATATATTTCTATAGACATTAATACTCTTCAATAATTTAAGGGGGAAAAAATTCGATCAAACAAAAAGCTCAATTTGATTAGGTTTCTAAATGAATCTAGCTAATCATTCCGTTCTCCCTACTTTTCTTAATCGTGAAACTAACCCATCCATTCATTCTCAGAGTTGAAATCTTCATAGCAGAAATCTAGCTTTTCCTTTCGTCCCACAAGTCTTCCTCTCTGTTTTTCGGTGTCAGGCCTAATTGTACCAGGTTTTTTGGCTGCTGCTGTTGTTCTTTGAACTCCATTGGGTTAAATAAAATTTTAAGTTCTTTGAAGGAAAATTCTAAGTTTGATTATGCTATTAATGCAATGTTCTTTTGATATTTTCGGGATTGAAGTTTTCCTTTGCTTTCCTTCTTCCTCTTTGGGGATTTCTTTCGTTTATTTTTTTTCAGTTTATCTCTCATTTAAAAAAATAAACACAACAACACATTGATTATCTGCAACTAATGATTCCTTTGGTTGCAATTGATGGATATGCATCCGATTGTTGTGGATTGGCGACTGAAGGTTTCATTAACCATGTCAATTGAGTGCCTCCTGCGCAACCGTCGCAGCCATGGGCGGCTGTTTGGGAAACCTTGGTAACTTCCATATAACCCCCCCCCCCCCCCTAGATGATAAGCCAAAGAATTTGGTCGCCCAGAAATAACTAAAAACTGAAGAGAAACTAACAAACCAATTATGGAAAGAAAACAGTGAAGGAAGGAAAACAAAGAAAGAGGGCAAAGCTAGGTCCGACCCAGCGATTGTGAAATTTTCGGAGAAACCAGGCGGAAAGTTTTTGTGCGTAACTGTAATGAATATAGTAGTAAATTCCAGAAACTGAATTGCAGAGAATTGTAATGGAGGGAGGAAAGGAAAGGAAAGGAAAGGAAAAGAGAATTCAAGGAGCGTATGACAAGATTAAGGGTGAGAAGTTTCATAATTAAGGACTCTTGAGTTTTTTGATTGATTAGAATATTTTTTCCTTAATAATTAAAGGGTATTAATGTCTATAAAATATATTTTTATTGTTTAATTTTTTATTAATAATTTACTGCCCTTATAAAAAAATTATATAAAATTTGCACCAGTATTTATAATTTTAAAAGTTCTACAGCCCTTTACAAAAATTTTCCCTAAAATCTAAACAAAGATTTGAACTAAACTTTGATATTATGCTTGCCTTAAAAATTGTGAAATACATAATTTGAATGCTGAAAATGTGAATCAAAATGGGTTAATAATTTGTTTTTATTTGATAAATATTCTCATATAAATGCTAAAGTACTTAAAATGTATAATTTTTCCCATGCATTAATTCTTAATAACTACATACAAAAATATTAATGGTACAATAAAAGGTTGGATACAATTAATTAATGTATATATATATATATATATAATATTAATCAACGATGTTTCTTAAAATAGGTAACATATATAATTAGCAGAAAAGTTTTTAAATACAAGAATAGAATAAAAACATAAGCTAATTAAAATTTATCTTATAGGGTTAATTATGCATAACCTCCTTGTAGTTTGGAAAATTTTTAAATGACCCCCTTATAGATTAAAAAAATTACAAATGACCCCCTGTGATTTCAAAAGTATACCAAAAATGCAATTGGGTTTTAAAACTACAAAGAACCCCACTGTGATTTTTAAAAATTACCAAGAACCTGCTCACACATTTTAAAGCATAAGGGGGTTCTAAATATTTTTTATGCTTATTCTTTAAAATTTCAGAAACTACAAGAGGGTTTCATGTAACATTTTAAAAACCATAGGGGGATTCTTTGTAGTTTTATAACACAAAGGGGTTTTTGCTATACTTTTGAAACCACATGGGGGGTCATTTGTAATTTTTTAAACCATATGGGAGTTATCTGAAAGTTTGCCAAACTACAAGGGGGTTATGCGTAATTAACCCTATCTGATAACATTAGGATGAAAATATTTAAACTATGAGATATCTTAATAAAGAAGAAAATAAATAATAATTTATTAAATTAGAGTTTTTTTTATAGTTAAATCAATATAAATAAAATAAAAGATACAGTTTCAGAAATAAAATACATATTATTAAAAAATTTATTGAGTAGAGCATTAGATAATAAGCAAATAAGTTTACTTTTATTAATTAAAAAATATATTTGCTTATTATTAATTTTTCGTATCAACCTTTTAATGTATTTTCATTATTATTTAGACAAGCGCTGAATTAATAATAATGAAAATACACTAAAGGTTGAAACGATAATTTATTAAAAAGACCCCAAAAAAAGTAGTTAAAAAATTAGGAACTAGACTGAAATTTGCATAAATATTAAACAAATATTAGAAATGAGGATGGTACAATAATGTGTCAAAAACGCTATCCAAAGGAAAAGAAAAGTCGATTGCACGTATTTGTTAATTAGAAGAGTGAAAAGATGTCATGTGTGTGTTCTACCTGGACCAAAGATGTAGAATGCATATCAAACATTTTTTTTTTTCCTTAAAGCAAAAAAAGTGAAAAGAGAAGTCAATTGTAATACGTGGTTGTTGAAAGAGTGAAAAGAGACCACGTGTGTGGGTGTTTTGATTCGACCAAAGAGGCATAATGCATATCAAACTCTCTTTTTAATGAAGAAAAAAGTTAAAAGAGAAGTCCATTGTAACAGGTGCTTGTTGGAAAAGTGAAAAGAGGCCACGTGTGGGTGTTTTGACTCCACTAAAGAAGCATAATATATATCAAACTCCTGTTTTTTGTTTTTTGTTTTTTTTAAAAAGGGAGGTCATTGGTACTTTATATGTATTGGATATGTGATGCAAATTAATAATAATAATATTTTTATTATTTTCAAGTTATTGGAGGTCATTTTGCATTTAGTACTGCACTACCGTAGCAGCCAACTCAAAGATTCCCTTAAACTCTCCTGTAATCTTTAGTGAGTTAAGTTCATACATGCAATTATATATGTTTGGGGTGATTTTTTTAGTCCACTTTAAAAAATATATGACTTATTATTGATTATGAGTTATAACACCTAAAACAAATAATTTGGTAACATATTTTTTATTTGTATCCTTACTTTATAAATAAATGTTACTTATGGACTATACCTTATTATATTACTAAGTATACGTAATGTAAACAAATTCAAAATATACACTTTTACTGGGACAATAATTCTTTTTTGGAAGTGCATTATTTGAGTAGGACGGATGGAGTACTTTATATACTCTATCCGTCCATTAGAGGAGTCCAATTTGAAAAAAATTTTTGTTCAAATAAAATAGTCAACTTTCAAATTATTTACACTCATACCCATATTAATATAATCATATATGATGCACAGTTAGCCCATACCTAATAAGTAATTATATAAATGAAATAAAAAATGTCAAATTAATTATTTTATTGTACTTTGATGGAGACACAAAGTTTTTGGATAGAATGGTTTAGCAAGATATCAGATGCTGCTGCTGGAAGAGGTAAGTTTCCTGGTTTACTCCAAATTAAGGCCGCCGATGTTAGTGCCTTTTCTCTACTTTTCCGATTGAGCTTAGTTCTGTTTCCTTTTAAAACTCTGACCTGTACCTATTAGAATTAATTGGTTCTGAAGGCAAATTTTCAGTATTGCTTTGCCTTTCTCTCTGTTTGCTGAATTGCCCTGTTTCACATTTCTGTCTTCTTAATTTTTGCTGAAATGCTGAACTGAGTTTTGAGCTTTCTGGACAGAAATTCTGGTCTGAAAATCTGGGCTGCACTTGGTATTCTGGACGAAAATTCGGTTGCACTATATTTCGGAAAAATCTGGACTGATTTTGAAATTCTATTTCTGGACTGAAATTCGGAGTCTAAGTTCCTGGATTACTGAACTTTGTTGATGGACTGAGTTTTGGTGAACTATTTCTGAGATAAGGCTTTACTTCAGTGCTGCTATTCAACTGTTGGTCTTTTGAATTTCTGGTAGAATCTGGACTGCCCCGCATTTCTGTTTGGACTGTATTTGCTTATAGGTTTCCTCTGTTTTTCTAGCTTTTGCTGTGCTGTTCTTTGTTTGGAAATCTATCCTCTTTGGCTGTACGGGAGTTAGGATTTAGGACAGAATAATAATATAAGGGGAGATGGGTAATCATTTATGATCCAGTTGCTGTTAGCTGGAAAGCTTGCCTTCTGCAAAGCTAAATACAAAGGTTACTCTGCCGAAATTTCGGGTGCTCGAGGCAATAACAGAGATTTTGTTTGGTTACTACTTGGCTCAGTTTGGTTCTGCAAGCACAACTCCGACGCCACCGCCAATGGAGGCTCCTCCTCCCAGCGGTAAGCCGCCTTCTTTTGCGGCAATGCTGGCGGCCAAACCACAACCCAAACATGGTCTTCATCATGTCACTAAATACCTCGGCGAACCTGCACTTCTATTCCCAGATGAAGATGTCACCAAACTTTCTGCCCCTTTCGAACTGGCGCTGATCGGAAAATTCTCGAAGGGTAGACCATCCATGGAGGACCTCCGAGATGCCTTCGAGACAACACGTTTTGCCGCCCGCTATGATCTGGGATTGATGGATCATCGACATGTTTTGATCCGCTTTGAATTGGACACCGATTACCAACGGTGCAGGCTCCTATCCATATGGAATTTCGCCAATTACACGATGCGTGTTATGAAGTGGACTCCGATGTTTGATCTCAATGCATAGCCGTCCATCGTTCCAGTTTGGTTCACCTTACATAAAGTTCCCACTTTTTATTACAACGAGCAGGCTTTGGTGGCGATCGGAAACCAAGTCGGCAAATTCCTCAAGGTGGACGCTGCCACAAAAAGTCTCACAAGACCTTCAGCTATCAAAATTTGTGTCGAATTAGCTATGCTCAAATCCCCTCCCAGATGACTCAGACTAGGCACCCTTTCTAGGAATTTCTGGATTCCGATTGGGTGCGAAGCCCTCCCAAAATATTGCCTCTTTTGTAATAAACAGGGGCACCTTGACACAGAGTGCCACCATGCCCTCCCCAAGGCTCCACCCCATATGCTACCCAAACACCCTGTTTCAAAAGCACCCCCGCAGTTGCCTGTGCAAATTCTCAAGAGGTCTCCGATGCCGATCGACCCCTCCTCGAAATGGCAAATCAAAGGCCATGCCCCTGCGATTGTTGAGAATCTGGTTGAGCATTCTCTTTCGGGTGGATCCAGTCTAAACTCACAGGAAAAATTGGCAATTCTAGTACTTCGCAATTCCTTTGCTCTTCTCAGTGAAGCAGAGGATGTTTTACAGGAAAAGGAAATTCTGAATGGGAACGAAGAATTGATGGATGAGGAATTTAAAGTCGAAGCTCCTCCTACCTGTTTGGAACCTGATACCATCACCCAAGACCTGGTTTTGCTGTCCTCAATGTCAGAATTTCCACTTCTAGCACATCCCTCAAAATCAGAACAGAGAGCTCAGAGTCCAGAAGAGGATTCTGATGAGACCCAGTCAGATGGCCAGCTTCGACGTCGAAACGATTTGCTCCCTCCAAAGGAGATCCACCAATAAGAGCTCATAAAATTCCAAACTGAAAGCCTCAGTTCTGAAACCTCTCTCGCAAGCTACCTCTTCAGCTCTTTCACTACTTCCTTATCATCCCAAGTTGCCAACACAAATTGAAGAGGATACACCTCCAGACTCTCCTGAATTAGACACAACCCCACCAGCCCTAACCCCAAAAGTAAAAAAGAAACGTCGTGCAGCTCCAAAGCCTTTTGTTCCCCATATTAAGTCTAAAGTAGTGACCGTTCGGTCAGCAGCCCGCCATACTCTGAAGGTGCATAAATGAATTACAACTATTTAATTTGGAATGTTCATGGTATCTGCGGTGTTGCCTCTCAACGCCGTGTACAAAAATTAATGTCTTTACATAATATTTCTGTGCTGGTTTTGTTGGAGCCTATGGTTCCTGATAAAAATATAAAAGAAAAGATTTGTTGAACAATAATTTTATTGTGTGTATAACATTGTACAAAGAGAGCCTATATATAGACTAGGTATAGGCTAAGTGTAGTACAAGTAGTACAAGCAGTACACTAGGTGTAGTACAAGTAGTACAATAGTACAAGTAGTACAAGTAGTACACTAGGTGTAGTACAAGTAGTACAAGTAGGATACTGGGTTAAGCTCATTGGACTAATCTATACATTAACAGCCCATTGGGCTAATCTATACACTAACATCCCCCCTCAAACTCAAGGTGGCAAGGAGGAAGCCAACTGGAGTTTGGATATAAGATCTCGAAGACGACCAGGTGGGTGAGATTTGGTGAAAATATCAGCAGGCTGGTCAGCAGATGATATGGAGAATAACTTGAGAGTGCCTTTCTTGATATGCATGCGAGTAATGTGGCAGTCGATCTCAATGTGCTTGGTACGTTCGTGGAAGACATCATTGTGAGCAATGTAGATAGCACTACGATTGTCACAATAAAGAGGAGTAGCAATGGGTTGTGGAGCATCCATGTCAGCCAAGAGCCAGCGCAGCCAGACAAGCTCACAGGTGGTATCGGCAAGGGCACGATACTCAGCCTCAGTACTGGAACGGGAAACAACTTCCTGCTTTTTGCTACGCCATGAGACAAGAGAAGTACCCAACAGGAAACAGAAGCCTGTGATAGAGCATCGATCAGTCAGATCACCAGCCCAGTCCGCTTCTGAATAAGCATGAAGCTCAAGTGAAGACTGAGAGGAATAGTGGAGACCATGATAAAGTGTACCCTTGACATATCGGAGTATCCGAAGAACAGCAGCATAGTGAACAGAACGAGGGGCATCCATGAATTTACTAACCATACCCACAGCATGTGAAATATCGGGACGAGTAACAGTGAGATAGATTAGACTACCAACCAACTGACGATAGCGAGTAGCATCAGATAAAGGTTCACCGTCTAAGGGTGTGAGCTTGGCATTATATTCCAAAGGAGTGGAAGCAGTCTTGTTGTCAGTGATACCGGCTTTGGAGAGAAGATCAGAAGCATATTTAGCTTGGAAAGATAGTATCCATCAGAGGATGAGGTAACCTCAAGACCAAGAAAATAGCTGAGAGTGCCCAAATCTTTCATCTCAAAATGCTGACTGAGAAAGAACTGGAGAGAGCGGATACCTGCAGAATCATCTCCAGTAATAATCATATCATCAACATAGAGAAGAACAAGAGTGATACCAGCAGAGGATTTGCGAACGAAGAGAGCAGTGTCATGAGGACTCGAAGTGAAACCCTGCTGAGCAACAACTGAGCTGAACTTTTCAAACCAAGCTCGAGGAGCCTGCTTGAGGCCATAAAGAGCACGGCGAAGACGACAAACTTGACTGCCTAAATGTGGATAACCAGGGGGTGGTTGCATGTACACTTCTTCATTAAGGTCACCATTGAGGAAAGCATTTTTCACGTCCATTTGATAAAGAAGCCAACGGCGAACAGCAGCCACAACAATGAGACAGCGGACAGATGTAAGGCGAGCAACAGGAGCAAATGTTTCCTCATAGTCAATGCCATACTGTTGGGTAAAACCCTTGGCAACTAGGCGAGCCTTGTAGCGTTCAACAGATCCATCAGCCTTGGTCTTGATCTTGTAGACCCACCTACAACCTACTACAGTCTGACCAGGAGGCAAATCAACCATATCCCAAGTGTGATTTTTATTAAGGGCATCTAGTTCATCATTCATAGCTTGCTGCCAAAGAGGGTCAGTATGTGCCTCACGATAGGTGCGAGGTTCATAGAGGGTGGCAAGGGCAAAAGAGCAATGATAATCAGAGAGATAAGAGGGAGGAATGCTTACCCGAGTGGAACGACGAAGTTTTGGACCATCAAGAGATTCAGGAGATGGTGGTGCCACAGGATCCAAGACAGGCAGGTCATGTGCCGAGGACAGAACCGTAGATGAGTCGTCTGGAGAGGCATCCGATGTTGAAGAATCCTCCACAAGTTTAGGATAGAGAGGGAGAAGAAGATCAGTAAAAATGGGAGACTCGGAGGAAGAGGATGCAGGAAACTGCTGGAGACTCGTAAAAGGACGATGTTCCCAAAACTCAACATGACGGGAGACACGAAGACGACGAGAAATGGGATCATAGCAGCGAAATCCCTTTTGAGATACACCATAACCAAGGAAACAATAGAGACGAGCACGAGGTTGGAGCTTTGTTCGTTCATGAGTAGGAAGAGAGACAAAGCAAGCACAACCAAAAACCCGAAGAGATGAGTAGTCAGGGGTTTGACCATAGAGAAGCTCAAATGGTGATTTGTTGTGTGTAGTTGGTGAAGGGATGCGATTAATGGTGTATACAGCAGTGAGGGCAGCCTCACCCCAAAAACGTTCAGGAAGAGAGGCAGAAATGAGAAGGGTACGGACAACATCAAGAATGTGACGATGTTTTCGTTCTGCACGACCATTTTGTTGGGAGGTATAAGGACAAGACCGCTGAGTAAGGGTACCATGATTGTCTAAAAAGAATAGGAAAGACTTATCATTATATTCTTGAGCATTATCTGATCGAAAAACTTTGACAGTGCGATTAAACTGTGTTTGAATCATTTTATGAAATGTTTGATAAACAGACACAAGTTCAGACCTATGATGAAGCAGATAAATCCAAGTATATCGAGAAAAATCATCCACAAATATGACAAAATATCTAGATCCCCCCTCAGTAGGAACAGGTGCAGGACCCCAAATATCAGAATGTATAAGATCAAAGGGTGCGGAAGAAAAGGAGTCACTATTATTAAAGGGCAATTTTGTTTGTTTGCCAAAATGACAAGAAGTACAATCAAAATTTTGAAACTGAACCGAACCTAAATGACCTTGAGAAGCCAACAGCTGAAGGCGAGATAAGGATGGATGACCAAGACGAGCATGCCATAGATCAGGTGAGGAGGTAATAGTGGCAGCAGCTGCAGAAACGACTCGGGAAGGAATTTTCAGGTTATGAACCTCAAACATGCGACCAACCTTACGGCCTGTCCCAAGCACTTGACCTGTCCGGGGATCCTGCACTTCCACACCATGATTAGTAAAGAGAACATCTACGCCTAATTCACAAAGTTGGCCAACAGACAGCAAATTGAGGGATAACTTTGGGATATGAAAAGTGTCACTAAGGGATAAACAAGGAGAAGAGATTGTTCCTTTATGACTAACAGGCATAGGAGTTCCATCAGCAGTGTAAATGGTGATTGGATGTTCTAAGAGTGCCTTATCAGAAAATTGGGATTCATCAGGAGTCATATGGTTACAACAAGCAGTATCAAAAAACCAAGAATGGTTACCTGAGGTGACAGATAGGGCAGTGGAAGTACGGGATAAAACCTGTTGAACAACTGCCTCAATATCAGCCGTAGTAAGTGAGGAAGTCGAAGGTGGACCGGTAGGAACCGATGGATCAGAAGGAGATACAGCAGCTGCCCGAGGAAGAGAAGCTTTATTCTGCTCTTGCATAAATTTCTGCAATTTGCGACAAACGGAGATGTCATGCCCTTTAGCACGGCAAAACTCACAGCGAATACCTTTGGAAGACTGAGAGGTGGGACGCCCAGAGTTTATCCGTGGAGGAGCAGTGAATGCAGCAATGGGAGGCTGTGGAGATGGTGTAGCCAATACATGGTCAGATGATGACATGTTTGCTGAAGTGGCAGACGTGCGCTGGTGGTGCAGAGGCGACTCGAGGCGCGTGAAGGCGCGTGGTGTCAGGTACAGAACCGGCTGTCGGCGCGTGTTGGGCGCGTGGGAGACCGAGTTCTGGAAAGAGTTGTGGGCGTGACGGCGGGACTATTCTTCTGACCGGATTACCGGATGAAGATGAGGGCAGCGGAAGAACGCCGGAAATATCCACAGGAACCAAAAGAATTAGAGCAATGGCTCTGATACCATGATAAAAATATAAAAGAAAAGATTTGTTGAACAATAATTTTATTGTGTGTATAACATTGTACAAAGAGAGCCTATATATAGACTAGGTATAGGCTAAGTGTAGTACAAGTAGTACAAGCAGTACACTAGGTGTAGTACAAGTAGTACAATAGTACAAGTAGTACAAGTAGTACACTAGGTGTAGTACAAGTAGTACAATAGTACAAGTAGTACAAGTAGGATACTGGGTTAAGCCCATTGGACTAATCTATACACTAACAGCCCATTGGGCTAATCTATACACTAACAGTTCCTAAAATTGAAATTGATGAATTTATGCATTTATTTGGGTTGGATAACTGTGTATCAAGTGTATGTGGTAAAATCTGGGTGTTTTGGAGAGGTGGTTTTGCCCTGTCTTTGTTGCAGAAGCATGACCAATTTCTGGCCTTCGACACTACTCACCCTTCTCTTTCAGTATCATGGACTTCAGTGTTTGTTTATGGTCTTCATTCTTGGACTCAAAGAGTAAATTTATGGGAGGGCTTACTACGGCTTCAAGGAAGACCTATGGTGGTTGTGGGTGATTTTAATGTTGTTGCTATAGCTGATGAATATTTAGGGAGGAATTCCCCCCCGAAGGTGATATGCTGGATTTTTGAGAATTTATGGATACAGCGGGTTTGGCTGAACTCTGCACAGTTGGTAATCAGTACACTTGGACTGGGGTGCGCCATAATGGGAGAGTATGGAAACGACTCGATCGAGGCCTTGCTAATTCAGAATGGACTGCAGCTTTTTCGGCCAGTAACATCTAGGTGTTGAGTAGAACCACTTCAGACCATGCTCCACTATTTCTAGAGATTAAGCAGGGAGGTTCTCATGGACCTTCAGGTTTCAAGTCCCAGAAAATGTGAACTAGGCACCCCGATTTTTTAGAGGTGGTGCGGTTAGACTGGGAGGCTCCTATAGCAGCTTATGGTATGTTTGGTTTCTCTCTAAAGTTAAGAAGACTCAACACGTCTTAAGGAATGGAACAAGGCACAATTTGGGGATATCCGATCCAATGTTCTACAGGCTGAGGAAAAAGTACGTGCCCTAGAGCTTCTTTTTGATGCTCACCCAAACTCAGAGGCAGATAGGATTGCCCTTAATCACGCCCGGGCAGAGTTGATCAAGAGAATAACTGAAGAGGAGATTTTTTTGGCGGCAGTAATCAAGGATTAAATGGCTTCAGGAAGGGGATGCCAACACTGCCTTTTTTCACAAGTCAGTTAAAGCCCCGACATGCAAAGCAGGGAATTTTTAAAATTCAGAAGGCTGATGGGGATTGGTGTAGCGAACATGACCAAATAAATAGTGAAGCAGAACTATTTTTCCATGCTCTTCTTACGACAGAGGATACTGATATGGATGGAGATACCACGACTTATATGTTGGGGAACATTCCACCCATACTTTCCCTAGAAGACAACATTAGCCTCATGTCTCCCATTTCAATGGAGGAGCTATGCCAGGTGGTCTTCGATATGGATTCAGACAGTGTGGCGGGATCAGATGGCTACTCAGGACATTTTTATCGAGTTTGTTGGAAGATAATCAAAGAGGATTTACTACAGGCGGCTCAAGAGTTTTGGGTAGGGATTCCCATCCCTCGGGCGGTGGCAGCAGTCCACATTACTCTCTTGCCAAAGAGTTAATTCCTACTACTTTTGTGAACTTCAGACCAATAAGTCTATGCAATTTTTTTAATAAATTATTCTCAAAATTGGTAATGGAAAGGCTGAAGTTGCACATGCCCAAACTCATATCAGAAGAACAGTATGCTTTTGTCGCAGGGAGAGAACTCTCAGATAATGTTCTCCTTTTGCAAGAAATAACAAGATTCTTGGGGAAAAAGGTTCAGGGCCATAACATAATGATTAAATTAAATATGATGAAGGCATTTGATCGAGTTTCATGGGCTTTCCTTAATAGTCTACTGTTGCAATTTGGTTTGGATGGTAGGCTAGTAAAGGTGATTATGGGCAACTTATCCGCTAGTTGGTTTTCTGTTTTAGTGAATGGCGCGCTAAAAGGTTTTTTCAGGGCATCACGTGGGATAAAACAAGGGGATCCATTGTCTCCGTTTTATTTCATCTTGGTGGCAGAAGCTTTCACTAGGGGTTTGAATGCCCTATTCGCAGGAGGGCAACTCACTCCATATGGGTCACCTTCAAATGTTATCCTGGTGTCTCACCTAAGCTATGCGGATAATACGATCGTGTTTATGGGGGGACTAAGAAAAACCTAGAGGTATGTATGCACTTTCTGGAGGTGTATGAGCGAGCGAGTGGGCAGAAGATAAACAGAGGCAAGAGTTCATATTTCGTATCAAATAAAGTTTTACAGGCAAAAAAGGTGCCCATCATATGGGTATAACTGAAGGCCAATTTCCATTCACATATTTGGGGTGTCCTGTCTTTCAGGGCAGGATGAAGAAGTCATATTTCCAACCTCTTTTAGACAAGGTATCAGGAAGAATCACGTCATGGGCAAATCGTTGGTTATCACAAGCAGGGCGCCTAGTACTTATCAAACACGTGCTGGCTTCCATGCCTTTGCATGTGTGGGCGGTGATCAGGGCACCACAGGGCACGATTCGCAAGTTGGAATCCCTATTGTCAGGTTTCTTTTGGGGAGTCTCGGAGAACAAACAGAAATGCAGGTGGAGATTATGGGATAGGTTGGAATTTCCAACGGATAAAAATGGTTTAGGAATACGAAGCATGACGACAATCATAGATGCTTTCTCTTCAAAACTTTGGTGGAAATTGCAAAGCGGAGGGAGCCTGTGGGCAAATTTTATTTGGTCACTGCCACTACTATTCCGAAACTCAAATACTTGGAAACAAATTGCAAAGATGGATATCGCACTAGCACCAAACTCGCAAATTCTAGTGGGGAATGGAGAGTGTAGCTTCTAGAACTCGAATTGGACTGGGATGGGTCAACAAGTTGATCTTTGGCCGAAGGACGAATTACCTCACCCCCAGCTGCAGGTGTCGGAATTTGCTTCTTAGCCGCATGAATACACGCCGTCCATTGAGGGTGGTCTACCTTCGGAAACATTGAATGAGATACTGAAACTTATTCTGATAATAGGTGAAAAAGATAGGATAGTTTGGAAGCCCTCGACACAAGGAACTTTTTTTGTAGGGAGTGCGTATGAGCTTCTACGGAGGTCTCGTAGGAAGAATCCAACAATTCAGATAATGTGGTTGTCAGATTTGCCCGGAAAAATTAAGAATTTTGTATCGCAAATGTTGAATAATCTACTGGGTTTTGATGATATATTGATGGCAATGGGTTTCAATTTGTCATCGAAATGCTGGTTCTGCACAAGCAGGATTCTTTGCAGCATTGTTTTCAGGACTATTTGTTGGCCAGATCAGTATGGGAACACTACAAGAAGCTCCTCCAGTTGCCACATCAAAATTTTGATAATGTTCGGGATAGGTGCTTTTTTACTGGAAATTTAAAAAAAGTTCAAAGATTCATGTCGCACTAGTTCGCCTACTGCCTGGGCTTGTCTGTTGGGCATTATGGAGATCCAGAAATGAATTTCTCTTTGGGAGCCATAGCATTACTTTTGAAGGTCTGCTTAGAAGGATCACATAGAATTTCCAAGATATATCAGTAGCCCATCCAATGGATGGTGTCCGAGAAGAGGAGGTGAAATGGCGATAGGCTGGTCTGCTCGCAATGGTGAATCCCCCCAAAGCCAAAAGACTCATATACAATAGGTTGTGGCCACCCCAGTAGGGCAACAAACTTAACACAGATGGATCTTTGCTCGGGAATCCCGGATTCATTAGTGCTGGTTTTGTGGTTCGGAACGAGATAGGAGAAATGCTGGCTGGCGGCTCCATCTTTGTAGGTTTTGGCACTAATCTAGAGGCGGAGGTTCAAGCTATTCTGCTTGAACTACAGCTATGCAGAGAACAAGGATTTCACCCTGTGGTGGTAGAATCAGATTCCCTGGCTGCCATCAATATGATCCGCCGACTTTTTAAGATCCCTCGGCATTTGACAAGCTGTTTCCGTAACATTTGGATCACATTTGCAACATGTGAGGTTGAATTCAGACACGTCTATAGGGAGGCTAACGCTGTAGGAGACGCTTTGGCAAAATCAGCAACATCCTCAAGAGCTACACATAGGTATGTCCAGTCAGGTTTTCCTCAACAGGTTATAGGCTTAGCTAGATTAGATGGGGATGCTGTTCCCCAGATCAGGCTAGTTAATGCTACATAATCTCTATCCATCTTTTAATGCATCTGCATCTCCGCATTCTTTATTCTGAGGTAAGGCTCTTTATGTCCCCCACTAGTACAGAAATAATCAAAGAAGGCGCCCCTTTGGAGGCGGTGTACAAAAACCCGCTTCCAAAGGGGCCGAAAAAGTCTTTGGAAGCGGGTGCAACATCCACCCGCCTCCAATAACTAATTATTGGAGGCGGGTGGATATTACACCCGCCTCCAAATTGGAGGCGGGTGCAATATCCACCCGCCTCCAATAATTAGTTATTGGAGGCGGGTGGATGTTGCACCCGCCTCCAAATCTTTTTTGGATAGCTCAATGGAGGCGGGTGAAGCCAAAACCCGCCTCCAAAGTGTTTTGCAAATTTTCCAATTTCATTATATGAAAAGGAGGCGGGTGCATTTTTGCAAAATTTTTAATAGTAGTTCAAAAAATTTTTTTTTTTGGATTGTTGAAAATAATTTTAATAATATTTCGGGATTCTAGTGAGGCGAAAAATTAGTAAGTAATAAAAATTACAATTTTTAGAAGGAAATATAGAAATATATATTTTCTATTTTAATATGAAATACATAAATATATGTATCCTAGTGGTAAATTTAATATGCAAGAGTTAAGTGAATCTGAAGGCGCGAGTTCGATTCCTATCAAAGCCATAAAGTGCAAAAAAAGAAATAAATTTTTTTTTTCGGAGGGTTATTGGAGGCGGGTGCAATTTAACCATTATTGGAGGCGATTACCCCCTAAGGGGTGGCGGGTGCGGGCACCTCCAAAGGGAGGCGCCCGCAGCGGAAGCGGGTGCTGCATGCCTCCAATGCCCCTTAGGACCCGCCTCCTAAGGGGCATTTTGTGGTAGTGCCCGTTGGTCCAATTTTACCTATTTTAATTTAATCAAGGGTCATAATGCCCACCAGCCACTTAATAGGCTATTCTAGAAAAGAAAAAAAAAAAAGATGTTGTACTTTGATATTTATAATAACTTGTACATTGATTAAAGTGAATTTTTCTAAATGAATGAAAAGAGTAGTAAAATTTTCATTTTTAGGTATTACTTTTGGATTTAAAAGTAACATTCTTAATTTGTTACAGTAAAATTTTCATTTGACATGTATTACTTTTTGGGATCAAGAGGAACAATCTTGAATTTTCACCGATGTTGCTTACGAAATCAAATCACTTTTGATTAAATAGTAACAATCTTAAATTAAAAAGTACTCTGCAACTTGACAAGTATCACAAGCTAGGCTACACTTTTCAACTTGACAAATATTATGAGTGTTACTTAAATGACCCGTCTCCTTGTAATCCTTGCAATAAACTTACATGCATATCCCAATATCTACAATAACCAGTCTCCTAGTAATCCCTGAAAATATCTGGCTGATAGTCAAATCTTACAGAGACTCACCAGCTTTCTCACAAGAAACTGTATGCTTCCTCTGAAATTAGGCTTTATAGTTGTTGTGACCATTTTTGGAGTATTATTTTAGCATTTTTAAAGGCAGTTCTCACGGGCTTTTGCCCAAGTTTTTAGTGTTTTATGGCAGATTTTGAGAACAGCCCAAGTAAAAAGGAAAGACACAAAAGCGTGGATTTTGAAGTGAGAAATGTTCTATCAGAGTGTCACACAGATTGTGGCCCAAACAAGAAGAAATCCGAAGCCCATTGGAGCAGCTGAAGTTCTAGAAGAATCCAAGAATTACTGCAGTAAAAGTGAAAAGCTGAAGTTCTGGAAGAATCTCCAGAAGAGGATCGGTTGTTTGTTTCATCCTGGAGTGATTTGCTGACTCGTTCAAAGATTGATTTATCTCCTTAACTGCTGGGATCTTTTGAGAGATAATTTTCTTCTCTATAAATAGGTACTCTCATAGGTAGAAGGCACTGAGTTTTCATTTAGTTTTTCATTCATTTTTTCATTCTGCTTTTGCTTTAGTTCTGATAGAGTTAGCATATCACGATACATTATTCTAGCAGTACTTCTATTTTGTTTGAGAATTCCGTCCGGCAGGCTACCTATTGCCTAGACGGGAAGAGTCTCCAGTAGCAATTTTCGGTAAAGTATTTCTTTTTCTTATTCCATCATTGCCTTCATTCCATGGATGTTTTAATCTTTATTCGTGAGATACTTAATTCTATGAGTAGCTAAATCCTTTATTCTAGTATTATGTGAGACACCTTAACCAGTGCATGTATGAAACCAAAGCATGAATTCCAGTCTAATTAACTCGTTCCATAATTACCTGTGTTTATATGTCTAAAAACTACGGTTGTATTAAGTTTGATGACCTTAATATAGATCTAGTAGGGCCAGTGAGTGGCACGACTACCGGCCGAGTAGTACAGGTTTAATTGGGTAGTAATCTCTTGAGCATCGTCGAGAGGGTTTACTGGTTTTGGGTTTTTCTTATTCTTAATCCTTCTAGATTAGTTAATACGGTGATTGTGGGGACTCACGGCCTGTTAATTAAACTAGATAGGGAAATAACCTTGATTGTGGGGACTCACGGGGGTTATCGATTAATCAAGGGAGAATTGGATTATGATTGCGGGGACTCGCGGTAATCTATACCTAAAACGACATAGGATAATTAGACAATAAAAAGGGGTTTATGATTGCATGCATACGGTTAAGGTTGATTGCGTAATGCTAGAATATCTCTTTAATTGATTTTTAATCTGTTTGCATATTTAGTTTATTTCATATTTCTACAAATTCAAATCTCTAAGAGACACAAAAGGTGACTACTAGTCAAGTTTGGTTAATTGCATGTTAATTTGGAAATTATGTTGAAATTGCCGTCTCTATGGATCGACCATGTACTCTGCTGTGCTATGTTTTATTTAGTTTAATTGGTACAGGTTTTAATAGTATTTTTACTGCATTTGATAGTTCTAAGATGGGTTTATCAATAGTCAATGTAAGCATGGATTCCCTTGTATAGTTTTTCATAACTTGATATATTTCCTTTCAAGGATTCCTCTGCTCACTTGAGAACTCTCTCTCTGATTGCTCGAGAATTTCTTTAGAACTCAGTCTTGAAGACTCAAACTGGAAAAGGGAAATGTCCGTCGATACTTCCTCCATTTCAGTGTTGAGTTTGCGCTTGGAGGATTCAGTTGAGTCTCAACACAATATACTCTAATACCATCAATTCAACGATCAAGGAAACTACTTATCCTACTGAATGTGGCTTGTGTGTTACTAGCATGAACGGGCTTTATTGAGAGTCCAAAAATTAGTACGCAAAGTTTATATTTTGGAAAAATTTTTTAGGCAAAAACACCAACAATAACTGAGTTTTTATCCTACTATACGGGCTAACTATACAAACACCAACAAAAACATCTTCATGGGCGACTGTGCGACCGTTGAGCATACTATGTGCAACTTTTAAGTTTTTATTTTTCTTTTATAGGAAAAATAACAAATATATATATGTCTTATCAAAAGTATGATTTTCCTTTGAAAGAATATTAATAAAAATGTATTCACTCAATTTGCGCCAACTATCGTAGACTGAATTCAAAACAGGCAGTTGTGGTGCAAAGCATAGGCAAAAACTGTGCAAGGGTTGCACACAAAAATTAAGATTTTAAAAAATTACGTAACAAGTTTTTGTATTTGATACTAGACATAAAACTCTCTTCCCCATTTCCATATCATAATTATTGCCATAGTATAAGTCAATAACCATTTCCTCCACAGAAGTTTTGTTGGTAAATGGCACTAAATGCAGGTGGAAAATAACTACAAGATCAAAGATAAATCTTATAGTAATATTACTGGTTCAGGGGTTTCTACTGAAAATGCTGAAGATGCTTCAGCTGCTGGTGTTTCCGCTGAAAATGCTGAAGATGCTTCAGCTGCTGGTATTTTTGCTATGATGCTTCAGCTGATGCTGCTCACTTTGTTTTGGAGGCCGGGAACTCAGAATCAAATGTAGCTGAAATGGTGGAGTTGAAGAGAATTATGTAACTGTCCCAAGAATCAAATTCAATGCTGGAGATTGCGAAATATATCCATGAACGTAGTAAGTCACTATGTTTCTTTTTGCTATGAATCAATGTGTCTCAACTGATATAGCTGATCCCACGTAGTGGACAAAGACTTAGTTCTTGTAATTTGACGATTTGTGTTGCATGTATGTGTTTAAAACCCATCATTCTAACTTGATATAAAAAATGCTCCAGTGAGAAGAATCTCATATTGCTCCAACATTCCCAAAAGCTACTAGCAATTCTTTAGTCTCATTTGCAGTTCTAGTGAAGTTATTGGCGTTTTCAGACTTAACATCGTACGTAAATTGAACTCCCACCGGTGGCCACACCATATATCCAACTGGATTGTTAAACCTGTTTGAATATGTATTCTGAATAGGATTTAAACTACGTTCATAGCCTATAGAATATAATAAGGTATATGTTTTCACAAAGTGATAGACTTGATCTTTTCATAGAAAGTAATAAAATGAAAGGGTTATTCAAGATAAATTAATTTTCAAATTTAATAAAATGAAAATTTTATGTTAATGGTCCAACCGTGCGACTATCGAATGTTGGATGTGCAACTTCCAAAATTTTATTTTTCTTTTTACAATTTTAATTTATCAAAAATATAAATTTTTTTACCAAAGTTTTTAATTTCCTTTACCAAAATATCAACAAAATTTTTTGTTTCCCCTTAGATATGGTTGATATACATTAATCATATAACTTGCACTGTTTCCTAATGTAGATGAGCATATACATTAATCATATAACTTGCACTGTTTCCTAATGTAGATGAGCATGGCACAAGCAACAGTTGTGCAATTACTGTGGCCTTAAGGTGAAGTAATTAGGTCAGGGTTTTATATTTTTGTAAGCCCTTCATAAATACAATAAAATAAGTTCCAAGAAGCTAGAAGAAGAGAAAAATTTATAGAAGAATAAAAATCACTTTTAGGATTGGAGTTAAACCAAAAACCAAAGGTAAGGGAAGTTCCTCCAAAACTCAACCATTCATTGATTCAGTTAACACTACTAGAAATAGGGGTCTTTTACGTCCAATCCTTTACGACGACACGCGAAATTTGTCGTAAATAAGTTTAAATGACGACGTGTTCACTAATCTGAACGTAAAATTTCCTTTTTAATTACAGCTAAACCCTAATCACGTTGTAAAGACTCTAATATGCTTGTAAAAAAATTGGGAAATAAAATCCTTACTAATAATTGATTAATATTAATATTTTAGTTTTAATTCACTCCTCTCCCTTCTAATTAACGTACAGCAGATTCCCCCCTCCCACCCATTCTCTCTCCTCCCCTTCACTCAATCTTACCCCCATTTTCTCTCCTCCCTTTCACTCACTCTCTTTCTGTCTGTCTCCGTTTGATACCAATCTTAGATGGAATTTCCAAGGTTTCCAAGGCTATGGCTCTTACTCCGGATTTCTAGTTCCTGTATTGTACAGATTTTTGCTCCGGGAGTTCCATATCGTTTGCGATTCACAATTCCTCGTTTGATTTTAGAAGAATCACATCCTTGTTCCAATCTCGGGACATTTTGTTCAGTCGTAAGCCAATTTTACTTTTAAAAATTCTCAATTCCTAGTTCATTTTCAGAAGAATCACATCCTCATTCCGATTTCGTGTGATTTTGTTCACAGTCGTAAGTCAATTTTACTTTATCTTCGTTCGCAAATTCTGAAATGCAAATTAGGGTTAACTTTTGCTTCGTAATTTCTTATGTACGATCAAAATATTGTAAACCTAGGTTTTTTGAGCAGAGGAAGTGAATTTTGCTGCAAATGGAATAACTGCAGATGGGATAAAGGCTTTTGATGGTGTTTTATTACAATCAAATATTGCTCTGAAGGTTTTGGACCTTTCAGGAAACCCAATTGGGAATGATGGACCTAAGGTAAATGCTGGTTGTTGTTCGATTTGATGAATGATGTGGCCATTATAAGCCTGTATTTGAAATTGATTCCTTGACAAGAAAAGGTTATTTAAGTTGTTACGCAAGCTTTATTTCTCAGGCGTGGGAACTCATATTCTCTAATAAGAAAAGGTTATTTTGATGTTTCAATCATATTCTTGCAGTTATTATCTGATAAGAAATGCCAGATTCAAAAGCTCCAATTGAATAGCACATGATTGGGAGATGAGGTTTGTATTCCTTGACATGGAACTTGCATATACAACGCAAGTGAAAATTAGCAAGGCCCTAGGAAGTTATGCTGATGTGAACTTTTATTGCAGGAGCAAAGGCTATGGTCCTGTATATCAATAGATATTACTAAACTTGCTGCATTTGTTATCTAAATTCGGAGAACTATAGACTCAAGCATTGGATTTTATTCTTGTGAACCATTATTTAATTATTAATAGGGACAACTTGTTCAATTCATAAAGAGTAGGATTAGCAATACTGGAGGTCCCTCTTTTATTGCTGAGATTGTTTTCATTTTTGATTAGTGCAATTAGTTGTACAAATTATTAGTCATTTTGTTTTTTCCTTTTGGTTACCTGGGAGCTTTCTCAACTACTCTAGATTGTCTCTGAATAACTTTTGAAATGAAGTAAAAAGCTAATTGTGATTATAAAGTTCAGAGGTTCTGCAACTTATGCTTCTGTTTCGGGATGCATTTAGTGTCCTAAACTGCAAATTATGTTCTATAATGTTTCTTAGTAAATGGTTTAACTTTTCTTGATAGTCTTCTTCTCTCCTTGTTAACGGAAATCAAAGTGTTTCTTCTAGGTATATACCAACAGGGGTTCTTGAGGATCTTCTTTGTAAAGAATCAGATAGCCTTGGAATCTCACAGTATAGGTTTACTTTTGATATACTATAGAAACTTTTGTGAACCTTTATTACACTTGGTTAATACTTTATGGCCATAATCATGAGGTGCATAATTTGTTGGACCTGATATGAGAGGTATTTCCATTCTATGGTTTACTGTACTAAAGAATAATTTGTTAACTTTCTGAACTGGTTAGAAGATATCTGTCAACTTTTTGAAACATGTTAAAATCTATCTGTTATTTGATTAAGCTATCAGAATATTTTAATGTAGCTGAGGTGGTTTTAGTATTTAGTTTGAGACGCATGGCCGTGTTTTGCTTTGTTGGGGTTGTGTTGGATGTGATTGAATAATTCTGTCATATTTTTATCCTTGACTGAGTTGCTAGCTTCAACAAAGTTTCATATCATGTTCATGTCTAACTTTCGGAAATATGATGAATTAATAGGCAATAACTGTAGAGTAATTGGTTATATTCTAATTGGTGTGGATCCAATAGCCACAATTAGCAAACATTTATATTCTGGTACATTGTTTGGATGTCAGAAGTTTTAGAGCTAATAAAAGACTGACATTATGAATTATTTACTGCTGTTGCAGGTGCATTTTAGAGGATATCCAGGAAATATCTGGACTCCTTATGAAGTTGAAGATAGTGTAAAGTGAAACTTCATTAATTCGTTGAAAGAGGTTAGGTATAGTCTCTATGTTAGCCGATTAATTTTCAAATCCTTAACTTAGCACACACTGCTAGTTTGAAACTTATGAAAGCCTGGCCAATACATGTGCAGGCGGTATATATAATCAATGGGAAGTGCAAAAACGTTATGAATATGTCACAAGCTGACCAGTCAGAACTTTGACACTCTGGCCCTCATCTTAGAACTTCATTTATGAAGAAGATAAAGGGCATGGAAAACATAGGGGGTTCAGCATGATCAAAAGTTCCTTCACAACAAATAATTTTTTTACTACTTATCTGATTTTGTTTTGTAGGACTACTTAGGTTTTATAGCTGCAAAAAGATTTTAACCATTATACGCTCATATCAACTTCACAAATTGCAGGTACTGACTGCTCTAATGCAGTGCACATCTACAAATTTGAGCCATTGTCTGAATAATGTTTTCTACCTTTCGGCATTGCAGGGACTTTATTTGTGTAGTAGAAGCTTCAAAAATGTTTCTCTTGATTAAACTGCTTCCTGAATTTTCTGAGAAGTGACAATATTTTGTCTTGACTATATTTTGGGCAGATTAAGACATTTAGCACACTGTTGTTAAATATATGGATGGTATTATTTAAAAAATTCACTTGATTGTGAATGCATTCTTCTCTTTTTAGGAGTCATGGAGGCATTAAAGCAAAGATTTTCTTCAAGCATTGGGAAAGAGAATCACAGATGAGGTGCTTTGACTTTTTTCCTTATGTGATGTGAAAATTGAAAATTTTCTTTAAACATTATCTTGAAGTAGGTCTCTTGTTGTTTTAGATTATTAACTCTTATGTTAAAACTATCTTCTTTTTTTTCTCTTGCCTTTTCCCTTTATCAATTTAGTAGATTGAAAACAAGTTACTTTTTTAGAGCTTGATCATTTAGTGAAAGCTAAGATGCTCTATTGTTTGTTAAGAATCCCCCCCCCCCCCCCCCCCCCCCTCTCCTCGTGATTATGTTATGATGCTTACTTCAGTTAAGAGAGATTAAAAAAAGTCGAGTGCAACTATATATGATTTGTGTTTTTTGACTTGGCTTCTCTAAAGAGGAGTATCTTGGATTTTTTTTGTTTTTAAACTGGTAAAGCACTCTAAACAGAGCTGCAACTTGGGTTTAGGTTTGAGTTTGATTAAATGGTTTTTATCAACTTTTTCCTTGTGTTTGTTCAAATTTTCTTTTGACTTCACTTGATCTTTCTGATTAATGCCTCAATTCCTAGGAAACCAGCTGTTTGGAGATGAGTGTATAGATGAAGGTGCCTTCAAGGTAAAGCCAACTATATATAGAAGGAACCTCTTTGGCATCTGGTAAGTACATTTCTTTTGTTTTCATGGATGGTAAGATATATGAAAAAGAGTTTTTAATTAAATGTATTTAGGTTCTGAAAGCTAGCAACTGGGGCTATGGCATCCTGGTGATGCACCATACTCACTCAAGGATACATCAGAGGTAAAAACAGACATTATAATTGAACTATTCTCTTACAAATATGAGCTGAGATTTTCCAAATGAACTGCTTCCTTAGTAGCTAACTTAGCTTTAATATGACAAATCAATTAAATTTGCATAAAAGGTTAGGAGGGTTCAACTTTTGTTTTTTTTACCATATTTTTATGGGCAATGAAAATTTATGTGAAACTGTAGTGTCCTCTCTACTGAAGCTTTCCAGATTTTGAACCTAGAATATCCCTTTAAACACTGTTTTATGGTTTGATATTTGTTTATTGTTTGTTTGCTAAATGAAAGTTAGACAATGTAGAGGAATTGGAATCATTTCCATTAAAATTTCTTAAACTATACCCTTAGTATCCTTCCCCTGTACTGAGACTATCTCTCGTTGTTGGTGTTAATTCTTTACTTTGCATTTGTGTAGGTAAATGGCTCCAAAGGCAAAATAAGAAAAACCTACATTTTTGGCACCAAGTAAACCTTCTTTTGCCTATTTGTGGTTGAACTGATTACTGAATCTTTCTATGCTATTTTTCTAAGCATAGTTATGTTCCTTCATCTGGTTTTTTTTTTTTTTTTTTGTAGTAATTTCCTATTTCTCATTCTGATTCTAATTCAGTAGTTCTATACCTTCTCTAAGTTTGAACATCTTTTGAAATGGTAAGTTGTATATTTTGGTGGCTATTTCTCTAAGTTTGATCTATGGTTATCTCAACTTTGTAGTTTTACCTCTAGGGGTTTGCTTTAATGATTTGCAGAAATAGGTGATATTGAAGTATTAACTCTGGTGGACTATAAAACATATCTTCAGAAAGATGGATTGTAGTTATCTGGGACCAGGGAAGAATGTCTAGAGAGAATCAAGGAGCGCTGGAGGTTAGTAGTAGTGGCATTCAACTTTGGATTCATTAGCACCTTATACTCTTGAAAGATTTGCATTTTTATCCATTCTTTTTTAGGTAAGATTTGCATTTCTATTTTGAACTTGTATTGTGTTCATTAGCACCTTATAATTTGCATTGCTATCAAAATGGCAGAGGGGGTTGCTAGATTTGGACTTCTAAATTCAGTAATATGCAGGAAGATAGTGTTAATGGTCATGATCTTTACATTTGTGTGTCTGCTTCTGCAATCGGTAACTTTTGCTCTCATAAGAAGATCTAGTTTTTTTTCCCCTTTTCCCATTTGGTTTTTGTTATGTTCAAGAAATGTTTCCTAAGAAAATATAATATATACAGTCATATTAGATTAGCAGAATTAGTGATGATACAAATGTGAAAAGTTAAGGTGCTTTCTTGAAATAGTCAGTCTCTACACCCTACAGAATCTTGGCCTGATTGCTCATGATTTTGAACATGCTGTGTAGAATTGACAAGTAGAGATTGTGAAACCTGATTTCTTGCAGCTCTTCCTTTATTAAGTTTGATTTTCTGCTTCATGCATTACTTGGAAAGGGATATCTATAAATTGGGTCACATGTCTCTGGAAATCACACATTTGGGTGTCAAATTTCTGCATAGATATTATCTTACATGCCATAAACTCCTAAGATTCAAATAGGCAGCTAAAAATATACTTTCCTCTCTCTTTTTGCAATGTTTTAGCTGACTGTGATGTTTAACAACAATGCATGCATTTCTTATAATTTTTTGGTTCTAGGCATGAGTTTGATTGTTAATGGATGAAACAGTGCTTTCCACCGAGTCAGATGGAACAACTCTTGCTGAGGCTGAAGTGCTATCAAAATGTGCTCAGACGGCACGCCTTTAAAGCCACAAACCACCAGTAGCCATACTGGCTAGTCAGATCTTTTTGAGGCTCCATCTTTCATGACATTGGTTGATTCTCGAACTGAGCTTGCGAAGACTGCCGAAGCTTCAGAAATCAATGATGTCTAAAGGACTGAACCTTCAAAATATGACGCTTTGGAAGTTGGATGGATTCTCTCCCTAACGAACGTTGCGAATGAATCGAAAGGAAGAAAGAAAAATGAAGAGATAGTAGCCAGGTAACAAACTGGAGCTCAGGAAAGCAGCAGTCCCTTGAAAAATCTTCTGAATGAAGCTCATGAGGACTATTATAGCCATTTTTATCTGCATAATATTATGCAGAGCAACTTCCTGTTTCCCTTTTTCATTCTTTTTGGCCTCTTGCCTAAAGTCAGAACAAGATGAGGGGAAAATTTAGTGTACCCTGGCTCATTTTTGTTGATATGAACATATTATTGTGGAGTAGTGCAATATATTTTATTTAGCAAATTGTTCATTTTTTAGGTTGATACTATTATATGAGATGCTTTAGTTTGTCTTTTTTAGGAAATTATTTTGAAATAATAATATTTAAATATTCTTTGATATAAAATTAATTTTCAAAATTATTATGCTTTTTTACCATTTTACAACTGTAATTGAGTTTCTATACAACTTGGAGGAATAACTTTTACGTCCAAAAAATGAACTTTTACGTCCAAAAAATGAACTTTTACGTCGAGGAAAATGACTCGTTGTACAAAGTTCATTTACACCGTGCCAGTCAATCTCGACGTAAGATTTCTTATGTCGGAACCTCTGACAACGACATACGTGGAGGCGGGATTCTTGCCGTAAAACACGTTTTACGACTAAAACGTGACTTTTTACGTCCAGAAAAGTCGTCGTAAAAGACCCCTATTTCTAGTAGTGTAAACTAATACACACTAACTATTTTCTGGAAACATAAGTAAAAAAATGACTCAGTTTTGTTCAAGTAGATTGATAATAAAATAACAAACTAAAATCGAGCGAGGATAGGGTGCTTTTACCCTTAAAGTTTCTTTTACGTCTCATATTGCACTCAAAGTCCTTTTTTTGTACTAATGTTCCCTCAAAGTTTTTTCAAACATCTACATGTTACGCCATTAGATGTATGATTAAAGATTTGAGAAAGAGGCTTTTATGCCTAAGTGTTAGAACTTCGTTGTAAACTCCTTTTGTGAAGAATCTAATCTTGTAACACATTGAGGGAAATCCGAAACACTTGATAAGTATTGTAGGTATTTTGTAAGTGAGGAAAAGTTCTAATCTCTTGTTTAAGAGATAGGCAAGAAGAAAGGAGTGTTGGGTTAATCTCCTTAAATTCCTAGTATAATTAGTATTGGACCAATTAATCTGGGCCCATTAGGATTTGCTTCTTTCTATTATAAATATGTGACCTATGTAATAGAATATGACATGCTAAACAGAAAACATCCACCCAAACGAGGTGCAGGTAGAGAGAAGACCTTCGGACAAGTGAGAGATGGGGTGCCGTTGTGAGTTCATAAGAGACGATGAAGATTCCTGCTTATGTCTCTGACGTTGACGTTGGTATTATTGGTAATTAAGTTGTTATGAAGTCATAGGAGATGATCGATGTTCCTGCCTATGCTTCCGATGAAGATGAAGACGTTGTTGTTGGTAGGTTGTTCTGAGGCCATAAGAAATGTGTGTTTCTACTTATGCCTTCGACGACGAGATGGGATGGAACATGGAGAGTGATAATAGAATAGAGTACGAGAGTCATTGTATGTTAAGAGTACATTGTAAACTCTTCTATTGTTTGATTCTCATATCTAATGAAGTAGTGAGTGGTTTGTGGATGTAGATCTGTTGAGATCGAACCACGTTAAATCTGTTGCGTTTTTCTTTTCTGTTTTCAATTCCGTTGCAGTGTCTTATTGGAATATTTCTTCCAACAAGTGATTTAAAGATCCTGAGGAGTGTTTTTCCCAACAAGGAGGAGCATGAAAAGAAGGAGAAGTCCTAACTCAAGGGGTTGAGTTTAGGCAATTGTAAAAGTGCTAACCAAGAGGTTGGTGTAGGAAATTGTCAAAGACCTATCTCAAGAGGTTGAGATTAGGCAAAGGGTAAAGACCTGTCTTAGAGTTAAGTTAGGCAAAAGGGGAAAAAAGTATTGATCAAGAGATTGATTAAGAAAAAGTCCTAATTCTTAGCCAATGGAAGAAAAAAAAAGAAAAAAAAACTACAATTTAACTACAAGCACTGAATTAATAATAATGAAAGGCTGCTATTATTGCCAGAGCAAGAAATAGCATCCAGAGCAATACTTTTATTTCCTTCCTAAAATACCCTCTTAATTTTAACCTCTCTTTTCTTTTTCTTTTCCCGCTTAATCGATTGCTCTAAATCCCTCCTCCATGTTTCTTCTCCTTCTTTTTGTCGATTGCTTGTCTCTTACACCAGCATGCGCTACTGAACATCTTTTCTACCACCATGATCATTGATACATATACTCATTTTAGAAGAACGCAGGCTTTGAAAAATCTCTCAAAAAAGTTTAGATTTTTCTTTTCTGCAATTCCTCCTAATTAGTCCCAGTGGCGCATAACTTGAAGAGAAAAAATTGACTGGGTGTTCAAATTCCAACCATTTTGTAAATGAAACTTCAACAATTCTGTGTCAAACTAGAAAACAAATCACAATAATACTAGAAACGATCGCTTATAAGCAGCTGCCCAACATTGGAAACGATTATTCAATATTGGATATCACTTCCAGGAAGAAAATCACATTTATATATAATAACGTCCAAATAAAATCTAATTGTTCCTATCAAAGTTCTTTCTTCCGTTCAAAAACTCTTCAGATCTTCTTATTTCCTTCAAACTTTCTCAAACTAAGTAGATTAGATCGAAAGATAATGAGAGTGAATGAAGGAAAATCAAAGGGAAACCAATGATAAACAAATAGGAACAATAGGAGAAAGATGAAGAGACTTATGAGATCATTCATAGACTTTTTGGTAGTATTATTTAATCCATATATATTTTTTACACCCTCTCGATCGAATCGGAGCGTAAGCATTCATACAATGTGGGAGGCACGACGGTCGGTGGTGGCGCGTTCTCCAAGTGAGGCCTGACGGACGAAGTATCGCGGCTGGTGGAGCAAGCTTCAGGACTCTGCCTCCTCTCTGATCCATCAGATTTTGATGCTAACTGAGATTTCTAGGATTGAAGAAAGAGATCAGAATCAACTCGAAGAGAAAGGGGGAAGAAACCGATAAGAAAGTGTGAGAATAAACCTTATCTCTTAAAAGAGTTAAACCACCTATTAACTTTTAAGGGTATTATTGTCTTTTAAATTAAAAATTGCTGTAACAGCTAATATTTGCTCTGACAATAACACTAGCCATAATGAAAATAAACTAAAGGTTGATATGATACTTTATTAAAAAGACCCCAAAAAATAGTTAATAAATTAGGAACTGGACTGAAATTTGCATAAATAATAAACAAATATTAGAAATGAGGATGGTATAATGTGTCGAAAAAGCTGTCCAGAGGAAAAGAAAAGTTGATTACACGTATTTGTTGGAAGAGTGAAAAGAGGAGTGTGTGTTCTGACTCGACCAAAGATGCAGAATGCATATCAAACTCTTTTCTTACTTTTTTTAATGAAAAAAAGAGTGAAAATAGAAGTTGATTGTAATACGTGGTTGCTGAAATAGTGAAAAGAGAGTATGTGTGTTTTGACTCGATTAAAGATGCATAATGCACATCAAACTTGCTTTTGAATTTAAAAAAATGAAAAGAGAAATCGATTGTGGCACGTGTTTGCAGGAAGATTGAAACGAGGCCACATGTGTGTTTTGACTCCACGTATGCATAATGTATATCAAACTCCTATTTTTCAATTTAAAAAGGGGAAGGGGAAGGTGGGGGGAGGGGGTCGGTCAATAATATTATTCTCATTATTATTTTCCAGTTATTGGAGGTCATTTTGCATTTAGTACTGCACTACCGTCGCAGCCCAACTAACTCAAACATTCCCTTAAACTTTCCGGTAATCTTTAGTGAGATAAGTTCATACATGCAATTATATATATTTGGGGTTTTTTTTTTTTTTAGTCCGCTTTAAAAAATGTATGACTTATAACACCTAAAATAAATAATTTTGTACCATATTTTTTATTTGTATCATTATGTTATAAGTAATATTACTTATGGACTATACCTTATTATATTATTAAGTATATGTAATTTAAACAAATTCAAAGTGGACACTTTTAATGAGACAATAATTCTTTTTGAAAGTGCATGCATTCTTTGAGTAGGATCGAGGAGTACTTTATATACTCCATCCATTCTATTAGAGGAGTCTACTTTGAAATTTTTTTTTTCCAATAAAATAGTCAACTTTCAAATTATTTACCCCTCATACACTTACTAATATAATCATGTATGATCCACAATTAGCCAACACCTAATAAGTAATGATATAAATAGAATAAAAGTTGTCAGATAGTTATTTTAAGTATTGTACTTTGACATTCATAATAAGTTATATATTGGTCAAACAAAATTCTTCTAAATGAATGAAGAGAGTATTAAAATTTTCATTTTTAGGTATTACTTTGGGATTTAAAAGTAACATTCTTAATTTTGATAAGCATTACTAGTGTTATTTGGTATAATAAAATTTTTATTTGACATGTATTACTTTTTGGGATCACGAGGAACAATCTCGAATTTTCACAGATTTTGCTTATGAAATCGAATCACTTTTTTGATTAAATAGTAACACGTCCTCTTAAATTAACAATACTCTACAACTTGACAAGTATTACAAGATTACACTTTCCAACTTGACAAATATTACGAATGTTACTTAAATGACCAATCTCCTTGTAATCCTTGAAATAAACTGACATGCAGATCCTCATATCCACAATAACCAGCCTCCTTGTAATCCTTGCAAATATCTGGCTAATAGTCAAATCTTGCAAAGACTCTAATGTGATCCACCAGCTTTCTGACCAAAAACTGTATGCTTCATCCAAAATCCAGCTTTATGGTCAGTGTAACCATGGATTCCCTTGTATAGTATTTCATCACTTGATATGTTTCCTTTCAAGGATTCGTCTGCTCGCTTGAGAACTCTCTCTCTAATTGCTCAAGCATCTTTTGAGAACTCAGTCTTGAAGACTCAAACTGGAAAAGGGTTCCTTCGATACTTCCTCCGTTTCAGTGCGGAGTTCGCACTTGGAGGATCCAGCTGAGGCTCAACACAATATTCTCTAATACCATCAATTCATCAATCAAGCAAACAACTTATCCTACTGAATGTGGCTTGTGTGTTACTAGCATGAACGGCCTTTATTGAGAGTCCAAAATTAGTACGGAGAGTTTATATTTCGGAAAGACATTTTTAAGGCAAAAACACCAAATGACTGAGTTTTTATCCTACTATATGGGGCTAACTATACAAACACAAACAAAAATATCTCCATCGGCAACCGTGCAACTGTTGAGCATAATATGTGCAACTTTTAAGGTTTTCTTTTTCTTTTATAGGAAAAATAACAAATAAATATGTCTTATCAAAAGTATGATTTTCCTTTGAAAAAATATTAATAAAAATGTATTCCTTCATTTTGCACCAACTATTGTAGACTGAATTCCAAGGGGCAGTTGTGGTGCAAAGCATAGGCAATAACTGTGCAAACGTTGCACACAAAACTTAAGGTTTTAAAAATTACGTAACAAATTTTTGTATTTGATACTAGCCATAAAAGTGTCTTCTCCATTTCCAATATTCATAATTATTGCCATAGTATAGGTCAATAGCCATTTACTCCACAGAAGTTTTGTTGGTAAATGACACTAAATGCAGGGGGAGAATAACTACAAGATCAAAGATAAATCTTGTATTAATATTACTAGTTACGGTGTTTCTACTGAAAATACGACTGAAGATGGTTCAGCTGCTGGTGTTTCTGCTGAAGATGCTTCAGCTGCTGGTGTTTTTGCTGAAAATGCTGAAGATGCTTCAGCTGATGCTGCTCGCTTTGTTGTGGAGGCTGAGAACTCAGAATCAAAAGTAGCTAAAATGGCGAAGGAGTTGGAAAGAATTATGGAACTGTCTCAAGAATCAAATTCAATGCTGGAGGTTGTGAAATATATCCATGAACATAGTAAGTCGCTATGATTCTTTCCGCTATGAATCAATATGTCTCGACTGATATAGCTGATAGAGAAGAATCTCATATTGCTCCAATATTCCCAAAAGCTCCTAGCAATTCTTTAGTCTGACTTCTAGTTCTAGTGAAGTTATTGGTATTTGCAGACTTAGCATCGTACGTAAATTAAACTCCCACCGATGGCCACACCATATATCCAACTGGATTGTTAAACCTGTTTGAATATGCATTCTAGGGTTTAAACTACGTCCATAGCCTATAGGATATAATACAATATATGTTTTCACAAAGTGATAGACTTGATCATTTCATAGAAAGTAATAAATAAAAGGGTTATTCTAGATAAATTATTTTTCATATTTAATAAAATGAAAATTTTATGTCAACGGTCGAACCGTGCGACTATCGAGTGTTAGATGTGCATGCAAGTTCCAAATTTTATTTTTCTTTTTACAATTTTAATTTATCAAAAATATATTTTTTTTTTAACAAAGTTTTTATTTTCCTTTACCAAAATAAACAAAAAATTTTCTTTCCCCTTAGATATGATTGATATACATTAATCATATAACTTGCACTGTTACCTAATGTAGATGAGCCAGTCCCATGCAACAGTTGTGCAATTAGTGTGCGCCTTAAGGTGTGAAGAAATCAGGTTACGATTTTATATTTTTTGTAAGCCCTGCGTAAATATAATAAAATAAGTTCCAAGAAGCTAGAAGAAAAGCAAAATTTATAGAAGAGTAAAAATCAATATTAGGATTGGAATCAAACCAAAAAACAAAGGTAAGTTCCTCCAAAACTCAATCATTCATTGATTCAATTAAACTAATAGACACTAACTATTTTTGGGAAATACAAGTAAAAAAAAAATACCCAGTGTGGTTCAAGTAGATTAATAATAAAATAACAAGCTAGAATCGAGTGGGGATAAGGTGCTTCCATTTTTACCCTTAAAAGTTTTTTTTGCGTCTCATATTGCACTCAAAGTTCTTTCTTTGTTCTTATATGCCCTCAAAGTTTTTTCAAACATCTACATGTTAATTAGCCATTAGATGTAGGACTAAAGAGTTTAGAAAAAGGCTTTTATGCATAAGTATTAGAACTTCATTGTAAACTCCTTTTGTGGAGAATCTCATCTTGTTAATACATTAAGGGAAGTCCTAAACACTTGATAAGTGTTGTAGGCATTTTGTCAGTGAGGAAAAAGGCATGATCTCTTGTTTTAAGCAATAGGCAAGAAGAAAGGGGATCAAGAAGAGAAGAAGAAGTCCTACCTCAAAGGGGTTGAGTTTACACAATTGTAAAAGTGCTAACCAAGATGTTGGTGCATGTAGGCAATTGTCAAAGACCTATCGCAAGAGGTTAAGATTAGGCAAAGGGTAAAGACCTACACTATCACATAAAGGGCTATTGGAGACACCCATTTGAAGGCGGGATTCTACAAACCTGCTTCCAATAATGAAAACACGGGGTATTGGAGGCCAATTTTTCCAAACCCACCGCCAATAGTAGCGAGTGGAGTATTGGAGGTGGGTTTTTCCAAAACCGCCTCCAATACTCCATATAGAGGTGGGTGGAGTATTGGAGAAAACCTGCCTCCAATAATATAGAGTATTGGATGCGGGTTTGGAAAATGCTCCAGCTGTTCTCTTCACTATTGGAGGCAGGTTTTCGGAAATGAAAAATGAAAAACTGAAAGTTAAAAAAAAAATTTGAAAATTTGTCGAGGTTTGAGCAAGGGCGAGAAATTAGTAGTTTAAAAGAAAATCACAACTTCTATAGAAAACAAATATGATGGATACTAAAATAGAAAATTAGTAGGTAATAAAATTCACAAGTTTTAAAAGGAAATATTCAAATATATACTTTCAATTTTGACTTTAAATACGTGAGTTTATTTAGCCTGTGGTAAATTTAGTGTGTAAGAGCCAAGTGCTTCTGCGGGCGCGGCCTCCAATACTCTCAAAGGATATCTCCTTTGTTCCGCGGCCATTGGAGGTGGGTGCCCTTATGGGTCGCAAAACCCACCTCCAATGGGGTTGAAAACCGGCATGCATTCATTAGTTATATTTTTATAAAATAATTATTAATATCAAATAAGTGGCCAATGAATTGCATGCCACATAAGTTAAGAGACATGATTTGAGATGAATTAGTTGAGTAGTCTATCATTACTCGTAAGAAAGTCCTAATTGCTAGGCAAGGGGAATCTTGAGTAAGTCCTAAGGCCTTGAGAAAATTTAGGCAAAAGATCCTTTGCTACTATTATGCAAGGAAGTCTCAGTTTAGAGTTAGATTAGGCAAAGGGAAGTCAAGAGTTTGATCTTAAGAAAGTATAGAGGTTTGGAACACGTACTCCTAGGTGTTTCCTAGATTTGATTAGGAAATCCAAGTTGAAGAACTTGGGAGTGGATTAAGATTCAAGGGAATTCGTTCTACTATAAAGATGTGTGCATTGTCTCTTTGTTTATTTACTTTCATTTTGGGAGATAAAAGAGATTGTGGGCTTTAGGGCAGAAAGTTTTGCAAAAAAGAAATTCGAATAGCATAATTTGAAAGAGTTTCTCAACGATTTCAGTAAAAACGTGTAGGATAACCGGATTAGAAAGTGCCACACCTGTTTCAATGGGGTCTAATATGCTTAGTACTAGGTCTGAGAAATGGTTTTGTGTCATCTGGAGCAGGTCTAAAACGGGGACTTTCTTATGTTCGTTGCCTTCAATCTTTCCCTTGCTGTTATGGACTTGTTTTCGCCATTGGTGCCCTATACTGAAGTCTTTGTTCAAATATTAACAAAATTTTATTTCCTATTTTGTCTCCACCTTTCTCATACCTCTTGCTAACTATTGGGTGACCAGGATTCCAAGTAGCAAGCGTATATTTGTTAAAGAGGTCCAATTTCTATTATTGACGCTTCGTTTATACTAAGGAATACAACTTAAAATACCTTGCAGTGAAACCATGCACCTCGATAACCTGTAATGAAAGACTTTGTCTCAACCAATTGCCCTTCTTTAAAAGGCAGAGGTTGAACCTTAACCATAGTGAGGCATAATCAGTATCTGTATTCATAAATGTAGAAGGTTGAAATTGCATCAAATCCACATTTGAAACACAATATTCCCTAATACCATCAATCCATCGATCAAGCAAACAACTTATCCTACTCAATGTGGCTTGTGCGCTACTAGCATGAATGTGCTTTATTGAGTCAAAAATTAATACGAAGAGTTTAGACTTGAAAAGACATTTTTAAGGCAAAAACACCAACAATAACCAAGTTTTTGTCCTATTATACGGGGCTAACTATACAAACACCAGCAAAAACATCTTCATTGGCGACCGTGCGACCTTTGAGCGTAATATGAGTAACTTTTAAGTTTTTATTTTTCTTTTATAGGGAAAATAACGAATGTATATGTCTTATCAAAAGTATGATTTTCCTTAGTTGAAAAAATAAAAATAATAATTTATGCCCTCATTTTGTGCCAGCTATTGTAGGCTGAATTCCAAACGGGCAGTTGTGGTGCAAGGCATAGGCAATAACTGTGCAATCGTTGCACACAAAATTAAGGTTTTAAAAAATTACGTAACAATTTTTTGTATTTGATACTAGCCATAAAACTGTCTTCTCTATTTCCACAATCATAATTATTGCCATAATATATTTAATAATCACCTTAACGAGAACCATGAGAAGAATCCCATATTGCTCCAATATTCCCAAAAGCTCCTAGCAATTCTGTAGTTTCATTTCCAGTTTTGGTGAAGTCATTGGCGTTTGCAGACTTAGCATCGTAATTTAAACTCCCACTAATGCCCACACCATATATATCCAACTAGATTGTTAAACCTGTTTGAATAGGATTTAAACTGCGTCCATAGCCTAAGAATATAATAAGTTAGATGTTTTCGCAAAGTGATAGACTTGATCTTTTCATAGAAATTAAGTAAGAAATAAAAGGGTTATCCTAGATAAATTATTTTTGAGATTTAATAAAATGAAAATTTTATGTCAACGGTTAAACTGTGCGACTATCGAGTGTTAGATGTGCAGCTTCTAAAACTTTCATTTCCTTTTTACAATTTTCATTATAAAAAATATAATTTTTTTATCTAAAGTTTTATTTTCCTTTACAAAAATATGAAGAAAAATTTATTTCCCTTCGATATGATTGATATACTTTGATCATATAATTTGCACTGCGACATAAAGTATATACGTACATGCATAAATGTTAAGAAAGATAAATTAGTCTCACTCCTTTTGTCTTCACTGCCGCAATACTATCTCTCTTGCTTTGCAGCGAACTTAGCCGTTCCTTATGCAATAAAAAGATTAGATATTTTCTAGAAAAGGCTCACACATTGTAAATGAAGATATTTATAACTAAAATCATCATCTTAAAAAAAATTTAAAAAAAAAACAATGCTTCATATCTTGTTAGGTAGATATTTTACTATTATACGAATTTCAGAGTCATGATCTTTACCAAGAAACTTGACTGTCTCTCTCGCCGGAGACATGACAAACAATTATAAGAATGACAATATTGCAACTGCGAAGAAAATACTTCTACTCATCATCATGAAACTCGTTTTGTTGATAGATGAGACACTTCTCTTGTGCTGTAATGAGGCAGTACTACAGATCAGACTGCCTTTCTGAACCGGTTTTAGAATTGTTTTCTTTCATTTCCTCTACTGATTTATATGTGCACTGTACGCTGAGTGACTGGGAAAAAGTGGTCACTATGTTTTTTAAAAATTAGTGATGAGAATTTGTGGTCACCAAAAATAATGGCAAAAAATTGACTGTCAATCGGACAACCTTTAATTTAGTGACCAAATTTGGTGCCAGAGAAAGTCATGTGCTCGCCAAAAAAGATGGGCACTGTGAGTTACGCGACCAAAAAATAGAGGTCATTGGTGAGAAAATTTCTTAGTGACTAGAAATTTTGGTCACGACAATAATGGCTGCAAAATTATCGCCAATTAACACGATTTTTAGTGACCAAATAGATGAATGTGGACCATGTCGAATTCGACCAAAAGAGGAAAGAAAAAAAAAATGCAGCATCTAAGGTGATCAAAAAAAAGTAGGGAAAATTGCTTTTTTGGTCTTTCTTCTATGCAAATTCAAACTTTTGGTCCCTCTTCTTTCACATTTTGATATTTTTGACCCCTCTTACCAGTTGACCAACTGGTTGACCAGTCATTTGAGATCTGAATATAATTTTTTAAAAATTACGACCCTTCTTTAGTAAATTGCGAAAAACTAAACCATTTAGAAGTCTAAAAATAGTCACCCACGCTTGTTCTTCATACGACAACATTGACTATTCCTGAAGGAATTTGGACATTTCTTTGTAAATTGCAAAAAACTAATTTAAAGGTTTGAGTAATTATTATTTGCTCAAAAAATTTATAAATTTTTCAAAACGGTCCAAATTATCGTTGACTTCATTGGTTAACTGGCAAGAGGGACCAAAAATATCAAAATATGAAAGAAGAGAGACCAAAGGTGTATAACAAGGGTAAAAAAGAGGACCAAATGTGCGATTTTCCCAATAAAAGTCCAATAAGAATGGAAATGAAATAGGGGAAGAAAAAGAAGCAGCATGGAGCCTCACAAAGATTCAAACCTGCAACAACATAACACGAATCTAATGGGCACATTTTACCAACTTTGCCAAAATAAAATAATTCATGTTCATATAATTCGAAAAAAATAATAAACAAAACAAATTGCATTAATTCGCTTAAGTTTTAAATAATACACCAAAACACCCTAATATTTTTATTTTGGTCCATACCATTTAATAATGTTACTAAAACATCCTCATATAAATAATTATATTTAATATTTATTATAATTTACATCTCTTACAAATAAAAAAATTAAAATATAACACTCTACTAATTACAAATTGTACCCAACAATTATGTTTTTAGTCTATTTATAATATTACAACCTAAAAAAATAAAAATAAAAATATATTATGAATCCCTGTCAATTTTTATGAAGTTATCTATATTATAATTTTCTTTCAAATATTTTATATTCTTTGGTTCTTGATGAAGCATACTTTGCCGGTGAGGACCTTTGGGTAGGACTCGCTCTGATTTGTCATCTTCAGTACATGTACTAATCGGGGGAAGTCCCCCGATTAACCTCTGATGTCAATTTTAGTATTTAGACATAGAGATAATATAGAAAGGCTAGAGAGAAATTGTTAAAAAAAGGGGGTCCTTCGTTATGGGGATGAAGTTACCCTTTTATAGAGGTGGGAGTACATCGCTTGGACTAGTGGTCGACATGTGTCACCCGGTAGGACGAGGCGTGGGGTTGTTCACTGGTCCTTTACGTCTATCTCCCCCTTTCGTCCGAATAGAAGTGCTCTTCTGTTGGTAGGCCAACTTGAGTCAGATCATAAGTTTAGTAATTGGGCCAAAGGTTAGGCCGAAGGGCAAATCAGACACACCAATTCTAAAATTATAACCAAAAAAAAAAAGCCTCTTCTAAAAAAATGAGAGGGCTGGGGTGGTGGTAATTGAGATGGGATTGTAATATTGAGGTCGTGGTTTCAAACCTAGTGGGTTACACATGTAAAAAAAATATTACTTCTAAAAAAATGTAATGTAATAAAAAGGAAAAAAAAAAGGTGAAATAAAATGATTAAAGTTCACACGGAAATTATAAGATGAAATTGAGAAAGAGATAAGAATTTGAGAGGTTGGGACACTCTTTTATTTCTCCTTTTTGTTGAACATATAAAGGCAAATGTTATTGTGGGAGCAAAAATTAGCAGACAGAATAATTTTTGTACTTTTTGACAAAATTACCCTCTACTAAATTAATGCTTCCTACCTATTTTGTTGCCTCACCTCACTCACGCCTCTTCCTTATCAAGAAATTGATTTTTCCAAAGATTTCACCTGTTCGTTTAAAATTTTATCCATGGCCATTTCTTCAATCACCTGCGATACTTCCTGTTCCAAAGGCGAATCCTTCACTTCATTTGCTCAATGGGAGTGCAATCTCCATCTTCAGTGTGCTTTGCCTCCAATCTACTCAGTGTTGTGTTAAAATCTTTATTGGAGACCATCTTAGTTTTTTATGTAATCGTTTGAATGACGCTGTGCACAAGTGAAGTATTTTCTTGCGTCAGATATTTTGATAAGAGTAGAATATGATTGTTTGTGTTAAGAATAACAAGGAACCAAAAGAGAAAAAACAAGAATTCGCAAAATCTAGCGTAAAAAACTATCTTCAAGTGGTCAAATTTGTAGTTCTGTTAAGGTATTAGATTTCATCTTCATTAAAAGTTGATGACCAAACAACTTTTAAAAAATGATAAATCTGCAGATTATAAATTTTTGATTGTAGAATTTGAGGTCAATTGACCAATACTCTGATACGTACCAAAATGCCTTAAAAATTATGCATTTATTTTAGGAGCAATGTCAATTGAATTGGCAGAATTGCTAGCGTGTTTTGCTTGTAATTCGGGTAAAATTTAAGAACGAACATTGATAGAGCAATATGAGTTTCATTGCTCCCAGTTAGAGGTAAACAATGAGTTGAGTGATCTAAAGACGTTTGTGGCTCTTAATTAGAGGTCAAATTTTTTTCTATTCTCGATCTTAAACCTTTGTAACGGTTAAAAATATAACCATTGCAGTCTTGCAGACCCAGTTCTTACATGGATGTTACACAGAAATACTGATAAGCTCGGAAAAGTCACACACATTACTTTATTTTGAGCCAGAAAGGATAACATGAAGAGCTAATCAACCGAAGGCTCCATGGTTCTCGAAGCCTTTGATACATATGTGTATTCGTGTGTAGGGAGCATTGATGACGAGAATAGAAGTGAAATCTTCGGGACGAAAAACCCATTTGGTGAATAAGGAAGAGTGGCGTCCATGAGGTGAGGCAGAAAAATAGGAGATAATCAATTTAGTAGGGGTAGTTTTGTCAAAAAGTATAAAAATTGCCCTGTATGCTAATTTCTGTTCTGGCAATAACACTTGCCTTTATTAACTAAGGGTAGTTTTTTCAAACAGAAAAAATATTGCTCTGTATGCTAATTTCTGCTCTGGCAATAACACCAGCCATATTTTATTCTAAAGAAAATAGCTAGGCTGCAATTCTCACTTCACCCTATTAAGTACATCATGAAATTGAAACTTAGTTTTTATTTTCACCCACTAAATTTACTACTAAGTCAAAGTATAAATTTATATATGAAGTCATGTAAATTTACTTTAGCAGTAAGTCATTTGATAATTTTTTCTCAGGCAATAACATTAACCAAACTTAATTGAGTGTTGAGTCTGTTGACTTAATATATATGAAGGACAGTTTTTTTTTTTTTTTTTTTTTTTTGCCTCTAAATATACCTAGATAGAATGTGAATAGGCAATTTTTACAACTTAAGTGGTAGTTTAATTTATCACCAACTTTTCCCGTTTTTGTGAATTTTTAGTTGGGCAGCCTTTAATTAATCCGGTAATTTTATACACCATTAAGGGTAGTTTGTAAAAAGATGAGTTGGGACAGCTACACCCGCCAAGTTTTTACTCCCTCCATCTCAAAATAAGTGTCACTTAAGCACTTTTCACACAAGTTAAGAAAAGTGTTAAAATGACCATATAACTTTATTTAATTTAACTTACTATTATATTATAGATTTCAATAAAAGAATTTTACTATCCCAAGATTTTTTTTTTTGTTTTGTGATGTCCGTTAGCTAGTTGTAGTAGTTATACTATTAAAATTAATGAGAAGAAAGAGAATAATTAATTTCACATGTTGCCAACATAATGCACTATTTCCAAAATACATTGAAAATAGTAGTAGAAGGGTAAACTTGAAACAGTTAGTACAACCTAGTCTTGGAATGTATAATTGACACTTATTTAGGTCAAAATTTTATTCCTTAAATCACACTTATTTGGGACGAAGGAAGTATGTGGTTTAGACTTCAGAGCATCTCCGGCCAACTCTTGTAAGTTGTAGCTATTAATGGCTCTAAATTTTTTTAAGAAATTGGAACCATTAATGACTACAAGGCATTTGATGTGTGTCATTTACTTGCTGGTTTTTAGGGTCTTCTTATGGCAAATTTTATGGGTATATGCAAGGTTTTTGTGAGATAAGTGCAGATATTGAAATAAAGTAGTAGTAGAAGAAAAGATGCAAAAGAGGGAGAAAATATGATCCATTTGCCCAAATAGACGGTTGTTGTGGTAGAGGCACTACTACAAAAATGACTTTTAATGGCGGTTTTTTAGGGCTTTTAACGGCGGTTTTTGGCATTTTTGAACCGCTATCTATCCGGTAGCCGTAGAAAGTTTACGGACTTTCTACGGCGGTTCGCTTAGGAACCGCCGTAGAAAGTTGGCTTTCTACGGCGGTTTTGAAGATAACCGCCGTAGAAAGTACCAAATTTGTAAAAAAAAAATTTAATATTTCATTTTTTTCTCTACATTCAAAAAATATATATCAAAAACAGCAGGAACAGCCTTAGAAAGGTTTTGATATATATATATATATATATTTCAACTTTATTCAAAATATATATATCAAAAACTTCCATGCTAATAAACCGAACAACCAGCAAACTTCACAAAATTTTTGCGTGCATCCATCAAATTCTAATTAATTTAATCATTAACAGTAACAACAATACAATAATCACCGATAGAACACTAATCAAACCCGAATTTAATCATTCATCATCTCACCAAACCCGAATTTAACACTAATAATAAACCCTAGGCCAATCACAATAATCAAGTAACAATAAAATTTGTAAAGCTTAAATAAAGTTGAAACTATTCTATATTACCTTTTTTATGATTTGAAGCCCACAACAAGGACGATTGTGGTGAAATTATGATAGGGGATTAACTCCAAGTGGTGGGTGATGGCCGATTAAGAAACCATATCCGGTGTTGGGTGACAGCGGATCTTGTTATCAACGCTACCGGAAGAATGACTTCGGGGGAAGACAAGAGAAAAAACCAACGGAAAGAGGATGGGCGTCGGCAACGAGAGAATGCTTCGGTTTGCTGGAGATGGAAACAAGGGGAAGCCAAGGCCGGTTGGAGATGGAAACAAAGGAAAACCCTTAAAATTCAAACAAAATCAAGTTTCTATGGCGGTTTTTATTAAAACCGCCATAGAAAGTAACTTTCTATGGCGGTTGTAATTACAACCGCCGTAGGTAACTTTCTATGGCGGTTGTAATTAAAACCGCCGTAGAAAGTCCATTTCTACGGCGGTTTTAATAAATCCGCCGTAGAAAGCCCGTAATTGTGAATTCCCGCCCGTTCTTCTATTCCTATTAATTTCTAGTTTTTCTATTTTTGTAAATTAACCCCCAAATTTTTTTAAATTTAATAATAAATATGTATTTTACTGTTTATCAATTTTTATAGAAAAATTCATCATATTTATTAATTATATGGCGATTAGAAATACAACCATCTAGAAAGGGACTTTCTACGGCGGTTAGAAATAAAACCGCCGTAGAAAGTCCCCTTTCTACGGCGGTTTTTGATAACCGCCGTAAAAAGGGCACTTTCTACGGCGGTTATCAAAAACCGCCGTAGAAAGTCTAACTTTATATAGAACCGCCGTAGAAAGTCCGTACTTTGTTTTTAATGGCGGTTTTGGTTTTTCCGCCGTTAAAGCACCGCCGTAGAAAGTCCATTTTGTAGTAGTGAGGTACAAAAGAAGACAATCGCGGGCTATTTTCACTTTATATATGTAATTGGAACAGAGAGTGAAAGGATAAAAAATAAAGATAATTTTAGTTACTAATTTTTCATTGATTTGTTGCAATCTTTCTACGGATGCAACTATGCATTAACAATTTTTCGTAACATAGGAATAAGTTTTTTCTTCCCTTTATTGCAAGACAAACTAAACATAGTGTATGTTATTTTAGAAAAATTCAAATCAGGGTTTGAACTGCAAATGCTTTCTATAATACATTTTCATCACCAATAAACTTTTTTATATCTTTTTATATAATAGTTATATTTTGATACATTTATAATACTATTAAAACCAATAAAAATAAAATCTAAATCAAACTTTGCTATTATGCTTGCCTTAAAAAATTTTGAAATACATACTTTGAATGCTGAAAATTCAGTTTTTAACATGTGAATTAAAATGGGTTCATAATTTGTTTTTATTTGATAGATATTCTCATATAAAAGCTAAAGTATTTAAAATTTACAATTTTTTCCATGCATTAATTCTTAAGAACTTCATACAAAAATATTAATGGTATAATAAAAGGTAGGATACAATTAATGAAAATATAGGTATATTTGATATTATCAGTGATGTTTATTAACATTGGTAACATATATAAATTAGCACATAATTTTTTAAATACCAAAATAGATAAAAACATAAAGTAATTAAAATTTATTTGATAATATTATGATGAAAATATTTTAACTATGTGATATTCTACTAAAGAAAAAAATAAAATAGTAAATTATTGAATTAGAGTTGTTTATAGTTGAATCAATATAAATAAAATAAAAGAGACAGTTTTGAAAATAAAATATAAATTATTAAAAAATTTATTAGGTTGAGCACTAAATAATAAGTAATAAATTTACTTTTATTGTTTCAATTTTTCTAAAGTAAATTTATTTATTTTTTTCACACAAAAATTATATATATAATTGGCAAAATTGTTAAGTGATACAAATTGGATCAGATCCTATTGAAGGCTATCTGAGACAAATCAGATGCGACTAATTTGGCTAGCCCATAAGGGAGAGCTCCCTGATGAAAAACAAAATCAATTTGTGTTGTAGCGGCGAGCTTCCCCAAAAAATATGTCGGGGCATTCCCTTCTCTAAAATTGTGGGTGATATGGAAGCCTAGATGGAGTATGTTTTGAATAAGACTGAAAACATAAATGAGATCTCATTGAACTGCTGGCGTCCATGCACAGCCTCAGCCAAATATTTCAAATCTGTCTCCACTTCCACCACAGAATACCCTCCTTGATGGCAAGCTTTTAGACAATGATACAAGGCCATATATTTAGCAAAAGAGTTTGTTGCAAGGCCCAGAAATTTTGCCTTTGCATGAAGAACTTCGCCCGTGGAGTTGCGTATGAGAAAACCGCAGCCTGCCAAGCCTGGCTTACCGAGAGCATAACCATCAATGCAGTGGCGGAGCCACATTGATGGATGGTGGGGCAACTCAAATTTTCAAAAATCCACTTAATATAGTATAAAATGTGTAAAATTTAGGAAATTTAGAGTAATTGCTCCACCAAAAATTATAGTAATTAAGGGCAACATTGAAATTCAAAAAATAAAGTACAATACTGTATAATCTGTATGCCTAAATTTCATAATTCTTTTTAATATCATTAAAAAGTGGACTTATTTTAGGGGGGGAAAAGAAATGTTAGATAGTGGTAACTATTTTAATGAGAAAAAAGAACAAAACAAATATTGCGAATAAAATTTGTACTTGTATATGACAAAAATGAAACTTGTTAAAAATAAAAAAAATTATCTTAAATATTTTGCCCCTCCTAATTTCAAGAACTTGGCTCCGCCACTACATCAATGTTTAGCTTTACCTCGGGAGTCGAGAAAAAGCCTAGTAGACAAGGCGTGGAGTCCGACGGGGATTTATTTCAAGAGAAAGGAGAAGCCTAAAAGAAACCAGCATGTCATCTGTCGGGGAAAGTCGTCTGAATTGGCAGAGAGGGTGCATTTCTAGCAACTACAACGAAACCTCATCTATGATTCCCGCTGCTGTAGGATGGTCGCCGTCATACAGAGCTCGATTTTTTTCGCCTTCCAAAGGCTCCAAGTGATGAAAGCATTAGGATGCACAAAGCAGCCGAATCTTTCCCTAAGTCATACCAGAAAAACTGCAAGAATTCCGAGAATTGTTGTTAAAGGCCGAAACGAAAGTTCAAGCGATAAGAGAGGAAGTGCTGCCACACCGATGCTGCCAATGGACAGGTGAAGAACCAGTGGGTGATGGTATCCTTCGCTAGGCAGGTGGGCAATTTAGAAGGAAGATTAAATCCAAGCATCTGCAGGATCTCAGGAAAAGGGAGAAGACCATTTATCTATCTACACATGAAGAAAGAGATTTTTGTTGGTACGCCCTGCAGCCAAATAGCTTTGTGCCAGTGTTGTGATGGTCCCCTGAAACGAAGGTAATCCTATGCCGATTTAACGGTGAAATTCCCTGATGCCGATCGAGTCCACACAGTGAGTTCAGGTTCCTGCGAGATGGACAGCGTGAGTGAAGCAAGGTGTTGTCGCACCCAGGAAGGCAGCATTCGGCGGATTTCCTCTGAAATTGATATGTGATTATCTTTTACAACCTCTCGGATCTGTAGTTCCTGTACTGGATGCTCTATAGTATACTCCATAAGGCAGCCAATTCCACTCCAGTCTGTAGTCCAAAAGGAGGATTCACCGTTACCAATCAAGAGCTGAGTAGAAGATGTAAAGAAACTCAAGACTTCCTCCATCCATCTGAAATGGACCGAGAGGTACAGGTTTCCCCAATCTGAGAAGAATGATCCCCAAATGCCTATATTGTTTGCAACTTTCCAGAGTAGTTTGCATGCAAAAGCTCGGCTCACAGTATGCAAATCCCTCACTCCCAGGCTGTTTCTGTTTTCTTAGGGCCTCTGGAGCCGAGTAGTTTGCATCCACCAAATGAGGTGGATATTAATGGTTATTGGTACCCAGTAAAAAATTTAATATTTTTTATTTTCAATTTATGGCTTTAGTAGGAATCGAATTCGCGTCTGCAGAATTACTTGACTCTTGCACATTAAATTCACCACTAGGCTACACAAACTCATGTATTTAAAATTAAAATCGTAAGTACATATTTATATATTTCCTTCTTAAACTTGTGGTTTTTATTACCGACTAATTTATCGTTTTGTTTGAATCTCGACAAATTTTTAAAATTATTTCAACTTTCAACAGTCGAAAACGGAGGAGAATTTTTCGACACTATTGGAGGCAGGTGCAAAAATGCACCCACAGCGTTTCGCTGTGCCAAGGCTTTTGGTGCACCTCCAATATTAACAATCCCAAGCTTTGGGAGGCAGGTGCATATTGACAATGCACCCACCTCCAAAGCTTTAGATGTTGCACCCGCCTCTAATATTAACACTATTGGAGGTGGTGCATGTAGCACCCGCCTCCAAAAGCTTTTGAGTAAGCTTTGGAGGCGGGTGTTTGAAAACTCGCCTCCAAAGGGGCGCCTCCATTATCTAATTCTGTAGTAGTGCATCTCTGCGAAGAAATCGTGCAAAGATGAAATGTAGGCGTCGAATAACGGCTTTGGGAACCCTTGAAGACCCCAAAATATGGGTAGGAATAGTGCATAGGACATGTTTCAACAAAACCAACTTTCCCCCTGGCGACAGAAATTTCACGTTCCAATTATCCAACCGGGCCCGTATCCTTCCAATCAAGGGCTGAAAGTGAGCTATCCGAGTTCGACCTTTCAAAATGTTTCACCCTAAATATAGGAAAGGAAAAGTGCCTCGGGTGATTCCCGTGAGTTGTGTGATTACATGCGCCGCTTCTGGGGTAGCTCGATCTGGCAAGTAGAAGGAGCTTTTTTGCCGATTAATTTTCTGACCCGTGGCCAACTCATATAGCAACATATAGTCAGCCAAAGCCCTCAAAGAATTCCGATCACCTTTGCAAAAAATGACTAAGTCGTCTGCATTGCTGAGGTGGGTGATTTGAGAACAGCCTCTGGGCAGTGAAAAAGGATGAATTGTCCGAGATTCAAAAAGGCCATTTTGTCCACGAGTCAAAGCTTCCGACACCAGAATAAGTCAGTAGGGGGGACAATGGATCTCCCAGCTTGATGCCTCGCCCAGATTCGAAGAAACCCTCCACACTGCCATTGACAATTACTGGAAACCAACTCCCCCGAAGATTATTCATGACAAGATGCACCAAATGATTTTGAAACCCAATCTTACTTAGCAGTTTAGGTAAAAATTGCCAAGAAACTCTATCAAAGATAATGTTGTGTCCTCGAACTCGGCGGTCCAGGTGTTGCACTAGCTCCTTCAGCAATAAAACATTGTCTACCATTTCTCAGCCCTCAAGAAAAGCTGCTTGTTCCTTTGAGATGATAGCAGGGAGCACATTCTTTAGCCGATCAGTTAGTATATGTGTGCGGATTTTATTAAAAAAAATTGCATAAGCTGATGGGCCTGTAGTCAGCGTACGATGATGAAGCATCCTTCTTAGGGATGAGTACAATAAGTGCGCTGCCAACAGACTTAGGGAGAGAAACCCCAAGAAGATTTCTCGGACAGCGCGGAACAAATCTGAGTTGATGATATCCCATCACTTTTGAAAAAACAAACCATCAAAGCCATCTACTCCAGGAGCACTATGCGGAGAGAGAGAAAAAGCAGCCTTTCTAACCACTGCCAAAGTCTAGATGGGATATATATGGAAAGATACATTTATTTTCTTAAATAAATTTTTATGATTTTTTTATCGTTTTAATATAGATTTTTTTACCTTAATATTCATTTTGGGGGAAAAAATTACCAAAATAAGCAAAAAAAATTTGAAATTCCCAAACTATTGAAAACGAATTTGGGAGATTCGTTTTCAGTTGAAAACGAATTTCCCAAATTCGTTTTCAACCGAACAAACCAAAAAAAAAAAAAGCAAAATTGAAATTGAAAACGAATTCCTAGAATTCGTTTTCAAAAGTTTTTTTTTTTTTTTTTTGCTTTAATAAAGGAATTCCATAATTAATTTTTTCTTTTTTTTGTTTTTTATTAATTTCATTAAGAAACTAATTCCACTACAATAGTTTTTAAAATGAATAAAAATAATTATATGTAAACGAATTTTATAAAAATTAAATAATTATTTTAATTGAATCGAACCGCCGTAAATAGTTTTTGAGTTGTTATAAAAAATAAAAAAAAGGCAAAACATAATTATATAATTGAAATTTTAATTTGTAATTCAATAAAATAACATCGGTCTAATGTTATTTCTTTTTAAGCGAAAGGAATTTATGAGTTTTGTTTTTAATGGAATTCATTATTTTTAAAACATAAATGTGTGACTAAATTTTTACAAATAAATAAATTCCCCAAATTCATTTATACGAAGATTTTATGTATTTCAAAAATGCCGTAAATTACTTCTTCTAAAATTTTATTGAATTACAAATTAAAATTTCAATTATATAATTATGTTTTGCCTTTTTTTATTTTTTATAACAACTCAAAAACTATTTACGGCGGTTCGATTCAATTAAAATAATTATTTAATTTTTATAAAATTCGTTTACATATAATTATTTTTATTCATTTTAAAAACCATTGTAGTGGAATTAGTTTCTTAATGAAATTAATAAAAAACAAAAAAAGAAAAAATTAATTATGGAATTCCTTTATTAAAGCAAAAAAAAAAAAACTTTTGAAAACGAATTCCATGAATTCGTTTTCAATTCAATTTTGCTTTTTTTTTTTTTGGTTTGTTCGGTTGAAAACGAATTTGGGAGATTCGTTTTCAACTGAAAACGAATCTCCCAAATTCGTTTTCAATAGTTTGGGAATTTCAAATTTTTTTTGCTTATTTTGGTAATTTTTTCCCCCAAAATGAATATTAAGGGAAAAAATCCTTTTAATATATATTCTTAGTTTACATTTTCAATACAAAAATTTTAACATTTAAATTACATTTTAAAAGTGCATTCTTGTACCATAAAATACAACCCTTAAACTAACCCAATTTTAAATTAAATTATAAATAACATCATGTCACTTCACAAACCAATAGACACGATTTTGAGTGTGACAAATACTAGTACTATATATATATATATATATTAATTAAAGGTGGGATTGACCCATTTTATTAAATAAAATAAAGAGCGAAGAAAAAGGAAAGAAACAAATATGACAGGCCCTTAGGCCTCACAGTTTGTGTCCATGTTTGTTAAATCTATAGTAATCTATTTTGGGCTTCTTCGCAGCTTCTGTTGTTCGTATTCAATGAACGATTCTGGCATATTACCTCTTCGCGACTGTGTTACTTCCTCTTCTTCACCCTCGTCGTCTGTTTTTCAGGGGCCATAAACCTCATTGTTGTCGAGACTACGATCGCTATGGGCATCGTGTGGGTAGTAGACTGGCAATGGGTTGGAGCGCGTGATCTAGTAGGCATTCGGTCGATGAGCTCACTATCGGTCGGCATTTTGTGTGGGGTGAGTATCCTCTTGATCGGCTTGACTTTGGGTAGCGGGAGGGACTTGTGTACTCTTTCCATACTATGATGCACTGGCTGAGGCGGCTCGCGGGCAGCCAAAATTAACACATGATACCATTTGATTTAGTGAAACAAAATTGTTTTATTATTTAAATAACATCGGTGAAATTTGCCAAGTTTAAAAGTGTACTCTTATGATACTTGTCAAGTTTTAGAGTGTTATTCCTAAACAAATGATACACATATAAATAACAAAAATTAACTTATCAAATTTAATTTAAAAATGTTACTTTTCGATTTCGTAAATAATACATGTGAAAATTTGAGATTGTTCCTCTTGATCCCAGTAAGTAATACATGTGGAATGAAAATCATACAAAGTAACACTATAATACTTATCAAATTTTAAAATGTTATTTCTAAATCCAAAAATAATACCTGAAAATGAAATTTTACTATATATAAAGTAGCAGTTACTTACAAAAATCACCCACACATATTAATTGCATGTATGAACTTATCTCAGTAAAGATTATCTAAAAGTTTAAGGGGATCTTTGAGTTAGTTGGCTGCTACGGTAGTGCAGTACTAAATGCAAAATGACCTCCAATAACTTGGAAATAATAATAATAATAATAATAATAATAATAATAATAATAATAGTAATAATATTTGCATCACATATCCAATATATAAAGTACCAATGGCAATGCCAGTTAACTAACATCGGTTTCGTCCCAAAAAAAACTCCTACTAGGTGTCCAATTTTATCTTTTTAGCCGAGCTTACAATACTTGAAATTTTGCCTAATTCTCTCTTTAACTTGCAATGCCTCGTCTCCTTTTTTTTTTTTTTTTAAATTTAAAAGATTAAAAAAATAAAAGTGTTTGATATCCATTATGCATCCTTATTCTAATCAAAACACACACACTGGTCTCATCACTCTTCCAGTTCTAACAAGCATTCGACTTCTCTTTTCACTCTTTTTTTTCATTAAAAATTAAAGAGTTTGATGTGATTATGCATCTTTGGTCTAGTCAGAAAACACAAATGTGGTTTCTTTTCACTATTCCAGCAAGCACGTATTACAATCAACTTCTCTTTTCACTATTTTTTTTCATTAAAAAAAAGAGCTTGATATGATTATGCATCTTTGGTCTAGTCAAAAAACACACACCTGGTCTCTCTCTTCCAGAGAGCACGAGTTACAATCGACTTCCCTTTTCACTCTTCTTTTTTTCATTAAAAAAAAAAAAGAGTTTGATATGGTGGTCTAGTCAGAAAACACACACGTGGTCTCTTTTTACTCTTACAACAATCACGTGTTACAATCGACTTCTCTTTTCACTATTTTTTTTTTCATTAAAAAAAAGAGCTTGATATGATTATGCATCTTTGGTCTAGTCAGAAAACACACACCTGGTCTCTCTCTTCCAGAGGGCACGTGTTACAATCGACTTCTCTTTTCACTCTTCTTTTTTTCATTAAAAAAAAAAAGAGTTTGATATGGTTATGCATCTTTGGTCTAGTCAGAAAACACACACGTGGTCTCTTTTTACTCTTCCAACAACCACGTGTTACAATCGACTTCTCTTTTGACTATTTTTTTTTTCTCATAAAAAAAAAGAGCTTGATATGATTATGCATCTTTGGTCAAGTCAAAAAACACACACCTGTCTTTCTCTTCTAGAGAGCACGTGTTACAATCCACTTCTCTTTTCACTCTTTTTTTTAATTAAAAAAAAAGGGTGATTATGCATTTTTGGTCTAATCAGAAACACACAAGTGGTCTCTTTTCACTCTTCTAGCAAGCACGTGTTACAATTGACTTCTCTTTTCACTATTTTTTTTTCATTAAGAAAAAGAGCTTGATATGATTATGCATCTTTGGTCTAGTCAGAAAACACACACCTGGTGTCTCTCTTCCAGAGAGCACGTGTTACAATCGACTTCTCTTTTCAGTCTTTTTTATAACTAAAAAAAGGGGTTTGATATGATTAGACATATTTGGTCTAGTCAGAAAACACACACGTGGTCTCTTTTCACTCTTCGAGGAAGCACGTGTTACAATCGACTTGTCTTCACTCTCTTTTTTCCCATTAAAAAAAGAGTTTGATATGATTATGCATATTTAATCTAGTCAGAAAACAAACACGTGGTCTCTTTTCAGTCTTTCAAAGAACACATGTTACAAATTGACTTCTCTTTTCTCATTTAAAAAGAGAGTTTGATATGATTATGCATTTTGGTCTAGTCAGAAAACACTGGTTACAATTGACTTCTATTTTCACTATTTTTTTCCTTTTAAAAAAAGATTTTAATATGATTATGTATCTTTGGTCTAGTTAGAAAACACACACGTGGCCTCTTTTCACTCTTCCAGCAAACACATATTACAATCGACTTCTCTTTACACTCTCTCATTAAAAAAGGAAAAAGAAAAAAAAAAAAAAAGAGATTGATATGAATATATTATGTATCTTTGGTCGAGTCAAAACGCACACGTGGTATCTTTTAACTCTTCCAACAAACACATGTCATAATTAACTTCTCTTTTCCTCTGGAAAGCTTTTTCGTTCTTCATCGAAGAACTTCTTCATTCTCGAAATTCTAAGAGGTTTTCCAAAGGGACATTAAAATGTTGTCCTTTCAAATAAGAACACCCCATTTTATGGAATGCTAATCCAATCCTTCCCAAAAATAGGGGAATTTTATGCGGATTGTACAAGTCCCTCATATATTCGGACACATTGTACCATCCTCATTTCTAATATTTGTTTAATATTTATGCAAAATTACTTTTTTGGGGTCTTTTTAATAAATTCGCATATCAACCTTTAGGCTCTGTTCTCTTGTGGTAATTTTTCAAGAATCATCACTTTTTTTTTTCAAAATTTTACATAAAGAAACAATTTCACTTTTCAATAATTTAAAATTAAAATTTTAAAATTCCCTCTAAATACCTACTCACATAAATTCAAAAAATAACACAATCATTACACTTTTTTATTTCTCACTTACACAATTTCCTAAAAAAAACTTCCCTCCAAAAAATTTCTAACAAAAAACTTCCCTCCAACAAAATTTTCCCTACACAAGCCACAAGAGAACAGAGCCTTAGTGTATTTTCATTATTAAATTTTAGTTTTTTTCATTAAACAATTTCCATTTGTTCATTAAATCAATTAATAATACTCCGTAGTTCTTTAATTAGTTAAAATATTATTATTACAAAACTAATGAAAAAACTCATTTACCTATGTCATTGTCTTAATTACCGATTATAGTAACCCTATAATCGTAACTGCATCTCATCCACAGTACTGCAAATCACACTTTATGATTATACAATTATTATAAATCACACTTCAGTTATTCATCCACTTATTGTAAAATGAAAATCCGATCAGTAATAGTATTTTTGTCTACGCATTTTTATCTTTCTTATTAAGAGTTTGTTCGTTAGAGGCTTTTAAGATAGGTATTGGAAAATAGGCTTTCAAAAAAAATCTCTTCAATAACAAGCAAAGGAATAGTGGGAAAAATACTATTTTTCAAAAACTATGATTAGTAAAAGAATTTTGAGAATCAGTTTCTTCAAGATCTTGTTTGGTAAGGTAGTAAGCAGGGCAAACAAGATTTTCCCTCAAGATTTGGGTGTAAAGAAAATTAATTTTTGGTGTTCAAAAAAAATTATTTTTAAACCAAGTTTTGAAGAACACACTTTTGAACGAATGTCAAATAAACTATGAGTTTTAAAATAATTTCTGAAACTCATACTCAAATAAACACAGGTTGCAAAATTTCCAAACGAACATGCCACTAGTTTAACCATTTGCTACTTTGACAATTGTCAACGTGTTTCTTATTCACTCTCATTCTGAAGGGTGTAATTTTGTATTCTCATCCCATCTAGATGAATTTCATAGTTTTCATAAATCTTGGGGTCTGTGGGTAATTTAGACAAACTTTGAGGGAGGTAAATGTAATTAACTCTTATTTGTAGACTCCCTAAGTTTGACTAGTCCGAAGATATCCTCCCATTTTCCTCTTGAGTCTGAATTCGTTCTCTTCAGCTCATCTTTTGACCTTTTCTGGTTTTTGCTGACGCAAAAAGAAAAAACGTAGCGATCTTTCCTTCTTCACTCTCCACTGAAAACCGCAAACCTTTTCAACTATTTCCCCCCAATTAAATCCCAAAAACTGACAAAATTCACCGAGAAAATAATCTCTAGCTTAACACTAGTATATATATTTGCATCCAAACCCACCGCAGAGCTTCATCATCTATGAACTCGGATCGCCGGGAAATCTTTCCGGTGTCAATCGGAAAGACCATTGAGAAGAACCCAAATCTCCCTCCAACCATTGTGTAATTTGCCTTCCCTTGTTACCTATGGATTCTCTGGAGACGCAGGAAGGAGCATCAGAGGAGGAAGAACATGTAAAACCCAAGGGTCGTTTTAACTTGTTATCTTGGAGCTGGTTTAGACTCCTCTTGACCCTTTTTGGAACCTGTTTCCTTTCTATTTTGGCGTTGTTTGTGGCTGTTCTGGTTGGGAACTTGTCAATTTGGAATCCCATTTCGGTTCATACTCGGTGCAAGATTGTATCCAGCAGTGAGTAGTTTATACTCCTTTTTTTTTTACTGTCCTGTTCATTGTGCTTGCATTTATTTTCTCTTTGGTAACTGATGTGAATTGCTACTCAATTGGTGAGTACATTACTATTGAACTGCAATTATGGAAATGCGGCTTTTGGTAAGTGTTTTTTGGCGGTAGAACGCAGGGAAATTACGAAAGATATAGCTGTACAAAAAAATTCCACAACTGTTGAGCAATATGTGTGTGTGTTTTTTTTTTTTTTTTTTTTTAAAGGGAAATTTACGTTGGCAATTGAGAGAATTTTTATTCAGTATAGTGCCGGCCGGAATGTTTGCGATCCCTGTAAAACTGGGTCTTCTACTGTATTTGTAAACCAAACGAAAAGAAAATTTTGAGGGTTTTGATTGACAGGAAATGGCGTGATTATTCGGTGTCTGAAATTGGCATGTATTGAAAACACGGGGTAGATTAGGAACTTTCATGTTTTTGCAGCTGAAATTCAGTAGATTACTCTCCCTTGCTGTCAGTTTCACTTGGTTGGGTTTTTTCTCTCTCGCTGTTTACTTATTTCAATGATATGCATCTATTCTGATTTATAATGCTTGCTATTTCTTATGTTCTTATTCACTATATTGTAACTGGGAAAGCCAGAAGTTAAATAATCATAACTTCATTTGTAGAGTCAATTCTTTATGAGTTATATGGGTGACTTAAATAGACACCCCCTCCTCACCCCCAAAGCCTAGTTGAACTACCAATCACCCTTTCTTGTATGATTCGAGAAGATATGTTGTGCCCCTCATGCGCCCTTTTTCCTTTTTCTTTTAGTATTGGGAGGTATGACAGTTTCCCTTCTTGGCAGGTGTGGATTTGAGATCATCTAAAGTCTGTGAACTAGGATTACTAAACTATAGAGCCAAGCATGTTTTTTATCCCAATGAAAGAAAGAAGTTCCGATGTCATTATGATTACTATTGGGCATCTGTATTTGAGGTAATGGTGTACATCTATCTTCTCATGAAACTATTTTGATTTAGAGTACATGGAAAGTTATTTTGAAGGAATTTATAACTGATTATCTGATTAGGTAGGTTCTATGTTTTCCTTTTAACTATACTTTTTTTGCTTACATTGACCTTATATGAGAAGGTTTACAGTTGGTGCAGTTTATTGCCTTTAGTTTGTTATTCATCGGTTATTAATCTTTCGTGAAGTCATATAGTTTCCTGGCAACAGTTTCATTACATGAAAGGGATACTCTCTTTGTCCCAGAGTTTGACCTTCCTATTTGACTGATATGATACTAGGTCAGTGTTATTAGAAGCCGAAAGTCAATGCACTTCTTAATTATGCACGGATGTTGTGCACATATTGCCATCACAAATTGAGACTTTGTGATGCAGCTCTAGCGTGGCCTAAAGTAGAACAGATCGTAGGGAAATCTTTATTGCTTTAAGAAAGCAGGAAAACTGAATTGCAGAGGCTAATAAACTGAAGTCGTCAATTAAGCAGTAAAAAAAACTGAATTTTCTCTAGGAATCTCTCCTATAACCCTTAGGCGTCACACCTTATTGTCTTTGCTTGAAAATTTTATTGTTTGAAGATTAAGGTTGAATTTAGAAGTGAGAAATGCGACAAATTTGAAGTGCTATTTTATAATTGCGGTTTTGGTGATAAATATTATTATCATACTTAATCAAAGAGTGATAGTTTTGGACAACATTAATGCCATCAAGTGGCCTTATGGTTAATATTGCAAAATTTAACTAAAGCTCAATGTTTTATCTTCTTACAAAATGTTTCTGGTTATACAATTACCCTGAGGTCATGGTAACTATAAAGAGGTCGGTCATGGTAAGAAATAGTTGAAACTACTAGTTATGCTGATAAAGAACAACCTCAATGTTAAACACTCATCATTTGGAAGGTTTTGGCAAGCATAGAAGTTTGAATAAGGTGAATAATTTCTGGTTTTGGAACTAAACTTGATATGATTACAGGAGGCATGCGGAAATAAGGAGGTACAAAAATGTCTGTTTGTGGCTATAAGCATTTAAAAGAATAAAAAAGGAAAGCATTCTTCCTAATAGAACAGTGCTTTAGTGCTTTATCTTGTCCAAGGAGTTTTGGGTTTTCCTAATTCTTTGCAAGATAATTAATAATCTAGTGAACTTAAATACAAGCTGTTTTGAGCCAAAAACTCCAGAATAGGTCATTCAGGTCATCTTGAGGTGCTCCAACATCTCTTTTTATTGCCACAAAACTTGTCTTTAAGATTCAAGTAAATTTCAAAATGTGAAATAACAGAGATAAAAATGTGCGAAAGAAGTGTGAAGTTAGAAAACAAATATTCTACTCACTGAAAGATGAAATTTAAAAAGGAGATCCAGGTCCATGAGCTGTCATGAGATTATTTGAATGTTATGAGCTAGATAGAATCATGCTGACTGCTCTGAATACTCTACAGAAAATGATAACCAATTACATTATCTGGAGAACTTGAATCTTTCTCTGCAAGCGCTCCTGCCTGCCTGCTGTCTTTATCTCTTTCTCTCTCCTTTTATTCATTATTTTCTCTTGACAAGAGATCTTGTTAGTAGTGTCAAATTGTTGGTCATTTTATATTACTCTAGAAATAGATGTTATGTTTGAATGTGTAGACTCAGTTTCATTCTCCAATTTATGTGTATTTGTGTGTACATTGGATAGAAATTAGTGCCACTGGTAGACTGGGATCTTACTTCTTTCTTGAGCTTTCTTATTATTTGTCTTCCTCAATTTATCTTCTGTTGATTATATCTGAAACAGGATAACAGGGACATAATTCATTGTTGACACTATTAGTAATTCTTGTTTAGTTGCATCATAAGAACAAAATGTCATTTTTGTGCGCAGGCAGATTATAACATTTGCATTATGTTTCTTTTCTCTAAACAACAGGTGAGATATGTGGATCACTCTGGTCAGACGAGACATAATTTGGCAGAGGTCCCAGATGAAGCCCTCCCTTTAAACTGTCGGCCAAGTTTTGGTTCAGCATGGTTGATCAAAGACAATTTTAAGGTTAATTTGAACTCCATGCATGAAGTTTCATAAACTTCGGCTAAGATTAGTTGAATAAGGCTGCTTTAGTTTCATTTTTAACACACGTTGTTTGTAATTTCATGACCTGCTTTTTTAGGTGAATGAAACTTATGATTGCTGGTACACATTGGGAATTCCAAAAGTGAACATGCATCAGGATGGTCTGTTCAAGTGCCAAGCTAATGATCCATCTACTGTTGAGATGCTTTGGCGATACAGTATACTGTGAGCATATTTAATTTAAACACATTTCTTTTTTTTTCCCGATCCGGATGGTATAATTGTGTATTTCCATTGACGATCAGAAATTTCCAGATTTGTCCCTTTTCCATGCAACATATAAAGAACTTCTTTCTAAGGTGAATTATTTCCTTGGGACTATTTTCTCAAGACCATAGCAAAAATCCAGATGATAATTGGTTTTTCTAAACAAAGTTTGTCTTGATCTGCTTTAATATAACCGTGTACCTGACTGGGTGAAATTTGATTCCTATGTGAATATTTACATTATTATTTTTCATTAATTGAGTGCATATTGAATTACCTTTTAGGCTAGTCAATTCCAGCCAAAATGATAAAATAATGAAGAAGTAAAGTATTCATGTTTCATCTTATCTTTTTATGGATGCATTCTGCTGGTAGAAGTTCTGTTTGTGTGCTTTACTTTTGGAGCTATAAGTGTCACATTTCTTCTAGTCATCTGTATACTTGCAAGAATTCACGGATAAGACCCTCTTTCCTTCTGTGCTACTGTCTTTTTTAATCCTTTAAGAATGTAAACTAACTATGTAATGTAATTCCTCTTCACTGGCTTCCGTTTTTCTATGGCTAGAGTTTATGTCTGTGAAATGTTTAATCAGCTTACAGGATCAATTAATGACGAATGTGGCATCCAAATGTTTGTGCCCCTTGACATTGTGCTATAATACTTGCATATTGAGAGACACTGGTATTAGCTATATATATATATATTTTTTCAGTTAAGGTCCTCTTTTGGTTTTAGATTTCCTAGGTAGTTAAGGCTCTACTTAATATTGTAGCAGGATGTAGTTTTTGTAATAAAAGGTTACATTATTGTGTTTATCGAATATTCAAATGTCTGCATGTGTGCTTTTTCTGTATCTCCGTCCACTTCCTGTGTTAAAAGCTCAGTATTTCTCTGCCAGGTCTATGAGGATACTGAAATCTTGGTTTACAAGCTGCATAAGCATATCCTTTAATCCCTGGAGATTGGATGTTATAGCAGGAGTTATTACTGGATTTGCTACTTCCTTGATAGCTGTTGGCTTGGTTACAATTTTGCGTCACTTCCTGTCTTCCTTATGCCGGAACGCGGTAGAAGGGATGCTGCATGTTCCATTTTTGAATGCAGGCAATTTCAAGCGTGTTCTCTTCTTTTTTGCATATTTCTGCTTTATGGGCTGGTTGACCTTACAGTATGTTAAAAGAATCGGTGTCCTTGAGATGACGAGGATTTTTTATGGTCTGTAGGGGTTTTGCAGGTAATATTTTTGCCCCTAGGAGTATTATGTAAACACAGACCTTGTAGAATTAATGTGTAACATCATTAAGCCAGTATAGGTTTTGTCAAGTGTTTAATTTTGCTCCATACACTTATTTTTCTAGAATCTGGCAAATGTTCTTGAGGTAAATGCATATGTAGATTATTGATCTTATACAACTCTTTTAGTGTCTGTAGAATTTTCTAAGGATTGAATCAAGAGACAATCCGTGAATATCATCTGGGAACTTTTCTTGTCTCAGCTGGAATCAGAAGACCACTTTTCTGTATCTGTTCACTTTTCTGCCTTGCCTTATATATTTTCGCTGTCATTTCCAGCACTAGTTGAAGCGAATCATTATGTTTGAGGTAGCTTTATGCGCTTTTTTTTAGTCGGGAGAAGGGACTGTGAGGTTCGAACTCTTGACTTTTAAGATTGATGAATAGGGCATGCCACTGCTTACACCTAGGCTTTATGGTTTTGATGAAAAACATAGATCAGGTTCAAATTCTGCAGCACAATTTTGTTCAGTGTCATCCTTTCTTGCAAAAAGGGTTCCTTGATAAACTCCTTGCATTTGCTTTAAAAGGGTTCATTTCAAAATCAACATAACCTTCAAAAATGTTTAAGGTGGATGGGGGTATTTTATATGAAACTACCAAAACCAAAGCAAATATCTATCACATATTGGCTGTTTCAGAAATGATCCTCTCAATTTCTTCAAGAAGCCTTTCTTTTTCCTTGGATAAATCTTCATTCTGCTTCTGAAGCTCTTCAATCTGCTTAGTCTGTTCAGAATCTTTCCTGAAAATTTTCACAGTGAAAGTGTCTTTAAACATCTCGATTCACTCATATCCGAATCGATACATTTGAAACAACATCAGGAGTTTCAGCATTTCATGATCGACAGTGTTAAAAGGATGTACCTGTTCATGAAAGACAAGTTAAGTTTCAGCGACCGGACTTCCTTTTCAAGGTTCTCGCAACGTTTGAGAATGGACTGCATGTCGGAAGGAACCACGGGTATCGAGTTTCTTTCTTTGGCTTCTGCCATTCTACATGAACACGTAAGAGGTAGAAAAAGTAAGAAACTTGCTCATCAATTCGTCTACTTTGAGACTGTAAATTTGAATGCTTAAATTCAAAGAATATGGATACATACTTGCGAGACCTCTCCACCCTGCGTTTCTTCGTGGGATCTCCTTGTTCTCCTGCAAAACTTATTCTGGTCAGAACTCTGAAGTGCACTCAAATTGGAGACTCATGTATTGTGTTGAAACAATGAAGTCTTAACCACTTAATATCTTTCTATTTATGTCCTTCTGTGCCCAACTTGTTGCTGCCGAACCATTAAGGTATGATGTACGTAACATTATCGTATATATCTTTATAAAAGGCAGTTTTCATGACTTGAACCTGTGACCTCAATTAACATGATAATAGCCTTTTACTATTAGGGCTAATGTACGCAACATTATCTTATCTTATATTTCCATAAAACCTATTTTCACAGCTTGAACATCTGACCTCAGGTCACATGACAACAGTTTATTGCTACAGTGCCTAAACTCTCCTTTCCCCTTCTATGTTCTCTGTTTAGTTCTAACATAATATTCTTTCAAGCAAGTTTAGATTCCCATCACTTATTTTATACTAACCATGTACTCCAATTTCGAGACACTCCTGTGTTAACTTTCATTTTTCACTTTACCTTCAAAACACTCGTGTTTTAAAGTTATGTATAAGGTTGGTACAAAATTACAGTTGATCTGAAGTGCTTTTAAGGAGCAACAAGAATCACTTACAACACAAAAGACTGCAAGTGCATTTTCTTTCTTTCTTGTAAAGTGAAAGTTTAAATAACTAAAAAGGAGAACAGTAATAGAATGGAGAGAAATTCTTTCCGTAGAAGAGCTTTGACTAATAGAACATAACAAGGGACAGAATGCTAAAGATGCAGAAGGCTTTTTAGACATTTAATTACCTGAACCAACTGAAGTTACAGAGCCATGACGAACTAAACCTTCTTTCTGTCAGCAGAAAGTAAAGAATTCAATCAGGAACAGGTTTTAGCTTACATATATAGCATACTTTTGCCAAAACATCCTCGGATTGTCTTAAGAGCTACCACATACCTTTCTATCATCTTTCCCATTGTCATACGTACGTTGCCTGGCATCTGTATGGCGAAGCATGGACAATAAGTAGCAATATTAATAGTTGTAGTAATAGAAACATGACTCTTTTAGTGGGACGGAAAGAGTAATTTGTTAGTAGAAGACAAATTAATCAATGTGATACCTTTGACTCTAGAACCATATTCTGAATTCCTTCCATTTCCAGCTTGTTTCCTCGAGCTTTCGCAAAAGCTAAGTGCTTGACCTGAGGTGCTAGGGCCATCACATACTTCAAAACCAGTTGAAACTACAGGTGCAGCAGCAGAGGATTCACTCTGAGAAGCTTCTCGCGATAATGTACTCATCTGCATTACATTCACGGTTGCAACCACGCCTTCTAACCCCATCCCATATGAACCTTCAGCAGTTTGTAGAGTTCCAGCTTCTGTAACTTGAATTGTGGATAAATCTTGAAATGTTCCTTGCATCTCATGTCCATGATTCCCTTGGCCGTGATTTAGGTTACCTAAGACCTCTTCAGAACCATAGTACCCAAAAGAACTATCCTCAACAGTTTCTTTCTCACCTGGGCTACAGAGCTTCTTGCGCTCTAGCGTACCCTTAAGCATGCTCACTACAGAAGAAATATTATCCACGTTCGCCACTTGTGGAGCGTTGAAGTTGGACGAAGATGAATTGGATGGAGACAAAAAGGTGTTCATTTGATTAGGCTCACACCTTGCAACATTATTGTGTCCATTTGGATTGCTGTATCCTTGTATGAAGTTGCTGATTCCATTCTCAGATATGTTAGGCGTAGTCTCCATGCTAGGTGCCGGATGGGGAGTCTGTAGGGCGACATACCTCCTCCTTTCACAAAAACAACAGAACACATCATTCGAAAAGAATGGAAAAGAAATCTTGTTGATATTGCTGATATTGAAACAGAAATTCAAGCTCATTAGTTATATATGCTAGTAAGAGTACAGAAATCATTAGTTTATAATGTCATATTGTTAGGTGGGGCATGTAGCAATTGCAGATGGATAGTGCAACGACTCTCCAAGTATTATTAGAAACATGACTCTTTAAGTTGGAAATTGGGGATAACTGCTGATATTGGCTAACAATCATGAATGATGGTTATGTTACCTCAATTCTGAAGAGCGACTTCTCGTCATAGGTTGGGAACTATGAAACCATGCCTGCAATTGCATTCCAAGTTTAACATTAGATTCTTTTAGATAACCTCTCATTTTGTTGTTTGTTTCAGCAATACTACAGACACAAACCTTAGCAAGAAACAAGTTACTCGCTTGCAAGCCTTTGTCAGCAGAATTCCTGAAACAAAATTCATACAGAAGTCTAAAGATCAGATCAGATCAGACCATCAGAAGCAAGATTTCACAAAATAGAAAAGTTGATGTCAAATAATTAGTTCTAAGAATGATAAATGACTACAGATTCCATCGAAGTGGATGAATTACCTGGAGGGTTGGTGGTTGACAAGTTCACTAGAAGAATCACCCACCAAAGAAGTGTTTTGTTGGAATAAGATGTCATCACTTTTCTTCTTCTGAAATGCTCCTCCACTTTGTTGATTAGACAGATTTGATGCTTCAGCAGAGATCCTGAACATCACATTGTGTGTTTTCTCTTCCAATGTTAGTGAAAACATACCAGTTAAGGAAAAATGACCTGTTTTAACTCATAATCTTGTTTCAATTTAAATGAAAAACAGTTCATTTTTTGCTTCCAAGAGTTCAGATTTTCGATCTTTGTTGAATGACATGAAATGATGCAGAACTAAAAAATGGAGAACACGAAATCAGCTGTCGTCGAGTTTTTAAGGCAAGGGAAATCTTGCAGAGATTTTAATGTAGAAGGACTAACCGCCTTGAAGCCTGACGCGTACGATGGGCAATGCCTGTATTACCGCCATTCTGCAGGAAAAGATACCAGTTAGCAAATAAGTAGTCTACATTCAATGTCTTCAAGGAATTACAGAAATGCAATTTTTGTGCCAAAGCAGAAACCACCTCAATCTTTCTCAATTTTAATGCCAGGGTCTGTTTTTAAAGATAAAAAACTTCCTAAAGTACTACATAAATATGCCCCCTGAAATGGGAGCAAATCCCATCAAAAGATCAGACTTGAACAACTCACACTGGCACTTCCTTAGAAAAGAGGCTTATCAAGATCCTATGGTTAACCGTCAAGAGACTACAGCTAACAAGGAGAAGGAAAAGCCATTATGCAAATTAGAAACAGGACTATTTTAGTGGGACACGAAAGGAGTAGGAGACTCAATAACACATGAAATGATCTGTTAAACCAGAAAAAAGAAGAAAACATCATGAATTCTTGCCTCTCCATTGGTGAGCCAGCTCTTAAACAGTTCCTCGCTATCGATTCGTGAGTTTTGATTTAAATTCCTAAATCCCAGCATCTCCATGGTTGGAGCAGACATCCCAATTGTGTTCTCCATCATGGTCATAATGAACAGCTCTTCACTTGAGTTTCTGTGCAAGTCTGAGTATCCTCTTCCTTCCATCTCCATCCAATACTTTTCTCTCTACTTTCACTTCTTTGAATACCTATACTAATCACTAAGCTTTCATTTATTTTCGACTCCACCAGCAAACATCGCCAAAGCCGAGTCTTCGAGCAAACCCCACAAACTAAATTAAGTTTTTCGAACGCGGCTAATCCAGAGAAACATTCAACTGTACCTAGTAAGACCTGAGAATAATTGCTGGATTTTTGCAGTCAACTGTAGATACCAGAGCAGAGGCTACAAACAAAGGCTAATCAATGCAAAAGCTAAGAACTAAAAGCCTAACAACTCTACACAAATCAATAAAAGGAAGATTACTTGTATTAATAACATATATATATGTCACTTTCAAATGGCATCTTCTCTCAGTTCCTTATTTGACCATTTTGATAGGGAATGATTAACAAACCTTTTGAGCAATGGACCCAACTATGGAATAAACAACATAAATTGATGGCATCCATAGGAATCAAGTTGATTAAGATTCCATTCATATGAACTTGTCTGATTCTTTGTTTACTCATTTCAGAGGAGAAAATCTTTCTGTTTTACATGAGGGTAATAATTTGTTATTTCTTTTTCTTTTTTTAAAAAAATAAAAGTCATATTCATTATTTTGAACATATGGTCAATACAATTGTGCTTGCATAATTTAATTTTATAACACTGGTATATGGGAATAATTTTACATATACCTAATTAACCCGATATAGATTTGAACAATAAATTCATACAAATTTAAACAGTATGATGAAAAAACGCAATGGCTAACTGCACAAACTGAATTTCGAAATTAATTACTAACAAGAAAAACACATCCAAGTTTCAACCGTTTTTATTCAAATTCATAACTCCACAAGATTACAATTTATTATGCATGGTCATTAAGCATTTCATGAGGAAAACAAGCTTAATTATTGCCAAAGATTCCAACGCATGACCCCTTTTTCTTGCGCATAAAAAGGACCTCCCTAGATTCTTGATGCTGAACGATATTCTCAATCAGCCCTTTCTAACCAATCCAAGAAAACAGATACGCTATAACCATTCATTTTTTTTTCTTTACTTTTTTATTTAAATTTTAAAATAATGAAATATAATTCGCCGTCTGTGGGGATCGAACCCACGACCACGTGGTTAAAAGCCACGCGCTCTACCACTGAGCTAAGACGGCTTTCTGTACATTACAACCATTCAAAGTCATCTGAGATTTGGAGATTTGGGATCGATCAAAGTGCACATATATATAGTATGAAAAACTGCTCCAGCTGTTGCTCTTTCCCACTGCTTTTTTAAGTTTCAGAATATGTAGCGGTTGGTTTGTTCTAATCATTGGCTGTGGCTTATTCTAGTAAATGAGCACATCATGCAACATTCATTATTGAGCACCATGAGGCCTTATTTCAACTTTCAACATCAAGTTTTTTTTTTTTTCTTTTTTTTTCCTTTTTTCTTTTATTATTATTTTATAATTTTTTTTTTTTTTATAAACTCATCCAAATGCTATTTAAGCGCACCGTAACTCAAGATTTTCAGGAACTCGTGAAGGGCAGTGATGAGATTAAATAACTGTGCTACTTTTGATATTAGGATAAATTTTTTCACAGTGGCAGAGCCAAGTGGGGCAAGTTTTGTTGGGAAAAATATTTAGACAATATATAAATAATATAAATAATACAAGGAATTTCTACGAGTGCTTGTATTTTGGAAACAACATATTATTAGTTCATTAAATTTGTAACTAAATGCATACTTTTACTTGAGTTTGTAGGTTATAAACTTTTGGTGGGACAATATTCTTACTTTGTTTATGATTGAATTTCTACAACATAAAGAGTAAGAATACTATGTCTATTTGAGATTATTTTTGTTATCAAGCACACTGAAAGTATTACTATTTTTTAATCAAATAATTTTAAACAGTAAACACGTTAATTTAACAGCACCTTACGCTCGTAAACTTCTTTTCAAAAAAAAAAATTTTTAAGGGAAAAGAATTATATTAAGAGCCCTGAAAATAGTCCAGTAATAATTGAGATACAAACTCCGGAGCAGCTCTCCATTCACATACCAGATCAGGGCATGTAGCCCCAAACTTTGCTAGGCTATGCGTAATGGCGTTCCTTGCCAGTTCTACCCAAAAAACTCCCCGCACAACCATCTGCCCTAAGACCAGCCGCCACTTGCCTCACCAGATCCATCACCTTGGTGAACCACTTCCTCGCCTCTAACTGCTAGAACTATCAAAGCTGCATCCCCGAAGAGGGAGCGGGACACCCACCCCTTTTGTAGGATTAGCTCTATAGCTACCCTGACTGCCAAAACCTCCGCCTCCTTCGGTGATGACACCGCTACCAACCGCCGAGCCATCCCCCACAGCCATTTGCCGTCTCCATCACAACAGTAGACTCCTGCCGCCGCCCTCCATGTGGCCGGATGATAGGCCGCATCAAAATAGACCTTAACCCGCTGCGGCGCCCTCCGTAAGAGAGCAAAATCCCTGAGTGTGTCAGAGGGGCACTCCGGGCACAGTGATGCCGTGGCCGATTGCACTACCTCCCCCCCCCCCCCCCCCCCCCCCCCCCTCCTCATGGGTCCTGACAGGGCTTCCCATGTAATCAGATCTAATGCTGTCACCATTAAAGCCACCACATTCAACCCCCCATGCAACAGCAGGTCCTGCAGCCATAAGTCACCCAAATCCTGCGCGCAAATGAGAACCATTCAGCACAGCGCAGGCCCCCCAGAACAGCGCAAGCGAAGGGGCACTCAAAGAAAACATGACGTAACGTGTCTGCCTCCGAATAGCAGAGGTGACAAATCGAAGGCCCTGCAAGCACGTGACGCCACAAAGCATCCCAGTGGGCAGAGTCACCGTGCAAAACCACCATATGAAGTGCTTTACACGAGGCGACACTCCAAGATTCCACACCCTCTTCCAGACAGAGTCCCTCGGCCCTACAGGAGCCCCCTATATGCTGCCAACTGGGGCAATTGCCCCCACAATCCTATGATACGCACTGCAAACCATATGTCTACCTTTCTTATCTGGATCCTACACCCATACATCTGGCCCCCTATGTTCCTGAAGAAGGAGCCCCAATATTTCTTCTGCAGCCTCAAAAGTAAACAAAGAACGAACCACTGGCTCATTCCACCCCGAGGTTCCTCCCTAATTAGTTCAGACACCCATTGTCGCGTCTCCCCATGCAAAAGTGTGTGCCCCGATAACAACCCCTCCATCGGGGCCTACAGATTATCCCAAATCCTAGTGCCTACTCTAGACCCAATACGCCGCCAGACCCCTAGCCAAAGCACATCCACTCCTTGCAACACACTGCGCCATATAAATGAGGTTCTAGGCCCCAGGCCTATCCGAAAAAGCAAGCATTCTTGGAAGTACTTCGCTTTGAACACCAGGCTCAGGAGAGACCAGGACGCGATGAGTAACCTCCAAGCCTGCTTGCTCAGCATCGGTAGGTTGCAAGCCCACATTTGCCTGAAGCCCAGCACCCCTCCCCTCCAGCTTACTCTTTAACGGCTTATCCCATGATACCCAGTGCATCCCTCTCTGCACCCTCCCCTTGACCTGCCCCACCAAAAGTCCCCTTCTAGGCTTGTATATCCCTAAGAACCTTGTTCGGGAACAGGAAACATGACATGGCATATGTCGGAATTGCCTGCACTACCGATTCGATCAACAGCTCCTTCCCTACCTTACTAAGTGACTTCTCCTTCCATCCCTCCACACGACGTGCCACCCTCTCCCTAATAGAGTCAAAGACCTCATTCTTGCTCCGCCATACCACACACGGAAACCCTAGATACTTCTCATGTCGCTCCACTTCCCCCACATGAAGTAAACCACAAATCTCCCCCCGTAAAACTCCCGAAGTGCCAAGGCTGAAATAGACACCTGACTTCTCATAGTTGATCCGCTGCCCCAGAAACCCAAGAATAAACTGCAATGGCGTGCATGAAGTAAACTGCTTCCTCTCTCGTCGCCTCCCCAAACATCAGTGTATCGTCCGTGAAAAACAAGTGAAAGATCCTCGGAGCCTCTCTAGCCACTGCAATCCAATAACTTTGTCACTACATTGCAGATCATGCAACATGGTAGACAATAGCTCTGAGCACAAGATGAACAGGTACGGAGACAGGGGGTCTCCTTGACGAATTCCACACTCAGGGGTCAGATGCCCAAATGATTGAACATTAAGGAGGAAAGAAAAATTTACCGTCAAAATACATATCCCATTCCACTCTGTCAAACGCCTTACTTTTGTCTAGCTTTAATGACATAAGCCTCCTTCCTCGCGCCCCCTGAGCTCGCATGTATTGATGCGTCTCATATGCTAGCAATATATTATCCGAGATATGCCTACCGGGGACAAAGGCCGATTGTGTCTCGCTGATAATCGCCAACAACACCTGCTGAACCCTGTTAGCCACTACTTTCGAAGCCAACCGATACACCACGTTACATAGACTAATCGGCCAAAACTTAGTGATCCTCCAGGGAGCGTCCATCTTGGGGTAAGCACTATGTGAGTATAGTTAACCCCATCCGGCACCTGTCCTGAATTGAGTAGTCCGAGAACATAGGCTAGGACACACGGCCCCACAATCTGCCAGAACTTCTTGAAGAACACAGGGCTGATACCATCTGATCCTGGAGATTTATATTGATACATGTGCTTTAGCTTCCTGACCACCTCTTGCTCCGTATACGGCTCCCCCATCCTCGAAGCCTCCACCTCCGACACTCTGGGCTGAATGCTAGAGAGCGCCTTATCTACGTCCTCCACAATCGGTGAGGTGGCCGTAAAAATATCCCCACAGTGGGCCAAGATGATATTTTCTATTTCTGTCGGCTCAGTGTAAGACACCCCCTAAGCATTCTCCAGCCCCTTAATCGTATTGCGCTCCTTTCGCTGCACTACAAACCTGTGAAAATAGGCTGTATTTCTATCCCCCTCCTCGTACTAGTGTGGCTTCGCCCTCTGCCGCCACCAGATATCCTCCTGATCCAACAAGATCTCCAGACGGGAGCGTAGATGAGCAAGCCTATCCTTAGTTTCCAAAGTCACCACACCCCTCGCCAACCTCGTGATACTCTGCCTCGTATCCTCCACCTGGACCGACAGATGCCGAAACTCATGCTGCCCCCAGTCAACCAGGCTAACTAAACATCCCTCCAATTTGTCCGGAAGAGAGTCCAAATCTGAGTTCCAACTCTCACGAACCATTCTCTCGCAGTCCTTGGACTTGACCCATAACGCCTCGAACCGCCTCGGACGCTGCCCTGGCTATCCCCGATTAAGACCCAAAGCTCTCAATAACTGTATATGTAGGGCCATATGGTCCGAGCAAAAAGTTTGGCAATGATATACCCGACTGCATGGAAACAGAGCATGTAAAGCATTGTTCTATGTTCCCCTGTCCAACCGCCCTCTCTGAGTGAATGGAGCGACCAGACTCCATTACCAGGTGTACACATGCCCTCGAAATCCCATATCAACCAAACCATAAGTGCTTAAAGCCGTGCAAAAATTCTCTAACTGCACATCTGGGCGTCGAGACTGCCCCAGATACTCACTGTGATGCAGGACCTCATTAAAGCCCCCGGCACACAACCATAGCAGCCCCTTATCCTGGCCCATCAGACCTTGAAAAAGTAGCCAAGCTGCCGGCCTCTTAGATACGACTGGCTTTCCATACCACCCAGTAAAACGTATTAAATGACCCTCTAACCAAACATTAACATCCACAAAATTCAAACTAAAAGAATTCAACGTCACATTAACTGTAGGCTTCCATAGGAGCAAAAGGCCCCCTGACCGCCCCCTAAAAGGAAACGACAAACCAGAATAAGAAAATTGACTTTTTAATTCATCAGCAACTAAAGTAGAGATTTTTGTTTCAGACCAAAAAATTAAATCGGGACACTTAGAACGAAGTAAACACCCCTAGCTCACGGCAGGTGTGCGGGCTCCTAAGCCCGTGGCAATTCCTAACTAAAGACTCATGGGGAGGGCAGGGGCTGAGCAACATCACTAGGCCCCTCCACAAAGTCGCCAACGGTATTCTCCAGCTGCTGGCTAGCTCCCGATTCACTACTCTGTAGAGCTTCTCCTCCAGCGTCAACATCCTCCTCCTCCTCCGAGGGCTTAGGCTTAGACTTAGACTTAGTATGGCCCCCATCAGCTTCATGCACTTTGGGGAGCAATCCCATCCGCTTCAAGCGCTGCCCCACTCTTGTGGACTTATTACCCAAGCTCATGCCATAGCCCACTTGAAACACATTGTTTGATGGTTCCACTACCAAACCATGCATCCCATCCATGCCATTGACCCAAGCAGTCAGAGCATCATCCTCATGGGAGAGTCGCGACTCACCACTGATATGCAGACCTAGACCCACCGATTAACCCACTTGGGATTACTCGACTAGCTTCACCCAACCCGCCTGACCTCCCACGTCACCCTCTAAGTCAGACCTTAGACGTTGAAACACCTTCATCACTGTGAATGTCCCCTTCCTCCTATCTCCCCGCTTTGGTGCCAACGGCCCCGTGTGACGGTTTTGGGCGGCGTAGGCTGACTGGCGCAATAGTGAGAGCCGTTAAGGGTCTCTCAGGAGCTGGCTTCGGACCACAATTCTTGAGCCAGTGACAGACAGTGCCAAAGAAGCTTTTCCCTGCAGGCTTGGGGACAAGTTCCGACACCGAACGACGAACAAAATCATATGGGCGGCTATTGGGAGGAACCCTGAGCCAGTCCCCATATTCCACAATACGGTCATCCACCGGATGCAGCCCCTAGCTGGAACCATAAGCAGCTCTGACATAGCCCAGCTTAGCACATACATAGCGAAAATTCGGCAATCTTTTGGAGAACAACGAACCAGTATGCACAGCCCCTAAATAGTTCACATTAATCACACCCTGGAGCGGCCTCGTCACGTCAACGGCCACATTTACCCGGAGATACCTACTGACGCACTACCCATCCACATCCCTATCCATCTCGATGAACCTTCCCAACAGATTACCGACAAAAGGCGAGAACCTGGAAGATAAGAAACCATACGGCAGATCCACGAACAGGCAGTACTTAAACTCCATCCGGAAAACCACCAGATCCGGCGCAACCTCGATCAAGACTAGCAGGTGCTTTTCAAAAATCCAGGGTTGATTATCCATGACCCACGTCTTCTCCACCGGGCTACCAAATTGGAAACATAATACATTGCCAAAATGGCCTTACACTCAAACCCATGTCGCAGACCCCAAACCTTCCAGAAAACACCCTCGTCTGTGTCACCGGGACAGTCCGAGGGGCCAACAACTTCCCCATCACCGACCACATACCTCCCCCAACCAACTACGGTTCTTCCTCATAGTTCACCACCACCCTCTCCGCTTCCGAAAGCGAGAAATTGAGCATCATAGACTCCAAGTTGACCCCATCATACAGAGCACTACCAGCAGAAGGCACCCCCAAATGGAAAAGAAAACCACACAAACAGATACTTGCACAGTAACAACAAATCCAACAAAACCCCACCCACAAGTATATGGGACAACTAGCTTCAAGTAGAGAGGTACTAACCAACTAAGGGCACGAAGGCGCTACAAATAGCGTGTTGAGGGAAAGAATCCACGAGGAGAGACCCTTCAATCTGTCGCTGACGGCTGCCGTTCAAGGGTTTCGTGTAGAACACGAAATCCTTTACTCCAAGGGTTTTGTAAACTTCTTTTTATTTATGCCAGTGAATTATAGTATTGTAATAGCATAAATTAGAAATTTAATTTGTGATTTGATTTTTTTTTAATTGGGAGAGCCGTGAGAAATTTAATTCAGCCATAGCATTGAAATACAACATCAATGATATTCGAAACCAATCTGTGGCATGGGTTTCTGCTTGCATTATGATTATTTGACTCATGATCTCATTTATACTACAAAGGCTGGGTCGACTATAAATTGCATAAGGCCTCCAGTCTAGTCATAGAGCCACGATTCTAGTTCGATTCGGAATCAACCCGAAAATGGACCTGACCCACGATTTTGGACCCAAAATCAGAACTGTGGCCCACGGTTTCAGAACCGGAATCGCCTGAGGAGATTCCGATTCCATTTTCTATAAAATCAGAATCGACGATTTCGGAACCATAACCGACGATTCCGGAACCGTGGTCATGTCTACTTCAGCCTAACGGCTGGTCACTTAAAAAAATAAAAATAATAAAAACCTATAAATTACATTTCGAATTTGCATTGCAACTATTAGTTAGAAATTCCTTGATTGACTAATTGATTTCTTGTACTTGTGACCTCTTTGAATTTGTCAAATTGATGCATATATAAAGCTCAAATAGTTTTGTCATTGATAAAGACTCATTTTATACACAAAACATTAAATTAATACTGCATGATTCTATTTAATTGCACGCAAGCTCTTTAGAGTTGGCCAATCTTGCAAAATACCCTTGAAATACTAATTCTAGCTGTTAAGCACTGCCATATTTTCAATAACTGAGGATTAGCTTTTTAAGGGTTTTGGACCAAGAATTCAAATAATATATTAATTTTTTGTTTTATTACAAATAATTTATTACCCTTATTAAAAGTTATATTAAAATTACATCCTCTTTTTTAATATTAAAGTTTTCACTGCCCTTTATCAAAATTTTCCAAAATTTTTATCCCAATAATAGTCTTGTTTTTACTTTGTTACATTTTATTCCATTGCTAATACAATTAATTCAGATTTGAAAAGTACAAATATAAATGCAAAAAACTTTGAAAAATTATTATCTTACATATTTTACATTAAAATCGAAAAGAAGTTGTAAATTTTATAAACATGTTCTTTCATTAGGTTGAAGAGAGTATTTAGCATATACTAGGAAAATAACAAAGTCGCAATAGTGACACCCATCTTTCCGTCCAAGTAACTTTTGATACAAAAATGTTATTTATTTTTATGTCAACCAAATCCACTACTAAGCTCATGAAGTAAATTATTCACCTATATAAATAGACTTATTACTTCTTTTTGTTTGTAAAATTTAATGATAATTATTGTATTGTGATGTAAGCTTGCTCAATGATATCGTTGCCAAAGAAATTGATAGAAACAAAGAAAAACGTAGACCAAAATAAATATGATGCTAGCTATTTTGTTTTCCCCCTTTGTAGATTAACTTTCAGCAATGTTTAAGGGTAAGCATATACGCACTATTCTTTTTGTTCCATTAAAAAAAGTTCAATTTTAAGAATGGAGCATATATATACTCTCTCCGTTTCATCAAAAGAGTTCATTTTAAAAATTATTTTTTATTCCAATATAATGGTTCACTTTTAAATTTTTTTATTTCTCCTACCTCTACTAATACAATTATGTGTAGTCCATAAGCTCATACTTAATAAGTAAATATAAAAATAGAATAAATTGTGTCAAATTAACTATTTTAAATGCTATACCTTAACATTCATAATAAGTTGTTTATTGATGAAAGTGAAGTCTTCTAATAAAACGGAGAAAGTATTTATTTTCTAATAGCAAGCAATAGTTATATTTTAATCAATCAGTGTATACATGTAGTGTCATTTAGGGCATCTTTGAAGTTATTAATTCCTAAAATGCATAAATGGCTAAACCTTGTTGAACAAATTGAAGCCATTTTTTGACTCCGTCTGTAACAATTGTCTAACCGTTAGATACAATCGTAGCCAATATTGACTCCGATTGGAGAGAGTCAAAATGCAAGATAAAACTTGCAACCTCAAATCAAATGTAGCATGAATTAAATCAGTGAGCCCCTGCCCTCCTCTATTTATATTTCTTTCAAATACATTTTTTTTTTTTTTTTATGCATGGCATTTCGTCAATTTAAGTATTGGATACAAACTCAGGACTTGCATTCCGAAGATTTTAAATTAGCCTCATTGTGTGATCAACTCCTTCTAAATTGAGTTAAATATAGATACCATGTTTAGTCATCAAAAAAGATAAGTAGAAAAACAAAAGTGACTGGACGTTAAACTCAAATTAGTCATGCATGTTGTCACATTATAAAGTCGGTTTGTGTTAACTGATATGAAATTCAATCCAAATTAAGGAATATATAATGATTAATTATGTCGTCATATTGCCTTGTTTTGCACTTTGGTTTTATGAGATGAGTTATTCCAGTTTAGACATACACATATATAAGATTATTATCACTATACTATGATTAGTAGGATTAAATCAAGAAAATGACTCATATTAATGATAATTGATGACTAAGTGCGTACTAATTAATCACAAAAGGTGATTTCTATATATATAAAAAATTCGATTGGGGCTTTAGGTTGGTAGAAACACTCGAGAAGTATTCTTCACAATTTTGATGCAAAGTATGCTCCTATTCTCCACGAATGAGATTATCTTTTATTTTTGTTAAAGTTAAAGTTAAAGTTAAAGCCCCTTTTATGAGTTATGAAGAAAGGAGAATAGGAACCAAATAAAAAAAAATTACAAAAAGGGGGGTCTTGCATCCTCAACCCCCATAATAAACACAATTAAAACAAAATTCGTTTGCATTTAACTACAATACTCCTACAATATTTTTAACAAAAATTTTTCTACCTTTCCATACCCCTACAAAGAGGATACTCTACGATTCATAATTTATTCAGACCTACAAATTAAAAAAATGTATAAGTAACAAAATGTTAAAAAATAATAATAATTATATATATATATATATATATATATATGCAAATCAAAACACATACAAACTATACCTCTTGTAAACAAAACTACAAAGTGTACTAACCAAAGCAAATTCTAAATAATTATGTATCAAATATTGAGAGAGATACCTGCAATTCTTATGGGCCTGTTTTTTTTGTTCTGTTTTGAAAACGGTTTTGGTTTCAACAGTAAATTTAATATATTTTAATCATATTTCATCATTTTCAATACAATTTTTTACTATTCAACATCTACTTTTTACATTTTCAATACACTTTTTACATTATAAAACTATTTTCCAAAACTTGTTTTCAAAATCGTTTTCAAAACAATGAAAAAGAACAGGTTCAAGAGGTATCATACGTGACATCACTTTTCTTCTTCTTCTTCTTCTTTTTTTTTTTTTTTTTTGGGAAAGTAATTTATAAATGTTAGAAATCATCCACTACTAATTGAGTTACTAAGTGAGGTGGTGATGACCATCAAATAGTTCTTATCCCTTAATTAGTACACATTGAGAAAGATGATGTAGGTTCAGACTGGGTTACCATATATTTTGGCATGATTTTAGTTTTTCTACGGTTTTTATTACTCTCTATGTTTTATTAGAAGGGTCCATTTTTATTTAGGTACAACTTATTATGAATGTCAAGGTACAATACCTAAAATACTTAATTTATCACCATTTGTTCTATTTATATCCTTACTTAAAAAGTAAGAACTAATTTAATTATAAATCATACATAATTATATTAGTAAAGGTAAAATGTGTAAAAAAAATAGAAAATAGACTCTTTTAATGAACAAAAAATATTTGTCAAACTAGACCCTTCTAATGGAACAAAGAAACTATTATTTATTTGACGAGATCTCCTATAATCTAGATTGACTTGGATTTATTTTACGGGAGAACTATAACATGGAGAACCATAATAGGCTTGAAAACCCTTGGTTATGGAAGGCACATGAGCGATGACTCTAAATGCTATGTTGAATATACATTTGTAGGTTCCTATGTGGGTGAAGTATCAATTAGTCCTAGAAACAGCGCAAGGAATTAATGACCATCAATCGGTTATAGAAACGTCAGCAACGGCGCAAGGAATTAACGATCGAAAACATGCTACAACTATGATTGTTTGGGCTGAATCGAACGTTGAACCGACAAGGTTAAATGATCGCTCGAACTGGGGGTTCGACCGGTCGAACTGGGGTCCAACCGGATAATATATATATATATATATATACAAAATTATAAATAATATATTAATGAAAACATGGTTTAATTTTATTATTTTTAACATTTAAAATATATTTTTTTCTCAACAATTATATATATTTTCAAAATTTACAACTAACTTAAATATTAAAATTCATTACTATAAAACCCAATAAGTAAATCAAATATAAAATATTGCTTATTTTCTATTAAAAATATATATATAATTATATTACTAAATTTTTATTAGAAAAAAAAGAGATTAAATTTGATGTAACAAAAAATGAAACATATTTTAAGTTAATACATGAAAAAATTAAACAAACTTTAATTGAAAAGAAAACAACTAATAAAAATTATGAGTCTTAAATTTATAAATGGTGAGGAATGACAATAAAATTAACATTAATTTCGATGATCCAATTAACAGATTATTAGAAAATTTGTGATTCATATTAAAAATGAATTAAAATAATATTTTACACAAAAATAAACAATGGTATAGTGACAATAACTTTTGTCTATTATATGGGTGGCCAATGTTCGAACCCCATTGAAAGCAAAATTTTTAAAAATTGAATAATTCGAAAAAAAGAAAAAGGGTAAAAACCGTGTTGGGCCTGATCGGTTTTTCTCCCTCCCAATTTTTTGGCATTTTGAACAGGCAAAGCTGCCGGTTTGAGGCCGGTCCGGTCCGACCCAAACAACATTGGCTACAACCTGGATATCACCAGGCAGGTTGAGTGTATACTTAGATACTTTGGGTTTAGCCCAACTGGTACACCTCTCTTGCCTAAGAGTAAAAGCAAGAGGATCAACAAGTCCTGGGATCAAATCCCAAGTTTGACAGTGGATGGATGGAGCAAGACATGCAATAGAGAGTCCCCAATGAAGTTATTTCCCTCTCTCAGCGACCACCGTTGTAATAGAATAGTTTGATTTTAAAAAAATAAAAAACGTACTTTCATAACTGCAACCGCAAAATACAGCTAATATGCCTTCAATCAACGTATAATATGTACTCGCCGGCAGCCAATATTTATAACATACAGTGACCGTGTCAATAGCGACATCTCTAAATACCATATTTTTAATTATTAATTACATTTAAATATACTGTATTTATTATTACAAAATCTTTGATTGGAAATTAAAATATTTTGTTTTATTTTATGTTTTACCAAATTGGTAGTCATTTTCAAGTTATCAATTTTCAACTCAACTAGGCTGCTAATTGCAGAAGCTCCACTACAAAATCACAAAAAGCCTGCCTTTCCAACACAGTTTTATCTTAAGGGAATTGAATGTACCACAAAACCATTGGAGAATAGAATCTTTACGTCTTTTTGGACAATTTTACCCCTACTTTAGCTTATGTCAGCCGGATTTTACGAGGATAAAAAATGTCAAAAAAAGAGGGGCAATTTGCTGAAGTGATGATAATTCAGAGAGAGAAAAGCATAGTTAAGCCTAAAATCAATGGAGTCAATGACAGATAATGGAATTAAAAAGGAAAAACAAAGTTGGAATTTGTTGACAAGACAAACTCCACAAGCATCTCAGTTTAATGTCAGCATATGTATAACATGTGTGGAATGAGTAAGCAGAAAAAACTTTCTTGCATTGATTTAACAGTCTGGGACCGACACTAATTCCCTATCAGTGGCCAATTCTGCTGGCCAATTTGGTTTTAAAATTGATTGCCGCCTGCAAATTCCTTCCTACGAAATTATTATCTTCAAAAAAGAAAAAATCAGAGGTCAGAGTCATTCATACTTCTTCTGTTTTCAGTTTGAAACTTTAATTTTCAATGAAAGAGTTCACCACTAGCTTAGGCCTGGTTCATTTTCATTGTTTTCGTTTGTGTTTTGGTTTTACTTTTAGTTTCTACAGTAAATTTTATATATTATGATACTTTTTCGTCATTTCCAATACAAATTTTTATTATTCGACTGCACATTTTTACATTAAAAAGTTTTTTTTCTGAAGACATGTCTTAAAAAACAACTCATAACGAACATGCCTTTAATAATAAACAAAGAAGACAAAAAGTGGTCATTTAGCACTACCCCAGATGCCCAAAACACAGCATTATAATGAAGGTGAAAAAGGGATATTAAAAGGTTTTGATACAGAAAAAGTCACAAGCATGCTGTATCAGTTGAAAGGGACTCACCAACAACAAATTAATCAAGGAAATGAAAGCTTATAGTATTATACAATTCAGAAGCAACTGTCAGTGAAGGGAAAGAAGCTATAAGATAAGAAAAGACTTAACTTGAGTGATGCAACAAAGAGGGTTCTCTTATGTTTGCTGTTTGATGCTCTAGTTTTTAAATAATGGCTGCCTGCCCCTCCACATTCACATTCAGAGGACGGCCTGCAACTTAAAGCAAGCTTATACAAAAGTTTCAGCAACTTCACAATCAATGTATCAATGTTTTGAGAATTGTGCTTAAGCATTTACCAACAAGACAAAGAAAATATAGTCATTAGTCACCCAACAGGACAATTCTACTGGTAGTGTTATGAAAAAGACTTCAATCCTATTTTAGCCAGTCTCGAACACCTTAGATTCTTCAAATGTGTTTCCCATTTGAATTCTTTTATATGAATAAGTTCTAGAATGAGTTTCCACTACTTACATCAAATGTATAACAAATTACCCAAGTCTACAACAAAATCCACCCCACATTTTGACAACAGAACTACCGCTGAGGCCCTAGATGATGGTATTACTTGTACAAAAATAGTTGACCAAAAATTCCAAGCGTAGCAATCTTTGCCTTTTGTCTCTATGAAAGAAAATTTACAGCTGGGATGATTGCATATTAAGAAAAAGTTTCTTATCTTTGCATTTCATCAGCCCGAACAGTTCTCTTTGGTGATTCAAAATTATCTGTTAACAGTAAATATATTAAACCACTAACGAAGTTAGAAGGAGAGGTTGAAAGCACCACAAAAAGTCATCCCAAATAACCAACCAACAAAGGTTTAATAGATATTCACATGAGAAAAGAACACAAAACACCTAAGAGTTCTTGGCCTTCTGGCCCAAATTCAGATACAACAGAAACAGACCCAACATTTAGATATTTATGGTACAACAGATTTTTGTGGTCCAAAAACTATATAAAAAACATAATTCACACTGATCTGACTGAACTGATCTGACTGAAAGATGGAAATCAAAACTAGAGACGAACAGTAATCTATTTATACCAACTGGTATCAAAGATGAGCATAAAACAAAAGTATAACAGTTTACCTGCATGGAAGAGTGTCTGGAAATTTCAAGTAATCCAACTCCTATCGCAAAGTTACCTGATCTGAGAAGGGATCACAGAAACAGAAAAGAAATCGCAGATCTGTGATTGAATAATAAATAGCTATTGGAAAATGACTATACCAGAACACAACTAACCTTTTAACCCAAAAGCATTGTGTTGGATTTCAGGCTACAGTGAAGATAGTATGACAGTGAATTAACTACGTACCAGTAAACTGCATAGAGCAAGATGATAATTGACAGACACGATAAACTGTTCATGATTCAAGACAGTTATTCGTTGCAAAATTTACCAGAGAAACTTCAATTTCCTAAAAAAATAATTATACTCATGCGAAATTTTACTTTTCCAAATTGCTCACAAATGAAGCCTATTAATAGACATGTGCCACAGGGTAAAAGAAAAACCTAAAATAAAAACTCTCAATCACAAGTTATAAAAATAAATAGATTACAACTTTCCAATGAGGCTGCTATTCCTATTTACCTTCCCCACTGTACTAACTATGCATTTTCCTAGACCATTTCGAAGATTATCAATTGTCAGTGTCTTGTGTATGACACTATCTGGCCTTCTATGCATGCAGTAACCAAGAACAAAGAATCAAAGTTCATATGCTACTACATCAGAAAATAAACTCTTCTTCAGAGCTACAGAAAACGTTTCAGATGCGTCTTGCAAAAGTCCTCTTTCACAAAGACCATCAATTAGGATGCTGTAAGTCATAATATTTGGAGACATCATTCCCAAGCATCTATTCATATAGCTTGAAAGCCTCTTCTGAAAAGAAAGATTTAAAGTAGCCATCGATCAAAGAACTATAAGTGACCACATTAGGTGCTGGACAAATTTCCAGCATAAGGGAAAATAAAGAAAATGTTTGCAAAATGTATTACTTAAAACAGTTAAAGAGTAATGAGTTGAACTTTATCCCCTCGGATTTCAGCTCTTCAAAAAGTTCAATGGCTTCAGTCAACATTTTCATGGAGCAGTCGACGAAAACCCTTCGCTCTCTTAGTTTCCTCTAGTTCACCCCTAAAACTTTCTTGGCTATCTTTAGTAATTGCATTCTATTAATGTAAACCAAAATTTGGCTTAAACTTTGACTTCATTTAATTTCATCAAGCTGAACAAGCAAGTTACAAGACCTTTCGAACGCCTATATAATAGGCACCTGGGGTCAAGCTAAATTAATTCATTTGATACAACCACAAAACACAATTCTGTTTTGTAGAAAATTGGTTTTGGGAGCTAACACGTTGCTTGACTCCGGCCAATCTAAAGGTACTTGAGAAAGTTCGTGTGGACCGGTCTCTTGTGCGGCTGATGATTTATAGGTCATCTTCATTGAATTACTGGAGTAGCAACATTATGGTATAAGTTCTCTACAGTATTCCATCAATAGATTCCAGACATAGAGTATTAGATTCTCACAGGTCCCCTATCAACATCTCCATCTCGGAAACAAGCATCAATATCATACCTAAAAATCACCACATCCAGTCTCAATCTTTTACTAAGAGCTTTAGGGACAAGCTGACGTCCTGCCTCATACTTCCCTGCCTTGAACATCCATCTACCAAAACATTATACAATATTAGATGATCAAGATCTATACCCTTACCTAGCATTAAAGCATAAAGCTTAAATGCCTCTTCCAACTTTTTCTCTCTACAATTAACCATTGATTAATGTGCTAAGGCTCTGTTCTCTTGTGGCTTTGGTAGAGGAAATTTTATTAGAGGGAAGTTTTTTATTAGAAATTTTTTGGAGGGAAGTTTTTTTTGGGAAATTGTGTAAGTGAGAGATAAAAAGTGTAATGATTGTGTTATTTTTTGAATTTATGTGAGTAGGTATTTAGAGGGAATTTTAAAATTTTAATTTTAAATTGTTAAAAAAGTAAAGTTGTTTCTTTGTGTAAAGTTTTGGATAAAAAAAGTGATGATTCTTGAAAATTTACCACAAGAGAACAGAGCCTAAAAGTCACCACATTGGGCTTTTGACCTAATTCCAGTAATAACAAGAACAATTTGATAGCAATTTCTATACCATTGGTACTACGACAAATAGTTTTCAAAATTTTATGATATTAGGTGTAAAACCTCAATCATTCTCCAACGAAACTGTAAACCAATAGCAACCTCTCCATTCTTGAAGAATCCTCTCTATTCTTTGTAGATATTTAACATTGTATCCAGAGACCTTGAATCAGTAAAAAAAAAATTAACATTTTCGACAGTGCATTGTAAGAAACAGGAACACCCATTTTACCAAGTTGTAAGAACAACTCAACTGATCCATTGATCAACCTAATTCTACTGTAACTCTCAACCAGAAACCTAAACAAGGTGCTCATGTTCAACCCATAATAACGAAACCCCTCATCAAAAAACAGACGCACAATCAAAATCCCTGAACTTCTGAACAATTCTAACAAAAACCCACCTAGCATCGTCGAAAAAATGCTTACAGAACAGAAAATGACAGAGCATGGAACGAGACAAGTGTGTGATCAAGCGATTCAAGCCCAATAACATCCCAGACACTCAAAGAACTTGATTGCTGAAGTTGGTTTCGAGCGAATATTATAGATAATTAATCCCACATGGAAAGGTTGTATTTTGGATACAATCTTCATTGGAGTGCGACAGGAAAAAAAAAAAAACCGAGTGCGACAGAACGAATATTGAAATGAGTTTAAGCGAGAAAGACATTACCTTGAATAACAATACCACGGACTTGCAGTTTTTGAATGTAAAGTGGGAAACTTTTCTGCCATTTATTCAAGGGATTTAGGCTTCTGGCTGCTCGGATTTTCAAAGAGAGAGATTTTAGCGGGTTCTTTTCTTCTGGGGTTTTACAATTTTACTGGGTTTATCTTTGCAACCGGAAGGGTTAGGCCCCGTGTATGGTATGCCTTTTCAGTGTTTTGAATTTTAAAATTATTAAAGTTACATTAGAAATGTAAAAAATTATTTGAAAAATATAAAAAGGTGTTTGAAAAATATAAAATAGTGTATTAAAATTAATGATAAATTATTATAAAATAAAAATGAAAGTGAAATGAGATGAAAAATTTTATTGCCATTTTTACTCTTTTTCCAATTTGGACCCTGAATGTTGACTAAATTCTGAATTGGCTTGGTAATAATTGATCGAAATATTATTATGACAATATTATGAATTGTGTCTAATATTATGAAATAGATAGCCTATATTTAGGCTACATACCTATTAACAGACTTAAACTGAGAAATAGATCCTGACTCGCCTGTTCTTTAAGTTTTGGTTTTAGTCTCGATTTTGGTCTTAATAGTAAATTTAATATATTAAAATTAATTTTTATCTACTTTTTACTATTCAATTTTACCTTTTACATTTTCAATACACTTTTTATATTATAAAACTATTTTTCCAAAACCAAAACTCAACCCTTTCATAAAGAACAGGCCCAAGGCAACATTAAATAAGGTAATTATTCTAACAGCCCCCTTCAAACTCAACGTGGTAGGACTTCTTGAGTTTGGATACTAAAAAAAAATGCTTAAAAGTTGACTTTGAGTAGTTGGCCGCCATATGCGTTGATATCCGATAGTGTATGAAGGACCGATATTGTACTCAGCCGACAGTATTGATGACCGACTGTGGCGGTAGACCAATGTTTGACCAGTGGTAAACTAGAGTTGACTCATGGTAAGACTGTCACTGTCCCGTGGGGAAGACTGTCGTTGACCCAAAGAACACGTATGTTGACCAATAGGAACACCTGTGTTGACCCGTAAATAACGGCACATGGCAGGATGAGCTAACGTGACAAAGGACGTGGCAGTTAAGGAACATCTCTATTGATGACGTTGCAATTACTCTTGAGTTAACCATGAGGTCAGAGTAAGACCAATCTACCTGGTTGATCGGTTGAGGTGGCGTGACTTTTTTAGGGGGTCTAGTGTAATTTTTTCTACGCATGATAATCGAATTTCAATCATTAGAATCTAATTCAACTTTTAAAATTTCTAATGTAAATTAATTATTGAACATTCATTACTTAAATTCTAAATCACAATTTTTAAAATTTAAGTTATAGTCTATAAAATCTCTAATTCAAACTCTAAACCCTAATTTAGGCTCAAATTAATAGTAAAACTACAATTACAATTTCAATTAAACCCAAACACCAAATGTTGATTTACTTATAAATTTAAACATTCAAATAACAAAAATTAATTAATTAGTAAACTAACATTTAAATTAAATTATTAGTTAAGATAATAAATAAGTAAATAACGTTCATTGAGAAGCTACAAATGAAAATAAAAAAGAAAAATATTTAGTATAAAAGTGAGTTCTTGAATTTGATCACCATTTAAAAAAAAAAATAAAAATTCTAATTTAAATACAACTCAAACACTCAAATTTGATTTAATAATTTCTAAATTATAGAAAACAATTAATAAAATTTATTCAATAAAAATTTCAAAAAAATAAACTAACACTAGATTGATAAGGTTAAGAAAATAAATAGAGAAATATATGGGAGGAGGAGCTTCAAAAGAAAAAACAAATGAGAAATAATTAAAGTATGTTCTTTCATTTGAAAAAGAAAATTGAGAGAAAATGAGAGAGAACGACTTACCTGCTGCGACTTCTGTGCGAGAGACAAGCTCAGCAAATGAAATGAGGAACAGAGGAAGGTTTGTCATTGTGGATGGCTAATTTTGCAAATTTCGCTTTGTTTGGGGGTTTTCATAATTTGTTTTAAACAGTCAACCACGTCGTTTCACTTTTTTTAAAAATTAAAAAACTTATGCCCATCTCATCTTCTTCTCCGAAGGATGAAGATGCACCGGGTGAAATCAGAAGGTTGCGTCCAGCGCGGGAGGGGTCTAACCTCTTTTTTAACACTAGTACTAAAGAAAAATTGGGAGGAAAGGGATTTGGGGGCTGGGCTGACCCCCCTTCGCTCCGCCCCTACGTATCGGTTATGGATGATGTTGCACATTATGATTTGCTGACTTGTCCGGTGTGTGAGTGGTAGTGTGAAACGTGGACCAATCATACACATGAGGCCAAAATTCTGGAAATCAAAATAGTGGAACAACCAAACAGTCCCTTCAGGGTAAGTGTAAAATCCAAAACCCAAACAGCCCCTAATGGAGGTGGCAAAGTGACTGGGCTTGTGATGATGTGGTGCAGTACACTTGGTGCTGACTGTACAAAATATAGGGATGACGTGTCAAGTGAGGGCTGATGTGGCACAAGAGAAATTTATTTTTCTCCATTCAAGGAAAAGAGGCAGCGGTTGCTATGGCCGTTGAAGTGCTAACTGGCTGGCGGTGATGGAGAAGCAAAGAGAGAACTCTGTGGCTTTTGCGGGAGGAAGCGGCGACAAGATCCAGAGTGTTTACTGAAGATCTTTGATAATGGGGGTGCTGGTTTCAGATCTGGGCGAATCGGAGCTGTTGGACTTTGCGGGCATGTAGATCTGAGTAGCAGGAGCGGCTGCGGAGATCAGATCCGGACGGTGGTGAATTCCAAACAGCAGTGAACTGGAACGAAACTTGTAACAACTTCAGATCGGGTAGGGTGAAGACCGATTAGACGGTGAATAAGAATGAACAACAAAGAATTGCAGAGGTGATGTTCGTCCGCTGGGTTGCTTCCTCGGCGTAGGACAACAAGCAAACGCACCGGCAGCGGGAACAAAGTGAAGATTGTGATGGATCTACAGGGAGAACGATCGTGAGATTGCTCCCAGATTTGAAGGTAGCAGCGTAAGACTGTTGAGCCGACAGAAACAACAGCAGAAACAAAGAAGACCGCTGGCTATGATCAGTGAAGGGAGGCCGCGCGGCGACAATATAGTGACTGAGATAGGAGATGATTATCTAGGGTTTTGGCTATAGCTGTTGACCGAAGATGATGATTTAATTTTCCTTCTTTTTCTTTTTCTTTTTCTTCTTCTCTTCTTCGGTTTGACTATTTCTACATAAATTGTCTTTTATACCACGATAGAAATATTATTATGATAATATTATGAATTGTGTCTAATATTATGAAATAAATAGCCTATATATAGGCTACATAATAGGTAACAGACTTAAATAGGTAACAGACTTAAACTAGGAAATAGACACGGACTAAGGTAGCACTAAATAATGTAATTATTCTAACAATAATATCGATATATTTTTGCATTAACCCTCGTATTTATAAGGTAACTTCAATATTGAAGCAGCATTTTCTTTCCTTTTTTTCTTGAGGTGAAAAAAGAGAAGTAGTATTAATGGTGCTGCAAACTGTCTAGCAGGCAGCAGCGTTTGAAATACAAAAAATGGAGGTCTTCCCCAACAATACTCCTAATCCACCCTCATGGCTCTAAACTGAGCCAGCAGGTGAACAATAACATTCTTCCCTCTATCAACCCAGTAAATCCCGCCCAGTTCAAGATCTCTCATTTTTGCAACTACATCCTCTACAAGCCTTTGAGCCCCCACTGAGGGGATATAATCCCCTCGCACCGCCAGGATCACCGTTGTTAGTGAGCAGAGCTGCCATTTCTGTCGGCTTATACTTGTTGCCAGGCACTCCATGGCCTCCGCCTCCTCTGCCGAAAAAACATTCCAAATCCGCCTGGCACACCTACATAGTCAACTGCTATCCTCCACACAGCCAAACACCCCAACTGCCGCTCTGCCCATGGCAAGGTGGAAAGTCGTGTTGAAAAAAACTCTGATGTTCGATAGGGCCCTTTGCAATAGATGAGCAAAAAATAAGTGAAGCATCCTCCCTCATCCTCCTCTCTAGGTAAGCTCTTACAGTTTTTATAGTTTCGTAACGCAAAGGCAGCAGACTTGCATGACACCTAGTGCGTCATGGACAGGTTCCCTATGCACCCTCTTATTCCGCTGAAACCATATCAGATCCAAGGCCACCCCTCCATACTCGCAGAGACCTCTTGGCGCATGCAATGTCAACTCCCAGAAGCATAGATGTCCATGCACCTGACTCCATATCCTGATCTCCGGATAACAGCCCACTAGCTCCCAGATCTGCATTGAGAATGGGCACTCAAAAAAGAGGTGACTTAACGTGTCCACCTCGGCATAACATAAGTGGCAAATTGAAGCAGTATTTTCATTGATTGACTTTTTGCACGTTCTTCCGAGAAATTATGTAAGGTAGTGGTTTTTCTTTAAGTTACATTCATCTTCAGAAGTTTAGGCATAATTACAAAGTGAACCTAATTATTTTAGCAAAATATAAAAAAGAAAACGTTGACCAGAATAATTTGATAATAGGACCCCTACAAATGAGAAACATTATGCAAGTTGAGTCTTGACAATGGTATTACATAAAATGATAAGAACTGAAAATTGGTCATTAATTATACTTGTATAAAGTTTAACTACATTGATCAGAGGGAAGCGGAGGGAATTGAGAATGACATTAATAGGAGAAAGTAATCAATCGCGTACCCACTTAATTAAGTGTTGGAAGGGAATGGAAGGGTATGGGATTGAATTTTCTCATGACCCACTGGGAACTCTATAGTTGAGATCCCAGTGAAATTCTATTAAGTTCTCATTTCAATTCTCATTAATTAATTTTCATTAATTTAAATCTTATTTTTCTTTACTGTATAGTACTTTTCATCACTTATTATTATTATTTTATGTCATATTTATTCATTATTGCCTCTCAAATTTTTACGACCACAAAACGCATTTTCAACACCGGTTACACTGAAAATCGGTGTTAGCTTTAAAAATACGGACCATTGGCACCAGGTGGCTGGCAATTGGTGTTAATGATACAAGTTAACACCAGTTGCATATACAACCATATTAATGATATATTTAAAACCAATTATTACTGTCAGGCCCGGTTAGTCTTAATCCTTATTTTGATTGATGAGTTAACAAATATGAGAATTAATTTAATAGTTCTTCTAAGTGAGAAAATGTAGGGAAATGTTTACTGAAGAACCGACGCAAAAAACGGCAATGAAAAATAAGGCAAAATGAAGAAACGGCAAGCAAATGAAAAAAGAAGAAAAACGAGTCCTGAGCACGTCCCTAGGTGGGACCCACGGTGTTTCTTAGTCAGAAAATGAAGAGAAGAGTTCACGGGTGAACCAACTCCAAAAACGGCGAAGAAAACGGAGTTAAAACGAAGAAACGACAAGCAAACGAAAGAAGATGTCAAATCAAGCCGACAAGTGACTGACAGCGCCGCCCGGGGCAGCGCCGTGCACAAACGCTGCGCACGCAGGGCTAGCCCTGCGATGCTAGCCTGCAACAGTTGTGGTTGTCGCGGGCTGCGTCGCAGGGGATTCGGGAAGGCCAATTTTTGACCCTTTTTTCCACTTTTTGAAGGGTTCTCTCCTCTTATAAATACCCCCATTTGAAGAACATCAAATACACTTCTTCCCATCTGATTTCCAACATTTTCAAGTGTTCAAATAACTCTCAAAAGATCATTCAAAGTTCTAGAAAATTATTTCAAAGTTACGCTAGAATAGAAAAACTTCATTGTAATTGTTAGCTATTTTTCATAGCATTATTTTCTTACTTTGTAAACATATTGAGGGAGTCCTAAACACTTGAGTAAGTGTTGTAGGCATCTTGTAAGTGAGGCAAAGTCCTAAGCTCTTGATTAAGAGTTAGGCATGAAGTAAGAGGGAGCAAGAAGAGAAGGAGAAGTCCTATCTCAAGGGGTTGAGGTTAGGCATTTGTAAAAGTCCTAATTGCTAAGCAAGGGGAGTCTTGAGTAAGGATAGGGCAAAAGATCCATTGCTAGCCTTAGGCAAGAGAGTCTTAATCCAATAGTTTGGATTAAGCAAAGGGGTAAAGTCCTAAGTCTAGAGCTAGATTAGGCAAGGAAAAAGTCTTAATCTCTTGAGAAAGAGTTAAGCAAGTGTTAAGAGATTGAATCACTCCTTTAAGTGTCTCCTAGAGGATTAGGAATCTCAAGTTGTTGAACTTGGGGAGTAGCGTAGGATTCAAGGGGAATCCAAACCACTATAAATTTGGTGTGTCTTGCTTCTTGTTTATTTGCTTTTATGTTTTGCAAATCACTAATCACACACCTCACTTAGAAATCTAGTTTTAAATTAGTTTTAAAACTTGTCTTTGAAAATGATTTTTCAAAGTTGATCTTCTTTATACAAGAAATATTTTTAAAGGGTCAAGAACCTAATTCACCCCCTCCCCCTCTTAGGTTCATCTTAGGTTGCTAATTAAACTTGGGATTTCAATTCCGATACCCGGTGTTAAACACTCTCAAAAAATGCGCACGAATACGAGTAATCAGAACTCAGCCTATATTTATAGCGCTAGACGGTTCACGTTCTGCATATAGAACTCAACCCTAGATTTTTCACTGTTAAGCTGCACTGGGACATGATCGATTATCGCTATCGACGTTCAAATCAATTTCGGTGTGGAGAAACTCACAGTCATCGCCAACTATACATAAAAAAAAAAAGGAATTTCGGTTCGATTTTTTACTTTTTTCGGTGTAATTTTTTCACAGTTTGTTGTTTTATGTTAACTTTCTAGCTAGGTTATATAGAGAAGAAAATGTCCTCCCTCTGGTTTGTACAAAAAGAATGAGCAATTTCAACTATGTTTGTAGGTAACACTGTTTTTCTTTTTTGGTTTTGATTCTAAGAATGCTTAGTATTTTTGTGTTTTGGATTTGGCTGTGCAATTACAGTCTTATAAATGGTTTAGATCAAATCGAGAGGCCTGCAATCCGATTTCATCTAAACCATTTTCAAATTTTCTGCTGTTTGAGTATTTAAAGCATGAAAGTTCCAACAGTTTAGCATGAAAGTTCCAACAGTTTATTTTCTGTTTAGATCGAGTTGAGAGCCCTGCAACCCGATTCGATCTAAACAATTTTTTAATTTTGGTGTCTTTATATCTTTGTAATGTGGTTTTTGAAATCATGAAACTATTCATCGTGAATTTGCTAATTGTTTAGATCCATATCAAGTTTAAAGTCACTCAACACTCCTAAAGATCTCAACAAATAAGGATACGATAAAAGACTATTTCAAATACTAATCCATCTAACAATAAAGACTAAGTTTCAGATTTGCTAAATTTGAAATTATTTAAACTTGATTCTTGCAGTAAAAATTACAAAGTTTAACACTACTCCTTGGGATTTCCACTACAATTCACATTAATTAAAATTCTTGCAAGCTTTTTAGAGTTGTGTTCATGAATTCTCTATTTCTGCAATCCACTCCAAGTCTTTTTTGTCTTCCTCGTAACTAGTCAACTCAAGTATTGCAACATCACATTTATCATCTTTAGAATTTGCCTTGGTGTCTTCATTTAGACTAACAATAGATAGCCCCTTTTTTAGATGGTTTCAATTATTTCCATCTTATACATCATCGTATCTGAATTTGTTTTTGCACTAACTTGTAATAGCTCCAAATAAAATCTTTTTCTTTTCATTTGAATTGAAAAGAAGTACACTCCTTCTGGATTATAAATCAAATTAACAAGAACTAATTGCACCTCCCAAACACAAACATTGCACATAGCTAGATTGCACATCTTCCTATTAATAATTGCACTTGCATACCAAATGTAAAAGTTGCACCAAGATCTAAACGCAACATACTGTGAACCTACCCACTAATTAACATTTTTTCTTTTGCAAGTAGATAGTTCTGGAAAATACGTTGAATGGGGAGATCCTTCGACACGCTAATATGAATTATTTTTCTCTTTAGCGGGTTAAGGTAAGGTTTCAGGGGATCATATGGCTTGGGCTCCATTGCTAATAGAGTATAAAAGGATTTGAATTTGTTGCTAAATGCGAATAAAGGAAATGAAATTGAATAGGTTGTAGCAAAAAAAAAAAAAAAATCTAAAACGATGGTTAAAAAATAACGGGATAGATTAAATTTATACATTTCCAAATATGTCAAAGTTATTTTTAACTATTTGTCAGAATTTCTGAATGAAATTGAATTTATACTTTCCAATTGCTAGAAATGTCTACACATCCGACAAGGGCTGAATGGATGAAATAGAGCTTTGATGGCTGTTAGGGGTGCAATGCGATGGAGGTAGCAACGACGCAAATAAATCCTTGCAGGGAAGAAATAATTGGTGGTTAATTACCACAACGTCAGGTGGTGATCTGGTGGTTATTATTCCACTCCAGTGTTGCCAGGTTACCAGCTATAATTTGTTTTATATAATTTGTTAGTTTTCAAATGACGCAAGATAACAGTTGCAAATCAACCACCATCTTCGCCTTCAAACCCACGTCCTCCCCGCTTCGTTCACCTTAACACCATCATCACCTCCTCCAAACCCACTTCCTCTCTTCTCCCCTAACCCCCAAAACCACCACCTCCATCATTTCCACAATATCACCTTCACCTGCAAATCCAGGCCCAACCCATGCCCTTTCTCCCCCACCCTAAGCCCTCATCCAAGCACCGCCATGTCACCTCAACCATTTCTAGCATACAACTTTGGACTTCCACTAGAAACTATATTACCAACCACCGGCAAACCTACATAATCCACATGACAATTTTTTTTTATTTTATGAAACCCATTTCAATATCCTAACTAAATTTGTTATCCAGATTTTAAACAAGTATATATAATCTGATGCAATCCAATTCAATTATTTATATAAAAGTTTCTATTCCAAAATTTTAATATTGGCGTTGTTAAGAAAGAAACTTGTTCTATATATGCAATTGATGGTTGTGAAATGTTGTTGTGGTGGATAAGGTAGATATATTGGTATTTGGAGTTAGTGTGGGATATGGGATTGGAGGAGGGGCTCGGAGAATGTGTGGATGGTGAAGGATATTAAGGTGGTGACAGGGTCATAAGATGGTGGCATAAGATTGGATGTGGTTTTTGTGACGGGCCGTTGAGGGGGAAGGAGTTATGAGATTGAAAGAAATGATATAGCGTCTGGTGAAAGAAGAGAAATTTTTGATAAAGTGGATTATTAATTTTCCTTAATCGTACAAAACGTACACTTACAATAATATGGTTGAGTTATTAATCACCTACTATTTTCTTAAGGTATGTGCTGGTGAGGATATAAGGCCACTGCTTCAGCAGATTTTGTTGCGCTGGTGGGTTGAAACTTGAATTCAGTACGTAGTGGGATCGACCTACCACCGTTGCTATGTGGCAAGCGGAAAACTGACAGGCCATGTCTAGAACATGCTCTTGCTAAAGGAATGGGGTTGTAGGTTCTAAAATCCTCCAGAGGGACAGCGCTTGCATGTATTGAATGACAGCAGCTAGAGGGCATGCATTCCCAACAAGTGTTCTAGTATTTTCATATGCTAGGCCATCATTTTCACAAAGTCATTTCACGTCTGGAAAAATTTGCACGCTGGCGGAAGGACCACCACTACACCAAAACCTCCCTTAGGAGTCCGGGTCCTAAGGGACATTTGCTGCGCCTCCAGTGTGGGCGCCTCCCTTTGGAGGTGCCTGCACCCGCCTCCAATAACATGGAGGCGGGTGCAATTACCATTTTTTTTTTCGGCGGGTAATACTCCCCCAATATAAAATTTAATTTCTTTTGCTTCAATTTATGGCTTTGTTAAGAATCGAACTCGTTCCTGCAGAATCGCTTGACTCTTGCACATTAAATTTACCACTAGGCTACATATACTTTGTATTTAAAGTTAAAATTGAAAGGATATATTTATATATTTCCTTCTAAAACACTATTAAAATCGAAAGGATATAATTTCTTCTAAAACTTGTGATTTTTATTACCTATTAATTTATCGCATTGCTCGAATCACGACAAAATTTCAAAATTATTTTCAACTTTCAACAGTCCAAAACAAAGAGAATTTTAAAACACTATTAAAAAATTTGCAAAATATCTTTGGATGCGGGTGCAAAGCATTGGAGCCAGGTGCAAAATTGCACCCGCCTCCAATATAAACTATAACATGTACCCGCCTCCAATAGTTTTTATTGTTGTGCACCCGCCTCCAATGCTTTTGCCGGCCCCTTTGGAGGCGGGTGTTTCCAAAGGAGCCTTTGAGCATTTCTGTACTAGTGCACATAATAGTCGCCTACATACTACCTCCCATTTCCAATTTCCACCACAATTTGCATGAAAAAGCTATCTCTCCGCCTCTATACTCCAAAACCCCAGATCATCTTCCACATTAGGGAAAGATAACTGAGACCAAGATCTCTATTTGCGACATTGCCCAAAACCCGAACCGCCTAAAAAAATTCAAAAATCTTTTCTCCAAATTCTTAAGTACCCTTTTTTGTGGCTTAAGAACAACCCAAATGTGAATTCACATGGATGCCAAAACATACTTTACTAACATTCATCTCCCTGCCTATGAAAGCCATTTACTGCTCCAAGTCCCAATTCTCTGTTTTATCAATCGTCTCAAGATGTCTGCAAGTAGGATTTTTTCTTTTGTCCCTGATTGACAGGGCAGCCTAAGCTCACAAATGTGAAAGAACCTGCAAGCATCTTAGTGATGCCCTCCACCAAATTCTTAACCCATGGGTAAACTGAAGTGGAGCATGATGACATGGCATTGATGTTTTTAGAGAGGTAGGACCAACGAAAATAAAAATGTGAAATTTTGGGGTTTAGTAGGCCTAGTTTAATGGAAAACACGCACAAACAATACTCATAACTTTTCCATAACTTGAGACGCTTTTCGGCCAAATTCTTTTATTTAGGGTTTCAAACAAGCAATTTTCCTATTTCTTGTAACTTTTGATTCGAATTTGAAATGGCCTTTTTAGGTGCTGTTTTTTCATTATTGTGGTTTCCTTTAGTATTTCAATTCCTTGTGTTTTAAGGATTTTTTTTTTCCCTTTTATGGAAAATTTTCTTTTTTTCCTTTTGTTTTTGGTTTTCTAGACGCATCTATATAAGGGTGTGCCTTCTTAAATAAATAGATCATTTTGAGTGGATATAAAATTTCATTCTTATATTTTATCCCAATTTTTTGGTAATCGTTGTGTGGATTTAACAATTGTTTGATGCGTAATTTACTAGCAACCATCTAGATTTTACAGTCTTTTCAAATAATTGTCTAATTTTTCCGCAAATTCTTTTCGTCGATAGCTTTTGCTACGTCAAAAGCCTTCCCAAATATAATCTTGTGCCCTTAGCCGCTTCATAGATGGCTAGGAACTCCATGAATCTTTGTAAATTACTTTGTGTAACCCTCATAATACCACTTTGTCATCCTTAAGTGAGTAATGAGATTAGCTCCTTCTGGCAACCTATAGTACTGCACGACTTTCTTCGAAAATTGACTTGTTAGACCTCTTATAAATGCCTCTGTCACCAGAAGAAAAATAAATGGAGATAGAGGATCTTCCTGTTACATTCCCCAAGCCATGAAAAAACAAGTGGATATCCATTAACCAACATCGAGAATCAACTACTCAAAGGATTGCCCAAAATAATTAACTAAAGATCCATGGAAGCCAAACTATAACAACAAACTATTAAGAAAAGCCCAAGACACCCAATCAAATGCTTTCATCATGAACAACTTCATAATTATATTCCGCCTAGGGAATTTTTTCTCCAAGTATCTAAGCATTTCCTGCATCAGTAGGATGTTATCTAAAATCTCTCGACCTTCCACAAAGGCAGATTGTTCCGGCGAAATGAGTTTTGACATGACACGTTTAATACGTTCTATAATTAGCTTTGATCAAACTTTATTAAGAAAGTAGCAAAGACTTACGGCCTGAAGCCCTCGATAGTATTAGGAACCATTTTTTTGGTGATTAAAGTAATTAACACACTTGCCACCACTCTAGCGATTGGTACCCCCGCTATAAATTTCATCAGTGCATTCAGCGAATTATGTGATACAATGTCTCAGCAAGCCCTGAAAAAATGTCTTGAAATCCCAACACTGCCTAAGGTGCTATTAGGGTCTATTCCAGATACCACTTCTCTGAGCTCTCCCTTAGTAAGGGCGCATCATTTTCCTATTATCATTCTCTGTAAGTAATTGAGGTCTTGTTTGAAGGAGGTTCACAATGGCTAAGCTGTCTAAGTTCATCGGTTTCGCAGAGAGAAGTCCCTTGTAAGAAGTAACTACCTCTTGGCTAATATCCGCTAGTGATTCAACCACTGAACGAGTTGCTCTTTTATCACATGTTTTCCTGGATTTGTGGAAAAGAATATTCTGATCTCTCTCTCTTTCAACCCCCGAATTCTCGACTTCTACCTCCTAAAAATTCTTTCTTCTGTGAGGCTCTTCATTACTTGAGCTTTATTTAATTCCATAAGCCCTTTAATCGGTTGGGACTGCATCGAATTCCATCTCCAAACATGATACTTTTTCCTCTGCATTGAATTCCATCTCCATCTTGGAATTTAAAAGTTTTTGATTCTGGAGAGATGGAAGTACCCAACGTCAATAACAATCGAACATGCATGATCTGATGTTGCTCTATTCAAAGTGTGGATAGCACTTCCTAGATAAGCTTCTACCTATTCTGAATTTGATATACCCCTATCTAGTTGTTTCAAAACATGCCCATTTTTGTCGCACCCTTTTCCATATTAACTGGTTCCCACCCATAGGCAGTGTAGATACTTCAACCATGATTACAAAATTAGCAAAATCCTGCATGTCTAGGACGCCAAGGTTCTCCTACCTATATATTCATTATTTAAACAATTACATTCGAATCTCCAATACTCAATTTCGGCAATTTCGGGATTCTGTTTAGACCATTCCAAACGACCATGTCTGTTTGTACGAGTGTGTTTATCATACATGAAAGTAGTAATCCAAAAAATCGAAAGCTGCGGGTGGCTGACCTCCACCACGTGAAACTAATATTCGCTTCTTTGCACGTTTATTTGATACCCACCAACCAAAAAGGGAGTAGTCCGTACCACACCCTTTGGAAGTTTTGAGAACCAAAATTTGGACCGCGTCAAAATTTAGTGATGAAAATTGGAACTCACTCTTAATAAATGGTAAATGAGAATTCTTCTTTTTTATGCTTATAAACATTATGGGCATAAATTTGGAATAACAATATTGTCAGTAATTACATTAATAAAAAATAATATATTTCAGATTGTGCGATCCTCGTGCCGCTTATGCATTGGTCTTGTGCATAATACTTTAAACAAGACAAAGTCGTGATAAATGAATATGGTTAGCAAATCTTAAATCACTACCATCAATCAATGTAATATACAATCCTTTATACATTAACTTGGCACATTAGCTTATATGAGTTTCCTCATTAACACATCACAACCCCTCCCCACCCCAAGAAAAAAAAAATGAAAAAAAGAAACACAAATTATTGTATCAAACATTAAAAGGTAAACACAAGCTCAAAACTTTTAGAAGCTTTTTGTTCACAAAATGTAATATGCAATTCAAAAATAGCTAAACAACAACGGAATGTGTTATAATTCAATCTTATTATATGTATACAACCTATAATTTGATACTCAATTCTTAATAAAATTATGTACCCCCGATTGTGCAGAAAGTAGAAATATCTAAGCAAACACATGCAAACAAAATGAACCGTGAGCAAGAAAAATACCATGGTGGGCGAAGAAAGAAGGGCAAAGAAAGATTGAATTTCATAGGAAAGCCATCACTGCGATCATATATTCAATAGAAGTTAACTAAGTAAAAGGGTTTATGAAAGTTGACACTTGAAAGCTTTGTTGGCTATGCAGTGGCAGAAGAAATACCATAAAACACCGCCATCAAGTTGTTGTATACTTTCTAGGGTTTTGCCAATGATTTAACCAAACTCGCTGTTGTAAGAACTGTTTGGTTAATTATGTAGACCACTATCAAGTTGTACGATACTTTCTAGGGTTTGTACACTGCACAATAACGACGAAAACTATTTGGCCTATACGCAAGTTGTGCTAATTTGTGACCTCTCTTCTAAGAATCACCTAACACATAACCTGGAGAAATAGCTTATTATTAACATTCTTGAAACGTTCTAGTGAGTATCGAGTGCAGAGTTCCTCAACTTTCTCTACATAGTCAGCTTCCATTGCCACGTATAACTTAAATGGTTCAAATCATTAGATATCCTATGAACAGTTAAAATCTTAAGGGATGAAGAAAATACGTTTCAATTGGAAAAATATTTCAAAGCAGATCCAATAAATATAACATTCTCAATGGAATGTCTTAAATCAATCAAAATTTGACACACGATCGAGCATTGCACTTCAGCCTATACCTGATTGCACCTCCTGAACATAAATGTTGCACAAATATTGCACATCTTCCTATTACTAGTTGCACCTACCAAATGTAAAAGTTGCACCTTTATATGGGAAACATTCTTTGAACCAGCCCATTAATTAACCTTTTTTTTTTTTTTTTTTTGCAATTAGATAGTCCTGAAAAATATGTTGAATGGAGACCCCTTGACACGCTGATGAATTATCTTTCTCTTTAGCGGGTTAAGATGAGGTTTATGTGAAGGATCTTACTCTGGCTCCATTGCTAATAGTGTGCAGAAGGATTTGATTTTGCTTCTAAAAGCCAATAGAGGAAATTAAATAGGTTGTAGCAAAAACAAAACAAAAAAGACCTTAAAAGATGGTTAAAAAATAAGGAGCTAGATTAAATTTATACCTATCCAAATATGTCAAAGTTATTTTAAACTATATTTATGAATTTGTCTAAGTGAAATAAATTTATACGTACCTTTCCAATTGCTAGAAATATCTACTCGGCCGGCAAGCTTGGCCCAGGCAGCCATGTGATCACTCATGGCCCAATAATTGTAAGGCCCAATTTTTCTATAAATAGAGAATGGTGTAGTATTCTTTACTTATAAAATTTTATATTAAGGCCCACATTTATTTTTGTTTGAAATTGGTTAATGAAAAAGCGGGTCTTACTTCTTTTTTTTTTTAATAGCTAAAGTCCCACATTTAAGGTGCATATTTACTGTTGTTTTTGACAAAAGTTGATGCTAAATTTTTGTCATGATATTTGATTAAAAATTAAACACAAGCTCAGAAATAATAGATTAAGAAGTAAGAGGAATAAGATTATAGGGGAAGAATAAAGAAGAAGATGTAGGAAACAAAGAAGAAGTTGAAATATTGATGAGGGAAAACTCACATGCCAAAAACTGAGTGCTGTAGTGCGTATGGTGCTGCTATAAAATCTACCCTCGAGGCTAACAAAATCCTAACTGTTGGCACTAGGGGTATAAACAAGTCGAGCCGAGCCGAGCTCGAACATGGCCCAACTCGAGCTCGGCTCGAAGAAAATAAGAGAAGCTCGACTCGAGCTCGAGCTTGATCGAGCTCAAGCTCGGCTGTTTTCACCTAGCTCGAACTCGGCTCGTTTGGCTCATTTAGCGGCCCCCTTCTAAAGAATCGTACAATTTTTTTTAATTTTGTACGATTCAACACACGATACGTATCGATAATTAAATATTATCGATATTTAAAATTTTTTTTTACCTCGACCCTAATTCGCTGAGCGTGAGCACAAGCTCAACTTAGGTGTAGGGTTATGAGCCATCTCACATCCCAATTCACAAAAATTATGCAAAGGATATTGAAGTCCTAGTCCCCCTTTTCTAAGGGCTGAACAAACTGAACAATTCAAACGATTCCGATGTGGGATGAATGCCTAAGGTGGTTTCTTAGCCTTTTGCTTTCCATTATATATTTTAAGCTCTGAGTAATTAAATGTATGAGTGGTGGGCTTAGTGGTAAGGATTGACTCCTCCCTCCTTGGGGTTGTGAGTTCGAATCCTTCAATATTTTTTCAAATTTTCTTTAATTTTCCTTCCACCTTCTTTCAAAGCTGGCTCGATTGGCTCGACGAGCCATCGAGCCAGTACTAAAGTGGCTCGAACTAAATCGAGCTCGGCTCGAACTCGATCAATTTCTAGTTCGAATCGAGCTTTAACCAAGCCGCTCGCGAACTGCTTGGTTAGTTTGCACACAAGAAATGCTGACACGATAGCTTTACTAGCAAAATAGTTAATTAGGCTTGCTCAAAATGAAAAATCCAGCCCAAACCGCCCCGACCCGGCTCGATCCTAACTGTTCGGGTCAGATAGAGACGCGGCCCTAAAGAAGAAGCATGCTAAACTCAGACACAAAAATCAGAGAACCTCTCCAATTAACCAGAGAAAAGAACCCAAAAATCAGCCAAAACCATCTCAAAACTAATTTCAAAATAACTCTCCACCAGATTCAACCAACACACAAACTAATCAACACAAATGTGTGCATTTCATGAACTAAACCCCATTATTGGTGATTTCCAGAACAAAAAATACGGAGAAAACAAAAAAGCAAAAACCCACCAAAAAAAAAAAAAACACACACACACAAACACAGAAAACCAACTGGCCTTCATGAAAAGCAGTCCCTACTGCCGCTATAGCTATTTTTTTTGGTAAAGAAATCTGGGGTTCGACGACTTAGCAGCATTGCAGATGAAGTTTCTCGTCTGGTGGATCTGATCTATAGTTAGGGGGCAATTCAAAGAATGGAAAAAGAGAGAGAGAGAGAGAGAGAGAGAGAGAGAGAGAGAGAGAGATTAGGAATGTTGATGACGATCCTTTTTCTGGATAGCTCTCCCCGTTTCAACTTTTGAATAGCGACAGTGAGTCGGCGACGACAAAGAAAACGGTGACGGCGAAGGCAAAGGCGACGGTGACGGCGAGTCGGCGAAGGCAGAGGCGACGATGATGGTGACGATGACGGCGACGACAAAGGCAAGAGAATAGGGTATGAGATTGAGGGAAATGGGTGATGCTGCAGTTTTGAGTTGAATAAAATAGGCCAAAATGGGTCAGTATATCTCCGACCCTAATTGACCCTAAATTTTAAGTAGACTCTATATGGCCTGCCCCTCCCTGAACTGAACCCAAATTTAGGGTCGGTTAGGTTCGGGCCAATTGGCCCGCCTCGACCCGTCGGCCAGTTTGAACACCTCTACAATTAATGAAATTTATTTTTTTATTTACGTGACAATATTTTTTTTTTCAACTTTGGGTCCAAATTTTATTATATATTTTTGGTGTGCATAAAAATAGCTAAAAGCCATTGGGCCTAGCCCAATAAAGACAAAGAGAGCTTAAGCATAAAGGCCCAAAAACAGGTTTAGGTCGGCCAAAAGCTTAGTCAAGCTGAGTTAGAGAAATAGCTTAGGTCGATAAACCAGTAAGTTAGCCGAGCTCGGGAAGGTTAGGTCGGAATAACAATAACAATAACATGATAGCTAGACAACATTAAGGAGCGGGAATCCGGGATTGATTTTATGCAGGAGTTACTCTCAGTAACAAATACAAATGAGCCATCATGATGAGAGAGTCTTACCCGAGCAATAAATAGCAAAGGAGTTACAAAGATATTTAAGGCTGGGCTATAACACTAGTAAGAGAAAATAAAGGCATTCAAGTCACCATGAATGAGGAGGCAATCAAGTTATGCAATCAATGCTCCAGCTCAGCATAGCCCAACGGACATATCAAGGTGAGACTATAAATACTCAATCACTATACTCAATCAGGTACGTCTTGTTTTCGTAATATCTTACAAGTTTGAGCACTCAATCAATACAGTTTACCCATATACTCTACTAACTTGAGCGTCGAAGTGGAACAGGGGGATAACCCCGCTTGTTTCTTGTTGCCTGTTCTCATTACCCGATCCATCAAGAAGACGATCAGCACGAGCTATAACATCAACAATCCGAGCTAAACTGTCACTCATCCGAGCCCCAGTTTCCCAGATCAAAGCTAAAAACCTTCAAGATCTTCATCAGCCACCCGAAGCATCTCGATCCGAACTTTTTGCGTCACATCAACTGGCACCGTCTGTGGGGAACGTTTGATTGAGCTATTTCATCAAATTTTCTCCATAATTCAAAGACATTTGTTGAAATCATGACACAAGAACGTTCGGGAGTTGATGCTTCTTCTTCCGGCGCCACCACGGCCTCCACAGTTGCTACCACGGTTGTCACCCCTACTGCTATGGTTTCTACCTCCGATACTCCGCCTGTTACCACGATTGTTGCTACATCTTCTGCTATAGTGGTTCCTACCGCAGTGTCCCTCATCCCTCAGTAAGAACAGGCTGAGAGAGAGAAGTTTTATTGTTTATTTCCTCATATGACTCATTTTACTAATCATGGCCCTTGGGCTACTCCTGTTTCTAGTTTGGGGCTTTCTATTTCTAATGTCACTACAACTATACCTGAAATTATTACTATTCATGCCTCTTATTTCGCAGGTTCTTCTAAGTGCTTCATTGCCTATAACATCTTTTGTGGTTGACCCCAGATCTGTATCCTCTCAGCCCATCGCTGGCCCACAAGCTCACATATCATCTCAAGTATTTCCTCCATACGGTTTTTCGAGCTTCGCCACACACCATCCCCAGTATCCCAGTTGGTCTTACCCTTTTCCCAGCCCTCAGCCCAATCTTAGTGGTTCTTAAGGCTTTCCCATATCATCTCATGCTTCTGGACCTCTAAGCGTTTCCGTAGTCCCTCATGTTTACACTACCCTCTCACAGACCCATGTTCACCCTAGTTTCTCAGGTCCTTTTGGCCTATCTTTCCCTTTTTCGAGGAGGGGGGTAGGGGGATAGTTAGATCATCTTGGTTCTGAGAAAGGTCAGCTACAGTTAGGTCATCTTGGTTCTGAGAGAGGTTAGCTAGAGTATCCCGGCTTTATGGTCCTGCCACATATGAACCAATTTAAACACTATGGTGTAGGTACAAGCCGAGCTGTACAGCCCCCTATTGGATATCCCCATATATTTAATCCAAGCTATTATACTGGGGCTAATGCTGGTGGTTCAGTAGTCGGGGGTTCATTGCTTAGTTATCCTGGTATGAAGGGGTTTCAGCCAGGTTAGATGGGGTATGCCCAGCCTGGACAACCAGCCTATGCCCAGCCTGGATATCCAGCCTATGCCCAGCCCGGACATCCAGCCATGAAAGAATCCATATATGCTCATCAAGGTCGAATCGGGCCCACCTCACGCGTTTTGCATCCATTTGTCTGGGAGATCCAAGCAGCTCCATTTTTGCCGGGCTACAAGGGTATAGGTAAGATTGACAAGTACAATGGCACAACTGACCCTACGGCCCATTGGATGTATTGCATGAGTGTTATAGATAGTGCAAATTTGTCTGATGCCAATCGATGCATGACATTTAATCTCACTTTGAAGGGCCATGCAATAAACTGGTACTGCTCCTTACCTCAAAATTCAATTCATTCACTGGATCAATTTGGTGATTTATTTTTAGCTAACTTCATGGGGAATAAAATTTTATCTAAACCTATTTCGCATCTTATGAATATCACTCAATGGGTAGGATAAGGGTTACAAGCTTTCATTGATCTGTTTAATACAGAATCAAGGCAATGTCATGAAAAAGATGATAGGACTATTATAGGTTCCTTTATAAATGGGTTAAGGTTGGGACCTTTAGCTACCGAGCTAGCTATTAGGTCTCTAGTGTGCATAAAAGTGAGCAAGGTATTAAGCCTAGCCAATAGATTAATTGTAAGCACAAAAGGAATAAAAACATAAAGGGAAAATAAGTAAGGTAAAAAAGTTAGGTTGGTAAAGAGTCACTTGGCCGGGCTAAAACGTAGCAGAAAAGTGTGTAGTCGAGCTAAAATGCTTTAGGCTGGGCTAAAAGGCTATAGGTCGGGCTAAAAAGTTATAGGCCGGGATAAAAGGCTATAGGTCGGGCTAAAAGGTTATAGGCCGGGATAAAGACGTATAACAAGGGTGTGAAGTAGAAATGACGGGGCGAGAGTTTAGACTATTAATGTGACAAGAGGTAGGCAAGACATTTAAGAGCATTTAGGTCGGTGTCTGTTACAAGAACCTTTAAGTCGGTGTCCGTTACACGAGCATTTAGGTCAGTGTCTGTTTTAAGAGCATGTAGGTCAGTGTCCGTTACACCTGAATTACTTCCTATTAATGAAGCTGGAATCATGGAGGCCCTTAACTGTCAATAAATGGTCATGATGACAGTTCAACGGACAGGTCACAAAACAAGGTCTATTTAAGGTTAGTAGCATTTATCAAAGGTTCGTAATTCTTTACAACTTTATGCACTTGGTTAATACACTTCTCTCTTATACTTTGCTAACTTGAGCGTCGGAGTGGAACAGGAGGGATAGCCCCACTTGTATTCGTTCTTAGTGTTCAGATCTCATCTTGAAGCATTGGGGCCGAGCTACAACATCAACAATCCGAGATGCATCATCATCGATCTGAGCCATATCATCAAAGATCAATGCCGTAACATCAAAGATCCGGGCTATACATTCAAGCGGCCATTCTTGCATTCCGGGGTATCTTTCCTTGGGCAAATCGTGTTTCATCAACTGGCACAGTCTGTGGGGACGATTTGATTATCTGTTCATCAAATTGTCTTTGAAGTCAAAGAAATTTATTGAAGAATGAAGCGGTTTGCACTAAGGAAATAATTCTCTAATTAGGTACAGTTTTCGGGACGGTTGATTATCACTGTTAGTTTAATTTACCGTAATCACTGATGTAAAGAAACATAAATGTTGTAGCCATCTTTTTGTAATGTGCATATGGGAATACCCTGTTTTCGAACCACTTCCAAACGGCATACCATGTGCATCTATTTGGTTGCTAACATTCTAGAAGGAGAATGCTTCGAAAGGCGGCTCTCGAAACAATTAAGATGTTCAGTGAAATTGACGTAATAAAATATTGTGGAAATATTTTTAATTTTTTTATATACTTTAACTCTTGTTGCATTTTTTGTTCTTTGTTGTGCATGAATGTCGAGAAATGGAGGAGCAGTAAATCAAGAAGACGTTCTGGCCGCTAATCGGGGTTAAGCGAATTAAAGCTGGGTTCTAGACTTTTTGCATGTGGAATACATGTCAAAGATATTAATTTACGGAGCAAGAGATAAGGAGCCATTATTATAGGGAAGTTATTACTAGGAGTTACAAATTTAATTTGAAATAAATGGGTCATTTAATGATTGGGGGGTTAGATAAACATTGGTCTATTCAATGGTACAATCATGAAACCGGGTCGAGCATCGTTGGTTGGTCTTGGAGACCATCAGGTACGATCTATGAGACTAAAATATCTTAGATGTTTTAGTTACTATTTCCGTTATTTAGTATACATTGTGGAAGACACGGTATGAAATCTCTTTCAAATTATTATGGCACAGAAAGGTTGTTTCTCCCATCTCACATCATGGGGAGGGAAAGAGACAAAATTTTGTAGGTACTACTAATACTGGGACAAGACCCGAGAATGGTGTTAACTCTTTGCAGGTTACGAAGCATTTTCTTGACATCTAGAACGGAGATTTATACTGCTATTCAAGGACATAGATTGCTTCCCCCGGCTCAGCCTATCACGGGTCTTATAGATCGGTTAAATCCTAATAAGTATTGTAATTACCATAAATATGTGGGTCATAATACTAATGATTGCAGGGATACAGCTTCGGAGACAGCCAGATTAATCCAGGCCAGTAAGTTGATTCAATATACTTAAGTTGGACCGCTTCCAAAGCCTCCAGTCCCGGCAAATCAAGATAGGCCAGCAGGATGTTACCGATGTGGAGAGCCCGACCATTTTGCTCGCCAAGGTTCTCAACCAGACACACACGAGCCTCAGGTAAGGTCAAGTTCAGACCCCGTCATTGCCGGGGTAGTGAACACTATTGCTGGTGACTCAAACCGCCAATGAAAACAGGCCTACCGGCACTTGGACAGTATTGTGAGTAAGCGCAAGGTAGACCCTACCACTTCTATTATTTCTTTCGGGGAGAAAGATCACTTTTTGCCATATACTAGTGATGATCCCCTTGTCATAGATTGCTAAATTTCTAATTTTCAAGTTAAAAGGATATTAGTTGATTCTGGTAGTTCTAGCAATATTATTACCATTAAAGCATTAGAAGGTTGCATGTTGTATAAAGCCCGGGTGAACCCAGTGTGCACACTGTTGATCGGATTTGGCAACCACCATGTTATACCCATAGGACAGTTGAGCATAATAGTCACCTTGATAGCTGGCCAGCTAAAACAAATCGAAACCATAGACTTTGTGATGATCAGTGAGGCATCACTTTACAATGTCTATCTTGGCAGACCCGGCTTAAATTACTTTCAGCCTATAGCTTCAATTTTGCATTTGCTTTTAAAATTTTCTACCATGCATGGGGGGGCCTCTCTTTGTTGCAATGTTAATCAGGCAAGGCAAGGTTACATGGGCAGGGTTAAGCAGTTGGCTGTGACAGACAATGACATGGTTAAGCAGTTAGCTGGAATAGACATTGGCAGGGATAAGCAGTTGGCTGTGACAGACATTGGCATGGTTAATCAGTTGGCTGGAACAGATATTGGCAGGGTTAAGCATTTGGTTTTGACATACATTGGTAGGGTTAAGTAGTTGGCTGGAATAGACAGTGGTAGGGTTAACCTATTGGTTGTGACAGACATTGACAGAGTCAAGCAGTTGGCTGGAATAGACATTGGCAGGGCCAATCAGTTAGCTGGGACAGATATTGGCAGGGCTAATAGGTTGGCTGAGACAAACATTTGCGGGGCCAAGAAGTTGGTCGGGACAGGACATTAGCTGAGCTAAGAAGTTGACCGGGACAAGTCATTAGCCGGGTCTTGAAGGGTACCGAGACAAGCCAGTTGGTCGGGTCTTACAGGAAGCTAGAGTCAATCACTAAAGGGTCAAGTGGATGGCTCGGATCAGATACCAAACTCAGTCGTATGGCTCAAAGAGAGAAAGACAAAGGACAGAATAGTTAATGAAGGGTTGGAACCATGGGAAGAGTTAAGAGGAAAGTAAAGTATGAGAGAGAAACCAGGGAATAACTATGGAAAAAGGTTACAAAAAAAATTAAAGGCAGAGCTAGTATCATGGAAGCATTTAGGGCTGGGTCAGTGAAAGGAGTAAAAGCGAAGGGCGAACTTTATGGAAGGCATTTATGGGGCATGACTTCTTCATCCGACAAAGTCAGGTACAATTCTATCACTTGTTCATTTTTTACTTTTTGAAAGCTTATTGCTAGGTTAACTCGTCTTTTTGAGCCAAGATATTTGGCCTAGCCCAATAGATTAATTGTAAGCCCAAAGGGAATAAAAACGTTAGGTCGGTAAGGGAAAAGAAGTAAGGTAAAAAAGTTAGGTCGGTAAAGAGTCACTTAGCCGGGCGAAAACGTTGCAGAAAAGTGTGTAGTCGAGCTAAAATGCTTTAGGCTGGGCTTAAAGGCTATAGGCCGGGCTAAAAGGCTATAGGTCGGGCTAAAAGGTTATAGGCCGAGATAAAGACGTATAACAAGGGTGTGAAGTAGTAATGACGGGGCGGGAGTTTAGGCTATTAATGTGGCAGGAGTTAGGCAAGACATTTAGGAGTATTTAAGTCGGTGTCCGTTACAAAAGCATTTAAGTCGGTGTCTGTTACACGAGCATTTAGGTCAGTGTCGGTTACAAGAGCATTTAGGGCAGTGTCCGTTACAAGAGCATTTAGGCCAGTGTTCGGTATACCTGAATTAATTCCTATTAATGGAGCTGGAAATATGGGGGCCCTTAAATGACAATAAATGGTCATGATGACAGTCCAAGGGACAGGTCACAAAACAAGGTCTATATAAGGTTAGTAGCATTTTTATCAAAGGTACGCAATTCTTTACAACTTTATGCACTTAGTTAATACACATATCTCTTATATTTTGCTAACTTGAGCATCGGAGTGGAACAGGGGGGATAGCTCCGCTTGTTTTCCTTGTTAGTGTTCAGATCTCATCTTGAAGCATTGGGGCTGAGCTACAACATCAACAATCCGAGGTGCATCATCATCGATCTGAGCTATATCATCAAAGATCAATACCGTAACATCAAAGATCCAAGCTATACATTCAAGGGGCCATTCTTGCATTTCGGGGTATCTTTCCTTGGGCAAATCATATTTCATCAGCCTCCATTGACATATCGACATATCTAGATATGATGACTATTGCCATGAATTTTGCTATAAATAAGGCGGTGGAGACCATAAAAAAGAAGCGAGAAATCAGGATTGGGGATGGGTATGGCAAAAGAAAGGTTGTTTCTCCCATCCCACATCAAGGAGAGGGAAAGAGACAAAATTTTGTAGGTGCTGCTAAGAGTGAACGACCTTTAATGTACCTTTACTTTTTGAAAGTGTCCGCTTTGGTACCTAATCTTTTTTTTTAGCCACGAATGTACCTATACTAATTTAAAGGGGCCAAAAATGTACTTTGCCGTTATCTCACCGTTAAACTTAACGGAATTGCCATTAATGCCATTTTTCAAGGGCATTTTTGTCCCTTCACTGTTCATCGTCTTCTTCCTTCTTTTTTTTTGTCTGTCTCCCCTGCGTCGGCTACCACTTTTCTCCCTACTTCTGTCGTCCTCCTCCCTCCCGTCGTCATTGTCATCTTCCGTTGATGTTTTTCTTTTTTTTTAAATTATTTTCTTATTTTTGGCCCGCAATTGCAGAGCTTCGGTTCTGTAATTTTTTGATTGCAGAACTGAAGTTCTGCAATTTTTTGATTGCAGAACCAAAGTTCTGCAATTGAAATTGCAGATTGCAGAACTTAGGTTCATCAATCGAACCGTACAGATGTCGTCGTCCTCCTCCTCCCTCTCCGTCGTTGTTGTCTTCGTCTTCGTCAATCGAGCCTTTGATGATTACGTTTCTTCTTCTCTGCACTGTCAATTTCCTCTCAATTAGTACAATCTACTCCAGGTAGATCAATTGATTCATCGGTCATCGGACTCCAGACCGACAATTGTCTCTGCCGGATCTCATTCTTCTTCATCGGACTTCAAACCGACATCTGCGTTCAAGCCTCTATCTTTGACCTTCTGTATAAGCCCCTCCCACATCTGCGTTCACCTGAAGAATTTGAAATTTATGCATTTCAATTGATATAGAATGGAGAAATGAGAAGTTAAACTATACTATACATCTGGGGTGCTTCTTGGATAACGTATGGAGCCCGAGAAGAGAATTCTCCTCTGCCCCTTGAGTCTTGCAATCGTTGTTGTTGTTTAGCTTTTGATGTTTCCAAACTTTAATTGAATGGAGAAGAGGTGCATGGTGGCAGAGGAGGAAGGGTGTAGGAATTTGGGGAGGAAGAAGATGAACAGTGAAAAAGAAGAAAATGAATAGTCAAGAGATGAAAATACCCCTAAAAAATGGCAATTCCATCATAACTAACCGATGTTAACGGCAAAGTACTTTTTTGGCCCCTTTAAACTAGTATAGGTACATTTGTGGCTAAAAAAAGGATTAGGTACCAAAGCGGACACATTCGAAAAGTAAAGGTATATTAAAGGTCATTCACTCGTGCTACTAATGCTGGGATAAGACCCGGGAATGGTGTTAACTCTTTGCAGGGTACGGAGCTTTTTTTCGACATCTAGGATGAAAATTTATGCTTCTATTCAAGAACAGAGATTGCTTCCCCCGGCTCGGCCTATCACAGGGATCCAGCTTCGGAGATAGCCAGATTAATCAAGGCCAGTAAGCTGACTCAAGATGATCAAGTTGGACCGCTTCCAAAGCGTTCAGTCCCGGCAAATCAAGATAGGCCGGCTAGGTGCTACAGATGCGGAGAATTAGGCCATTTCGTTCAGGATTTTTCACAGCCCGACCCACAGGCGCCTCAGGCCGAGTCAGGATCCAATCGAGTTATTCAATGTTACAGTCATGAAACTGGGTCAAGCATCGTTGGTCGATTTCGGAGACCATCAGGTACGGTCTATGGGACAGTAAAATATCTTAGATGCTTTAGTTCCTATTTTGAGTATTCAGTACACATTGTGGAAGACGCGATTAGGAACCACTTTCAAATTATTATGACAATCATAAGCTACCAATGCGAACACCTTTAATTAGATTTGGCAACCACCATGTGATACCGACCGGTCGATTAAGAATCCTGGTACCATTAATAGCTGGCCAGCTAATACGTACAGAGACCATGTGATCACCTTACCATGTGTACCTCGGAAGGCCTGGTTTAAACCGCTTTTAAGCCATAGCTTCAATTATGCATATGCTTTTAAAATTTTCTATCATACATGGGGTGGCTTCTCCTCGTTGTAATGTTAAACAGGCAAGACAATGTTACATGGCCAAGGCCAATACGTTGGCCTGAACAAACCAGGGGTAGGGCCAATACGTTGACCGGGACAAACCAGGGGCAGGGCGAAAACGTTGGCCAGAACAAACCATGGACAGGGCTAAGCAGTTGGTTGCGATAGACATTGGCAGGGCTAAGCAGTTGGCTATTATAGACATTGGCATGGCTAAACAGTTGGCCAGGACAGACATTGGCAGGACTAAGCAGTTGGCCAGGACAGACATTGGCAGGGCTAAACAGTTAGCCAGAACAGACATTGACAGAGCTAAATAGTTGGCTGAGACAGACATTAGCGGGACCAAGCAGTTAGCAGAGACAAGACATTGGCTGGGCCAAGGGCTTGGCCGGGACACAACATTAGTTGGATCAAGAAGTGGGCCGGGACAAGTCATTAACCAGGTCTCGAACGATACTGGGTCAAACCCTTAGGTCGGGATTTACGGGAGGTTGGAAGCGCCAAGCTGATGGGCTAAATCAGATACCAAGTTCAGTCGTATGGCTCAAAGAGAGAAAAACAAGGGTCAGAATAGTTAATGAAGGGTTGGAACCATGTGAAGAATTAAGAGTAAAGTAAAGTATGAGAGAGAAAACGGGGTAATAACTATGAGAAAAAGTTACAAAAAGAATTAAGGGTAGAGCTAGTATCATGGAAGCATTTATGGCTGGGTCAGTAAAAGGACTAAAAGCATGGGAAGTTAAACTACATACATCGGAGATCGTGTTACCATCATTATGTCTGCAAGCTCACCTGTCTGTCCTTTCCTATCCCATCGGTGTATAACCCAGGTTCATTAGGTCGGGATGCAGAGGTAAACATCTAGTTAAGTCCTTTCAAACACTCATTACAAACATTGTTAGGTCGGTCCAGCTGGCATTGCATAATGCTTTACGGTAGTCCTTTATTTCAGAGAGCATTAGGTCGGTAAAGTGCATGTTAGGTCAAATAAACCTTAGCATGGGTTTTCGGAGCCACGTCACAGATTAGGTCGGACAAGAATTTCGTAGGTCAGATACATGTTATATACCCATCGGTAAGTTCAGATAGAGGCCAAAAAATAGTTAAGTATCATGTTTTAGCTAAGTTCAAGTAAAACACAATACTGGGGGCTTGTTGGTGTGCATAAAAATAGCTAAAAGCCATTGGGCCTGACCTAATACAGACAAAGAGAGCTTAAGCATAAAATGCCCAAAAATAGGCATAGGTCAGCCAGAAGCTTAGTCAAACTGAGCCAGAGAAATAGCTTAGGTCAGTAAACCAGTAAGTTAGCCAAGCTCAGGAAGTTTAGGTCGGAATAACGGTAACAATAACATGATAGGTAGACGACATTAAGGAGTGGGAATCCGGGACTGATTTTATGCAGGAGTTACTCTCGGCAACAAATACAAATGAGCCATCATGATGAGAGAGCCTTACCCGTGTCATTAATAGCAAAGGAGTTACAAAGGCATTTAAGGCCGGGCAATAACACCAGCAAGAGAAAAGGAAGGCATTCAAGTCACCATGAATGAGGAGGCAATCAAGGTATGCAATCAATGCTCTAGCTCATATAGCCCAACGGACATATCAAGGTGAGACTATAAATACTCAGTCACCAGACTCAATCAGGTACGTCTTGTTTACGCAATATCTTACAAGCTTGAGCACTCAATCAATACATTTTACCCATATACTCTACTAACTTGAGCGTCGGAGTGGAACATGGGGGATAACCCCGCTGGTTTCCTGTTGCCTGTTCTCATTGCTCGATCCATTAAGATGACGATCAGCCTGAGCTATAAAATCAATAATCTGAGCTATAACATTAACAATCCGAGCTATAACATCAACAATCCGAGCTAAACTGTCACTCATCCGAGCCCCAGTTTTCCAGATCCGAGCTAAACCTTCAATATCTTCATTAGCCACCCGAAGCATCTCGATCCAGACTTTTTGAGTCACATCAAAATTTTTTTTAAAGGGATTAGTGAAAGAATGAATTTTTCATTTTTATTTTTTTGGGTTCAAAGCTCACATTAGAGAAAATTAATAGATAATAGTATATTATCGCATTATATTTATATATTTCTTTGGGGCCCTTGTATTATTTGGCCCCGTGCCTCCTAAGTTTGAGGACCGGCGATGTCATTTGGCAGGGGTTGAATGGACGAAAGGGAACTATAACGGTTATTGGGAGTGCAGTGTAATGGAGGCAGCACCAACGCTAAGAATTCCTTATAGGGCTTTCAAGAAAATATTGGTGGGTTAATAAATACCATTCAGGTGATGACTTGGTGATTATTATTTCATCTAAGTGTTGCCCGCTATAATTTTTTTTTATGAGAGCTTCTAGATATGGCCTGATTCTGTGCGGGACTAACGCGCATCGGTACGAAGTTCCAACTTTACCTTTAAACTTTCTAAAACAATACCGTCTCCCACAACAAAAAATACAATCTGCCAAACAACCTTCATGGATTTAAAACAACAGTATGCACCCAACAACAATAAGAAACAACAGACAATGAGAAAGAACCAGGTTCCCCAAACTCATAACTCCACTTCTATGTTGCCAACTCATCTTTCCCAAACTCTATAACTCCACTTCTATATTGCAAACCCATTTCCCAAACTCCAGAACTCCGCTTCTACGTTTCAGACCCATCTTTCCCAAACACTATAACTTCACTTCTATGTTGCAAACTCATCTTCCTCAGACTCTAGTGTCCACACCATCAGCAATCCACCACCCACATCATTCCAATTGTTAGGCATTGCCATATTAGATTGGGAGAGAAGAAAGAAAAAAAAAATAGAGAGGAAAGTGACCTATTGCGACATGGAAATTAACCGCATCGATTTCAAAAATTTTCTTTGCTTCGATTGCAATTTGATTCAGTCTTGTTTCGTAATCCATTTCATTATATATTTGTTTTGGTATTTGAGTTCGCCATTTCGGGACAGCAAGTATCCAAATTAATTCGGAATTTGAAAAAAAAAACTTTCTTAATGTTCGCTGAGAATAAATCAATAATGGATTATTTGGCGAGAGCGAGAAAATTATTTTTATGACAAATTTGAGCTTTGCCCTTCTAGTTAGTACCATTTGCTACTCATTGACCCTCCACAAAAATTTTGCCTAAAAATGAACTCTGAAATATTTTTTCTTGCAATTCGGAACTTGAAAAAAAATTCATCACTTCCGCCGAAAATAAATTAGCTATGGATTATTTTACGGGAGCGAGAAAATTATTTTTTGGACAAAATTGAGCTTTGCCCTTTCACTTAGTAGTACTAATTTCCCATCATATTTTAAAAGGCTGACATTTTTTTTTTGTACTCATTGCCCCTCCACAAAAATTTTGCATAAAAAATAATTCCAACATATTTTTTCTCCGAATGTGGAACTTGAAATTTTTTTTCACAACTTTCACCGAGAATAAATCAGCTATGGATTATTGTACGAAAACGAGAAAATTACTGTTTGGAAAAAAATTGAGCATTGGCCTTCCACTTAGTACGTACTAATTGCTCCCTTATTTTTTCAAAAGCTGTCATTTTTCTTAATAATGATTGCCCTTCCACGCTAATTTTTCCTAAAACTGAACTCTAAAATATGTTCATTTATTTTATTTTAGAGCATGGAAAAAAGTATCCTAACCTTCTCTGAGAGTAAATAAGCTATAGATTATCTTATGGAGTGAGAAAATTAATGTTTTTATAGAGCATACCGCTTTAGCTTAATACTGATTACCTTTATTTTTTCAAAGTCTTGCCCATTTTTTTTAATACTGATTGCCTTCTACACTAATTTTGAATAAAAATAAAATGTAAAATAGTTTATCGCTTAATTCGGAACTTGTTGAAAAAAAAGTTTCTTATCCTTCGACAGGAATAAATAAGTTTAATACAATTTTAAGGGAGAGAGAATTATTTTTTGGACAAAAAGTATTGCCCTTCCACTTAGTATTGATTGCTCCCTCCACAGTAACTTGGAAAAAAAAGTTTTTAACCTTCGCTGAGAATAAATCAGTTATGGATTATTTTACGGGAGAGAGAAATTATTTTTTTGAAAAAATTTGAGCGTTGCCCATCACTTTAGTACTGATTGCCCCTTATTTTTTTCAAAGGCTGCCATTTTTCTTAAAACTAATTCCCACTCCGCATTAATTTTGCCTGAAACTGTACTCTAAAATAATTTTTATTTATTTTAATTCGAAGCGTGGAAAAAAAAATCCTAACCTTCATCGAGAATAAATCAGTTATGGATTATTTGCGAGAGCGAGAAACTATTATTTGGAAAAATTAAGTGTTGTCCTTCCACTTAGTACTGATTGGCTCTCATTTTTTCAAATGGTGTTTTTTTCTTAATACCAATTGCCCCTTCACACTAATTTTGCCAAACAATGAAATCTAAAATATTCTTTGTTTTAATTCGGAACTTGAAAAAATTTTCCTAACTTTTGCCGAGAATAAAGTAACTATGGATTATTTTACAGGAGCGAGAAAACTATTTTTTGAACCAAATTGAGCATTGTACTTCCACTTAGTACTAATTGCCCCTTATTTTTTCAAATGCTGCCATTTTTCTTACCCCTCCATAGAAATTTTTGCCTAAACCTGAACTCTAAATTAAAACTAATATTTTTCTAATTTTGTTTATCTTTATATCACAAAAAAAGAAAAAAAGAAGACTAGGTAAACTTGGTTTCAAATGACCAAGACCAAAATGTACCCAAGTGAGGTTAACCTAGATGTACACGTGTCACTACAAGGTGCTCCATATCTCCAAGACACCAACGTCCCTTCCTAATTCCTAGTAGTACCTCATAAAAGTTATCATTGTTAGAAATTGAACCAACATTTGAAAGGCCCCAATTTTTCTTAGCCTCACACATCTTCTTCCCACAATCAATTATCCCTTCCTTACCCACCAATTCCTCACTCTCTCAACTCTGCTCTCCCTCCCTCCAGCCCTCATCCATTCCCAGCGAGCATCCATGGCTTCTGTAACTGCTACAGCAGCAGCTACAGCATCTACCAAGTTCATATACTCATACACGTCTTCCTTGTTAAACCCCTCAGTTTCATACTCTGTGAGTTCCCCTTCAAACCCCACGAAAGTTATCTTATCCTCATCCTTTCTTTCGTCCCCATCGACCCTTTTCACCCAGAACCCCTCCAGGGTCATTAGCCACGGCCGCTTTACAGTCCGGGCTGCCCGTGGCAAATTCGAGAGGAAGAAACCCCATGTCAACATTGGCACAATTGGGCATGTTGACCATGGGAAGACCACGCTTACTGCGGCTCTCACCATGGCGTTAGCGGGCTTGGGAAACTCTGCTCCCAAGAAATATGATGAAATTGATGCGGCTCCGGAGGAAAGGGCTCGTGGGATTACTATTAACACTGCCACGGTGGAGTATGAGACTGAGAACCGCCACTATGCTCATGTGGATTGTCCTGGCCACGCTGATTATGTCAAGAATATGATTACTGGAGCTGCTCAGATGGATGGGGCGATTCTTGTTGTGTCCGGGGCTGATGGGCCTATGCCTCAGACTAAAGAGCATATTCTGTTGGCTAAGCAAGTGGGTGTGCCCAATATGGTGGTTTTCTTGAATAAGCAGGATCAGGTTGATGACGAGGAGTTGCTTCAGCTTGTTGAGATGGAGGTAAGGGAGCTTTTATCTTCTTATGAATTTGATGGTGATAATATTCCTATTCATTCGGGTTCTGCTCTGTTGGCTTTGGAAGCTTTGATGGCTAATCCTGGTATTACCAGAGGTGAGAATGAATGGGTTGATAAAATTTATGCATTGATGGATTCTGTTGATAGTTACATTCCTATCCCCCAAAGGCAGACTGATTTACCATTTTTGTTGGCTGTGGAAGATGTGTTTTCGATTACGGGTAGAGGGACAGTGGCTACTGGGAGAGTTGAGAGAGGAACTGTTAAGGTTGGGGAGACTGTTGATATTGTGGGGTTGAGGGAAACCAGGAATACTACTGTGACTGGAGTTGAGATGTTTCAGAAGATTTTGGATGAGGCATTGGCCGGGGATAATGTGGGGTTGTTGTTGAGAGGTGTTCAGAAGGCTGATATTCAGAGAGGAATGGTGTTGTCCAAGCCTGGTACAATTACGCCACATACGAAGTTCGAAGCTATTGTTTACGTGTTGAAGAAAGAAGAGGGAGGAAGGCATTCTCCGTTCTTCGCAGGCTACAGGCCTCAATTTTACATGAGGACTACCGATGTTACAGGCAAGGTCACTCAGATTATGAATGATAAGGATGAGGAGTCAAAGATGGTGATGCCTGGTGACCGTGTGAAGATGGTGGTTGAGCTCATTATGCCTGTCGCTTGTGAGCAGGGAATGAGATTTGCCATTAGGGAAGGAGGGAAGACCGTCGGAGCCGGTGTTATTCAATCCATTATTGAGTGATAATGGGGCTAGTTATCTCACACTGTTTCACTTGTTATGCCTTTTAAATGAAGTCTGGATTCAGGAATATGATGAACATTTTGTTTACTTTTCAAGTGCTAGCGCCTTAGTTTAGATTGAAAATTTGCTGCCATTATCAATGAAAGTAAACTTTTTTCTGCCTTAGTGCTTTTGTTTTGGTGTAGTCTCTTTTCCTCAGTGCCTCTGCTGTTATTTAGCTGTCGTTAACCTAGTGTTATTCTTTCATTATTTTTTGCAAGTAATTATAATGTATTGTGCATTGCGAGACTGAGTCTTTATACAATTTTCTTCATACCAGCCTGTCTCATTTGTGGATTAGTAATTCATTCAACGAGCTCAATTCACACTGCATGTACGGTTGGCTCGGAAAGAAAAACCTTAAAACTGGTTACTTCTTGTGGGCCATTGCTTACAGATTAGGTATAAATCTATCTCGCATTATGTAATGATGAGATTATTATCAAACAACACAATGTATCGAGAGAAAGGATACTACAGGAGGAAAGCTGTATGCTCGGCTTCTTTGTGACTTAACTTTCTGATTTGATTTCATTGACCTGTGTGAGAGGGAAGTTTCCAGTGATGTAGGTGAGTTGTTGGCTGAAGGATTTCATTTGCTCAAATTCCTGGTTTCATCCATTTTCGCTGGATTTGGAATTTATTGCTATGCTACTTACAGTTGTACTATCGGCTTTTATATTCGATGAACTATATAGGAGAGACAAAGGTTTCTTTGGTCTCTGTTTCTCTCTCGCCATTTTCCATTGCTGCTGTGTTTGGTAAGGCCTTTTTGCCTTTTAGTTCCTTATTTTGGCCATGCTTTTGTGGTCTTCTTCAATGTTTAGTTCATAATGCTTTTGTATTAGTTTTCATTGGTTCTTGGGAAGATGTTCAGATTTGATATGTGCAACCTTTGAGTGGAAACTACAGATTTTTGGTGCCTTTTTCTTGCTGCAGCTTAAAAGGAAGTCTTGGAAAATTTTATGCAGCTTATCACCATTTTCAATCAACTTCCAAGGTCTCGCGGAAACCTGTCCGTCCTAAAAATGACTTTTTCCCTTTAATCTTCTGAGGCTTTTCTGTTTTCTCTTAATTGTTTACTGTCCAAAGTCTTTTGGAACTGCAGAAAGAAACAAGAACTAGCAACCAGCCTAGAACAAGAACTCAGCAGTAAAGGGCGCCACCCCAGCAGTAGCCAAGAAAAAGATGGAACTTTGGGTAATATTCCAATGATGTAGTTTCCATAAACAAGAAATCTTTTATTTTTGGCTAAATGGTTCTTGTTTTGGGCTACTTTTTTCTTCAGTTTTAGTTTGATTAAAATATGTTCCAAGAATTGATTTTTAGGATGAATAATGGTCCTCACAACTTGATTATCATATGGTCCCTCCCTCATCTTTTGTGTCATGTATTTCATTTCTATTTTGAAAAGATAAGTAGCAAATATTTTACTTCAATATATAGACCTAAGCATCTTTGCATCTTTCATTCAGTTTACTTTTCAAGTTATGGCTAATCAACCATTTGTGGGTGCTTGAGAAAGGGCAAACAGGGGTGTGGGTGCTTGAGAAAGGGCAAAGAGGTGTGTGGGTACTTGAGAAAGGGCAAACAGGGGTGTTCTATTACTAATTTCTTTATGCTGATATATTCTTAGCAATGATTTTATCGAATAGAAATAAGTTGATACTACTGCTGGGTTAAATTGCGACAACTTTTAATGTAATTTAGTTATACATGTGGTAGGGGTGTAATGATGCAGAACTTAGGGTTTTTACTGCTTCATCAAAAGAACATGAAAAGATCAAGTGTAAGTGCGTTATGTTTTCTCAGCGTCCTGTTAGAAATGTTGCCTTAAGAGAGTAGGTTCAGTATCATTTCTCACTTAGTAGCAATGTGAATGATATTAACTGTTTTAACATGTTACTTTCAGCTATGTAAATACAAAAAGGGTGGAAAAATTATTTCTGCTGCCTGGAGAATGGATACCCTTAATGATTTGCTTGCTGTCAGTGACCTCATATCATTGCATTGTGCATTGACGAATGAAACAGTGCAGATAATTAATCCACATTGTTGACAGAACATAAAGCCTGGTTAGTTAGTTTTATGCACAAATCATATTTACTTTGCTAATGTATAGTGTTTGTGTGTGTTCATAGAGGATTATTCTTTCATACAGGGGCATTTCTTCTAAATACGGGTAGTAGCCAGCTGTTAGATGACTGTGATGTGAAGCAACTTTTGGTTGGTCCTTGTGAGTCAATGGGGTGGGAGAGCTGGCATTAATGAGTAAATGAAGACGTTTTATGGTCCTTGTGATTGTCTGATTAAATCTTTTTCAATTATGCTTTTTTGTTGTCTTCCTCAGTACATTTCTCATGAAAGTCAACAATTTTACAAGGCTCAGCACCATGCCTAACATGGTAAACCTGTCATTTTCTTATATAGGCTGGATTGTCCACAAGGATGGGAGAGCATTCCATTCCTTACTTCTGCTGTGGTGGTTGTTTGTGGGGTCTTTTACTTGGTTTATCTACTTATTGGATATGATTCATTTGCTGAAGTGTGCTTCATCTGCAGTTATTTCTTATTTCACGGTTTCAAGGCTTGTATTTAACTTTGTGGTTTCTTGTCCTTTTCAACTTATTTAAAAGATTCTTTCTCATTTTCTGTTGTATGTGATATTTAATTTATTCACCTCCAAGATATTACTTCTCCTGATCCAGGGAAAGAAGAATTTATTATTCTTGATGTTAGGAATTTAGTTGATAATTGTCATCTCTCTCTGTTTGGGTAGGATAACAAACTTAAAAACTTCTATGTAGAATAGAGTTATTATTTTTCAATATTTCATCCTCAACTAACATGATGCACTTGAATCTATTGATGTTAACCTTTCCTTTTTCCCCCCTCTGTTTTTGCAGTGTACATGATCTATACCTCAATACTTTTTCATGGTTCTTTACTTCATCTGTGGTTCAATATGTTTGCTTTGGTTCCTCTGGGGTCTGAGCTTGAGAGAATTATGGGATCTGTCCGATTGTGCTATGTTACAATTTTGCTGGTCACCAGCAATGCGATATTCCACCTTCTTATATCCTTTTTGGTAGCTCATAATCCATTCCGTACTTGTGATTTTCTCCTGAACGAGTGTGCTATAGGCTATTCAGGGATCCTGTTCTCTATGATTGTGATGGAGACAGTTTTAAGTGGAGTTCAATCTAGAAGGTTTTTGTTTATGTTGCTGGCTTTTTCTGTATTTTTGCCATTGACGAGGGTTTTCTTTTTCTTAATTACTTACTAATTTCCTTGTGCGGTGTGTTTGGGCTTTTCAATGTGCCTGCTCAATGGTAACTAATTACATTTCTTTGCTGTACTACTTATTAAGGGTATCCCGTTATTTTCTATACTTGCTGATGTAATTGTCCTTTCTGTATTAGGTATGCATGGATCTTGTTGGTGGTGTTTCAGCTTCTAATGACAAACGTCTCCCTGCTTGGACATCTCTGTGGCATTTCATCTGGATTTGCCTGTATGCTCATTATTGCTGTTAGTCTGTCTATATCCTTTTTGGCTGCTTCCGATCCTGTGTTCTTATTTCCAGATTCCTTTTGATGGCAGATTCTTATGGACTCTTCCGCACTTTAATTCCTGGGACATCCCTTTTTTCAACAATTGAATAATCATCATTGGTTGTAAGTCTCATTGATACTTAATTAATTGCCTGATATTATGGATTTGCTCTTTGGGACTAAGTCAATAATTTAAACATGGGGACAATAGAATCTCCCTGTTTTCTGTGAACATCAGGGATGAGGTTAATGTGCTAGCATTAAGGTCCTTTGTTTTCATTATTTAAACAAAATTCAAGTTCTCCAAGTGGCTAGGGGCATAATTACTATGATGCACACATAGATCACAGTTGCAACGGAATGAAGAAATTTGAGGCAAAGACGGGTTTTTGTATGTGCACGTGCTAATGCGTGTTGTTTACATTGCTAATTGAATTTTGTTTTTGGTGTAATTGAGATTCAAAGGACAAATAAAATCTCATGTAGAGGACAGGATGAAAGAAGGCAAAGAAAGTAGAGGTGATGACTAAAAGTTGGAAGGCTGGGAGCAGCACGTAAGGCTAAATGTCCTTAGCTTAGAGGTGGGGGAGAAAACGATTGAAGTTTTGTTGTTCTCTTTTTCTCTCTTTTTTCCTTTTTCGTTTCTTTTGGTTGACAATATCAAATGGTCGTGTATTATACATGTGATTTTAAGCATTAGTAGATGCTTAGATCAGTTCTCATCACAATTGGTATTTGAATTTCCAAGTTTATCATTACTAACCTAATGCGATTTGCTACTTTGCTCCCAATCTGCCGTATTATCTTCAATATTTGATGCTTCTTTGGTCTGTCTGCTTGAATGGTCATGAATAAACATTATTATCAGATACCTTTTTTTTTTTTACCTGAAAAATTAATCTTTTATACTTCTCATTCCACACACACAGTAGGAGTCAAGTCTTTTGGACTGTCCCATTTTTGTCCACCAAAACTGGTCCAGATCGCTATCTAAAGGATGTTGCAAAAATCATGTTTGAAGACATTTGTGGAAATTATGAGATGTGTGGATATAAGGCATACACGAAAAAAGAAGTCGAGAATGAAGCAGCATTGAGAGTAATAAAACATATGAAGTACATTTGCAATGTTCAAGTCAAAGATATGAATGAAAGAAAATTATTTGACGTTAAATGGGATTACCAATCACGGAAGAAAGCTCATAAAGATTTGATGTGGAAATATAATTTGGCAATCCAAGAAATTGAAGAGTTGAAAGACATAATTGCAGATTCGAAGGCTTCAGGAGATTGTGGAAATTAAAGGTGGAGAATCTTCAAAATTCAAGAAAATAAATATTTAAATTTAAGGGAGGGGGATGTTGGAACATATTGAATTTTAAATATATATATATATATATATATTTTGGAGTAAGGGAAAATGATTATATTCCACCAAGAATCGGGCTCAAAAATCGATAAAATCGGTAAAATCGGACTACAATAACACAAGTACATCAGTTTGCAAAATTTTACAAAACAGATGGGACATACCCCATATGAAGCCATAAAATATCATTCCTATCTATTACAAACATAGAGTTTGCATGGATACAATATGACCATATGAACATAAACCACGTGTGAATGTACTACACAGTTTTCTTAGAGGTTCTCTGAAAACCCCAATCAATGTGCATTGGCCTAACACAAATTGCAAAGCAGATTACGCTGAAAATTACTCACGGCCGAGGGATCCATGGGTGTACGCAAGGCCTTACCTATCAAACTTGGACCTACACTACAATCTTCAAAATATCGTCGCATACGGAACAGATCATCATCATCTCATACAATCACCAAATCATTGCCCAAGAACCAAACAAGGCCCACGTAGGCCAAGCCGAGCAAGCCAAAGCATGAAGTACCATAAAATCAAAACTACTTTTGGTAAGTAGTCAACCATCACCGGCTTTGATATGCCTTTACCAGACACAGGTCAGCCAGGTTAGGATGACTTTACCGTAGTCATCTATATAGTGGTATGTACCATGGTTGTTAGAATCGGGCCTAGACTCGTAGAATCGGCCGATTCTACGAGTCTAGACCAAGGAATCGAGCCAAACTCGGGTAGAATCGTATCTAATTTTAGAATCGCATCATCCCTGGTAGAATCGGCCTAGAATCGGCCTAGAATCGGGTAGAATCGGGTAGAATCGGCCTAGAATCGGCCTAGAATCGGCCGATTCTACCGATTCTACCCGATTCCACAAATTTATTGAATGGGCTCCGAAATTGGACCAAGTCCACTTAAATATGCGATTTGGAAGGCCTAAATTTGGTCAAATTTAGGTGGCCCAAATTTACAAGTACACTTTTGATAGCCCAATTCTCAATTGCAATCATTTTCCCTATCTTCTTCAATCTTCACAACTACGGGTTTTATTTCATTCAATTTAAGACTTCATTTTTTAATCTTCATTTTTTTTGTTTTGCCTTAACTCCTTTATGCACTACTTAAGTCTTGATGGATTGAGATTTGACATTTTTATTTTGGTTTTTATTGAACAAATATGAGTTTGTATGATACTCATTAAGTTTATGATATAATTATAGTTAAATACATGTGTATTTTCTATTTTCCGATTCCAGGATCCGATTCTACGATCCGATTCTACGATTCCGATTCCAGGCATAAAACGATTCTATCCCAATTTACGAGTTTAACAACCTTGGTATGTACCACCAGTCCTTTTTTTTAGCAAAAAGACAGCTTTTCCGGAATTGGCCAAAGCCAACCTCTGAATGGATTATGATTCGGTGTCTTTACCGTAGACACCAACGTAATGGTTTGTACCACCTTTCCCTTTTTTTTTAGCAAAAGAGCAGCTATCACCGGAATTGATTTGCCTTTACCACCTACCGGATTAGGTGGGCTAGGTGGCTGCTTGACCGCCAACTACTGCGTTGTTCCTAGCACCTTCCAGATTGGGGTGCAGATTATTCATGATCCTGCAGGTATTAGTCTTAACAAGTACAATCAAGGAATCCGGTCTAGTAGACATGAAATAAAAAATGAGACCATTCCTGCAGTTTCAAACATGATAAACGGTTAGAGCAAATGCAGTCAAAGATGCTTTAAACTGTTTCTTGTCCCCTCCTACCTCTTTACTCACCCACTTGATGGTACTATGTATGGTGGTCATTGTCGTCGGAATACTTAACCATTGTTTGATCCTGTACCAAACATGGTTAGCGAAATCACAAGAGAAAAAAGATGTTGGACACTTTCCCATTCCTTACCACACAATGCACAAGTAGCATTAATATCCAAAAAGGATAAATTGCCAGTAGTAGACAACCTACCTTTAAAGCATAGCCATAAGATAATAGAGCACTTAGGGGGAATATAATTTTTGCAAATATACCCAGCCCAAAATGAACGATTACCCTTAGGTCTTAACAAATCATAAATTTGGCCAATAAGAGATTTTCCCATTGCAGGCCATTGGGTTAAGGTATTGATGCAAGCATCTTACCACCCAAATTTTGCACGATTAAATCCCGAATACTAGCTAAATTTTTAAACATGGGAGAATCATCTTTATTAGGAACCCACTCCCAAACCAATGCCCCTTTGAGGTAAACCTCATGAACCCATTTAATCCACAGACTGTCTCTTTTCAAATGGATATCCCACAAATTTTTAAAAAGAAGAACTTTATTCCAAAATGCAGGATTCCCGATACCCCCCCCCCCCCCCCCCCCTTTGTGGCAAACAGACATTCTCCCAAGACACCAAGGTCCAACCTCCACCCCAAAAGAACCTCTTGCACAGATTGTTAACCTTAACTATGATGCAAGCAGGCAATGGTAAACTCTAGAGCCAAAATCATTCAACTCCTTGGATAACGGATCTAATTAATTCAAGCCTTCCCGCATAAGACAACGTCTTGGTTTTCTAGGCATTGAAAAAATTAGAAACTTTATGGAAGAGAGCATCATAATGTAAAACGTTCAATTTGTGAGCTGCCAACGGCAACCCCAAATCCGAACCGGAAAAGTTGCGATTGGAAAACCCACAATATCAAGACATCCTTGTAGGTCCATACCTGCCGTGAAGATTTCAGATTTATCCGGGTTGAAGGCCAAGCTAGAAACTAGTGTAAACTGTTCCAAACATTCCTTGAGAATGGACACTGATCGCTCATCCCCCCTAGAAAAGAGAAGCAAATCATCTACAAAAGCCAGATGTGAAATTCGCATGCTCCCACACTTGGGGTGGTAGTTGAAGTCTTGCACAACATTCTTCTTCAAAAGCCTAAAAGTACTCAATGGCTATAATGAATAGAGCTGGCGACATAGGGTCTCCCTGTCTCAAACCCGTGACCGTGAAGGTTACCATTGACCGAAATCGAGAAAGAAGTAGTCGTCACACACTGGGAAACCCACTGTACAAACACACTAGGGAACCCGAGAGCCCTCAACAAGTTAAATAAGAAATCTCAGGACACAGTGTCATAGGCCTTTCGGATATCAATCTTCATCATACATCTCGGAGAGATCATTTTCCTTGTATAACTCCTAATAATCTCCTGTGTGGAGGAAAAAATTATCTAACATATTCCTATCCCCAACAAATACTGCATGTGCTTCATCTAAGAGGTGAGGTAACACTGCCTTCAACCAACTAGCCAGTATCTTTGTGATGACCTTGTACATTGTATTGCAACACGAAATTGGTCTGTAATCGGAAACCTTAGGCGCTTGAGTCTTCTTGGGAATAAGAGCCACCACAGTATGGTTGAGCTGCTTCAGTAATCTACCATTCTGGAAAAACTCCATCACCAACTCTTGCACTGCAGTCCCAACCACTTCCCAATTCTTTTTAAAGAAGCCCGCCAGATATCCATCTGGCCCTGGAGCTTTGTCATCACTCAGAGAAAACACGTTCGCCTTTATCTCCTCAAAAGTAACTTGCACAGTCAAATTGGCCTTTTCTTCCTCCGGAACACAACTCCCCAAACGGACTATCTCTTCATCAATGCATTGTACCTCATCCGACTGGCCTAATAAGTTGTTGAAAAGCTTTACAAACTCCTCTCCCAATTCTTAGCGGGGAAGATGTAAGCAACCCATCCTCTTTCTCCACAGAAACAATAGTATTCCTCAAATTATTTTTCTTGGCTAACCCATGGAAATACTTGTTATTCCTATCTAAAAGCCACAAGTGCTTTGCCTTAGCCTTTTGTGAAAAAAACAATCTTTCAGCTTCCATAAGAAATTCAGCACTTTTCCAAAGATAGGCCACCCTTTCTACACACTGATCATCACTCGAGTTAGCTAATAAAAATTCCCTTCAGCTTCCAAATTTGCCACCGCTCTTTTAGCTTTCTCCGAAATGTGGTGAAAATGTAACTTATCAAGGCTTTTGAGTGACTGCTTCAATTGCTGGAGTTTCTGGTACAAAATAAACTGTTTGGTACCTCTCATCTCACTCGGCCAAACCCCTTGCATTAAAGGCCTAAAATCCGAATGCTCCATCCACATATAGTAAAATTTGAAAGATTTATTGCCCCTAAAATCTTGCAGTAATATGGATGCAATCACAGTTGAGTGATTCGAGAGTGGTCCCTGTGGTCTAAAATCTACCTGACTGTACAATCCCTTATCATGCCAAGCCTGATTAATTAGAAGCCGATCCAGTTTAATGGCAACTCCCCTTCTTACCCAAGTGTTGAATTTTCCAATGGAATTAGCATCCCTTAATCCCAGAAATTGGCAAACCTCTTTAAAATCTTTAAGATAGTAATCCGTGAGTACCACACCCCCTTTCTTCTCCACCGCTTCTTTATAATAGTTGAAATCCCCTAATACCATACACGGAGTGTTTAGGCTACCTCCAAATTGCTTCAAATCATTCCACAAGGAGTGTTTAGGCTACCTCCTAATTGCTTCAAATCATTCCACAAAAGTCTCCTTTCCACAACCGAGTAGAGTCCATAAACAAAGGTACACAAAAATTCTAATCCAGATAATTTACAAAAAGCCCTGCAGTGAATGACCTGTTTAGAGATATGAAGTGTAACACAATCGACCATTTTGGGATCCCAAAAAACAACAATCCAACCCCCACTGATAACATCAAAATTATTAATAAACTTCCACCCAGGGCAATATCGATATGCAAAAAAGTTAAGCCTATCATTTGATAATTTAGTCTCTAAAATACCAAAAAGGGAGACCCGATTTGCTTCAACAAGGCTAGCTACCTCCTTCATTTTGAGGGTTCTATTCAACCCCCTAATATTCCAAAAAGCAACATTCATTTATGTAGAAGATGAGGCAGAAGAACTTGCCTCATGTCCTCCACTTTCACCCTTGCTATTACGGCTGCGACTTCTACTTCTACTTTTCTTCCTTGATTTTTGGGACTGGACCCTCTGCATTTGATTTATCTCGGTCACAAGTACCCGAACCACCATGCTTAGGGGGAGGCATGAGCTTCTCACATTATTCACTTTGTTTCGGCTCTTCTCCACTAGGCGTAGCCCCCAGCTTCGGTGGAGGCATGACTATGTCAATGGCTTTCGGGTCCCTCTCCTTCTCTCCCATTTGCTTGGAATGATTTTTGCCACCTATGCTTGCTTGCTTCGCATTGTGTTTAGGAAAACCTTCAATCAAGACGGCCACATTCGAAGGCAATGGTGGCTTATGGTTTCCACCCACTTTCTTCATGTCTCCTCTGCCCGGCCGAAGTGAGATAGCATCTTTACTCACAACATTTTTAACCCCAATTCCCGGATTGTTTACCGTGTTAATGGTTTTCAATTCCAGCCATTCTGCAATTAGTTTCTCCTTCTCCCTTGTAGCTTCTTGGCTTGTAGATGGATCAACCTCTTCATGGGTGACTATGGCCAATGAGAGAGCCATCCCATTATTTTCCTCCATAGCCTCGACCCTTTGTTCCTTCATCTCCATAGACTTCAATTTACACCCATCTTCACAATGGCCAAATTTCTACAACATCGGTAATGTTTAGGAAGCTCCTCATACCTCAAACTTTGGATAAAAATAGCCCCTTTAGGTAGGGTGATGTCAATTGATTCCCGTGGAGGCTTCGACACATCCATCTCAACTAGAACCCTAGCATATGTGAGCCTCTCATGCGCAAGGGTGACTCGATCCGTGCATATAGGCCTACCAAGTTTGGAGAAAATCTTCCCAAGTGACATGGTTGTCCAACATTCTAGAGGGAGTTTGGGCAATTGCACCCAAATCGGTCCGAGGAGAAGGCAAAGGAATAAAACAAGAACTCTTCTGGTATAATTTGAAGGTGTAGTCTCCTTCCATAGATGATGTGGCCCTTTCGAAAGAATTAGATTTCTATCTTCCACAGAATTAAACTTGAACATAGTCCAACCATTTTGACATGGAAAGGTTTTACAGTTAACATTCCATCTTTTGACAAGATCTTGAACTGCCCGAACTCCAGAGAAACTACCAGTAAAACAGTCCAAAAGAGAAGTTTTCCAAACATCCTTCACATCCTCATATTCCAACTTCAACGACCCATTATCCGACGAAAAGTAATCAATCTTGACATCCTCCATGAACCGACGATTATCCTTGAACAAAGTAACCCACATAGTCTTGGTCCCTAGGCCACCTTGAGTTTCATTTTCCGGGCCCTGTTGTCCCTCTCCATTCGGTATCAAAGTTGAAGTCATGGAAACCAATGTAACTCTATGAACTCCAATAGTTGAGAGACCAATTTCCCACAACCCCGAATCGATGTAACTCATTCTTACTTCATCATCCCAAAAAATTAGAAAGAACTCTTATTGTAAATAATTTTTTTACCACTAGCTGCTTTATAGCCGGTTAGGAACTCAATGAACCTTTGTACACTACTTTTGTAACCCTTATAAATACCATTACGCCATTCGCATAACTCATGTGAGCAATGCCACTACCACTAGAAGAAAAAGATACAGAGATAGAGGATCTTCTTGTTGAATTCCCTGTGAAGCCATGAAAAAACAAACAGGCATCCATTAACCAACATCGAGAAGCAACTACTCAATAGATTACATGGAATAATTAACTAAAGACCCATGGAAGCCAAACTATAATACCAAGCTGTTAAGAAAATCCCAAGAGACCAGGTCAAATGCTTTCATCATGTGCAGCTTCATTAACAAATTGTGTATAGCTAGGGACTTTTTTTCTCCAAGTATCTAAGCATTTCCTGCATTAATATGATGTTATCTGAAATCTCTTGACCTTCCACAAAGGCATGCATATTGTTCTGGCGAAATGAGTTTTGGCATGACACGTTTAATACGCTCTATAATTAGCTTTGAGCAAACTCTATTACGAAAGTAGCAAAGACTGATGGGCCTGAAGTTCTCGAAAGTATTAGGAACTTGTTTTTTTGGTGTTGTGGTAATTAACAGGATTGCCACCGCATTGGGGATTGGTACCCCCTCCATAAATTACATCACTGCATCCTGAAAATTGTGTGATATAATGTCCCAGTAAGCCTTGGAAAAATGCCCTAAAATCCCAGCACTGCTTGGGGTGGTATTAGGATTCATTCCAAATGCAACTTCTCTAAGCTCTACTTTAGTAACTCAGAGCATCATTTTTCCTATTATCCTTCTTCTTAAGTTACTGAGGTATTGTTTGAAGGAGATTCGCAATGGCTAGTCCATCCAATTGTGGAGCTTTTTGGAGGCATAAGGGGTTGATTACCCTTACAAAATTTCAATATTTATTATTATTATTATAAATGTATATTACAAAAATATATATAACTATAATTATCGCCACTCCAATCAAAATATATTAGTATATATTATTAGGTTTATCTTACAAAAAATACATAAATTCCTTTTAGGTTTAATAAATGTACAAAACAAATCCTAAATTTAAGTACTATACAAATATTTTGTGTATATAATTTTAGGATCTATTTTGTGCATTATCTTTGTTATTTTCTAAACTTAATAATAATAATAATAATAATAATAATTATTATTATTATTATTATTGTTATTTAGCATTCATAATAAGACAAATATGAACACCACTAAATAATACTTAGAAAATCCAAAAAAATTACTTAAAATTATAAATTTAAATATTGATTGGCCCCTCCAATAATTTAGTTCAACCTCTGCCATTGAGTCCATCCGTTCTGCAGAGAGAAGTCCTTGTAAAAAGTAACAGCCTCTTGGCCAATATCCCCTGGCGATTCAACCACTAAACTGGCTGATCTTTTATCTTAAAAATAGACTATATGGCATGTCTTGTCTTTCATGGATTTGTGGAAATAACTATTACAGTCTCTCTTTCAACCACGGAATTCTCAATTTCTGCCTTCGAAAAATTCCTTCTTCTGTAAGGCTCTTTATTACCTGAGCTTTATTCAATTCCATATATACGCCCTTTGATCGGTTGGGACTACATCGAATTCCATCTCCAAACATAACACCTTTTCCTCCGCAACCTAAGCATTTTTTATGGACATCTCCAAAATTTTCCCAATTCCAACCTTTGAATCACCCTTTCAGTCGCCTGTGTTCCAGTATGAATGGGCCAACTACCATATGAGTCCTGCCACAACTCTTGAAATTTAAAAGTTTTTGGTACTGAAAGGATGGATGTATCAAAGTCAATAATAATGGAGCATGATCTGAGGTTGCTCTATTCAAAGTCTAGATAGCACTTCGCTAAACCCCTGTCTTGTTGTTTCTAAACTCACCCATTTTTGTCGCACGCTTGTCCATATGAATTGGTTCCCAACCATAGGCAATGTAGATACCTCAACCAGGTTTATAAAATACGTAAAATCTTGCATCTGTAGGACGCCAAGGTTTCCTTACCCATATATTCATCATTTTAAACAATTACATTACAATCTCGGGAAAATCGCAATTTTGGTCCCTATATTATACCCTCGTTACACTTTCAATCCCTCAATTATTGAAACTCACACTTTTAGTCCCCTAACTATCACTCTTTCGCCGGTTTGGTCCCTCTTACCGACAAGCTACCGGTTGACTAACAAAGTCAACGGTAATTTGGACCCTTTTGAAAAATTCATAAAATATTTGGACCAAATCATAATAACTCAAACTAAAAGTGTATAGATTGTTTTTGGATTAAGTTGGATCCAACTATTTTAGCTGAGTATCGGGAGAGAGAGTTGATCTTGAAGAAGTATTGGGAATATATGTCTACCTAAATGGTAAGGATTACCTCATGTCTCTCTTGGAGACAAAGTAATTGATTTCACATTGGTTCAAATCTTGAGATCATCATTTGCTTATTCCATATTGTTGGGATCTTGTCCATTAAAACATTGGGATGACTAGCCATGTGTTAATCAGATAGTTGTCCATCTACTGTGTACAAAATAGCCATTTCGAAAAGGTAAAGTCTTCTTTATGGGCTTTCGGAAAAGTGAAGTCTTCTTCATGGACTTTTTGGAGGTGATGGTGCTTGGGCCATGTGTCCTTCCAGATTGTTGTTCTAAGTACCATACATCATTAAGTCCCCAGCATGAAGCGCTCACTTCGCATGCAGGCCGATGCCTTTGGATTGATAATGAAGGATGGGAGTAAATTGGCCTCTTGCATTTCTCATTTGAGGCTATATCAGTAAATTTTGATGGGAATGAAAAAGTTGATGTGGGTATGTGTCGCATGAAATACTGTAATCTTTTTTGACAAGAAAAAGTGCACAGGCCCAACCTTCATTTAATTGATGGAGGGGACTTATCATTTCGAATTTCTCGATAACGATTTTTGGCATTTTCCAAGGATGTCTTATAAGCAGTTAGGCTATTTCGACAGTTATAAATGTTGTTCCCTTTTAGAATTTGTAAGGTTTCTACTTTTATAACTTCCCCCATTAGCGAAGAAGAAAAATTTTGTTGTTTCTCTATCGTGACAAACATATAATCTCGTCTATCTTATTATTGTACCTTTTGTTATCCTTTCATTCTCGAGGGTTCTCCAGCAGTTCTTATTTTCGGTGTTTAAGTTTGAAGGAATTTCAGGTGTGCTTTTTTTCTCTCCTAATTGGACTTTAGAGTACTTCCGGCGGTGAATCTTTCTTTTCTCGGATCTTTCCCAAGAAAAAGGGATTACATTTTCTACTATTTTTCTCGAGTTTTTAATTTATTTTATTTTGTTGAGGGTGGATATTTTTTTTTTGTGTGTTTAAACATTTGATTTGTGCATAATTCATTATTCCCTTTTTTGTTCTTTTCTTCCTCTTGCTATATTTTTTGGTTTTAAAACTTTAGTTCATGTAGTAGTTGGGTTTTAAGTGTGAATTTAGGGTAGACCTGATGGTGTTTTTATGCTTTTACATTATTATGGACATGAAATTAAAATAGCAATATAGTCACTAATTACATTTATCAAAGAGCACATATATTTTAGTGTATGCAATGCTCGTGCGACTTATGCATTGACCTTGTGCAGAATAGTGCCATAAATCACTTAGCTCTGAAGATGAAAGGATTATTTCTGCAAATCCTTCTCCAGGTGTAGCAATCTAAGTGGCTTTAAGAAATGTCAAAGATCAGCCTGTTTCCTTGGAGAAAACTGTTGCTCTCACCACTGTGCATGAACTTGAAGTTCCACTTGAACCGAGCTTTTACTTTGGATCGAGGTGTGAAGATTCAATTAGTACAGCTAAAACTTAAAGCTTAACTTTCTAGATAAAGTTTTGACAATGGGATTGGAGCTAGCATGGGATGACCATTCTAACTATGTTAATGCTAACAGGTTGCATGTTACACCTCCAGCAATGTAAGATTAAAACCCATCATTATACTTTCCTCCTGGGTATGGCTATGACACTCGGATGGCATATGGGCAGCTCTCTCCCATTCCAAGTCCAGTTTCTAGAATAATGAACGATGGGCAGCTGTATTCTCAGCACCCTATTTTCCACATGTTTCCCTTGGCCTTTGGTGTGTGTGATACACGTGCAGCTTTTGCATTGACTTGTGCAAAACATCCTAAACAAGCGTGCAGTGGAATATTCAGAGATGAATATGAAAGCAAATCATAAAATACTAGCATGATATCCATATTCATAATATCAAACTACAAGCTTAGCAAGTAAACTTTGTATCAAGGGTAATAGAACCATTACACATAGGACCTATTCCGCCTACAATTTGGGGTCCTCAAATTGGATAAATGGTCAATTACCAGGTTTTATTGTAAACCTAATTGGTTGTTTCAAGTTACGTAAATCAATCGTTCAAACCACATTCAAAGGTAGGGCACTCAAAGGTCAATTTCTATGACACTCAGATGGCATATGGGCAGTTCTCTCCCATTCCAAGTCCAATTTCTCCAATAATGATTGATGGGCAGCTGTACTCTCCATACCAAATTTCAGTCTCACCACCCTGTATTCAACCCATTTCCCTTGGCCTGCCACATGTAAGTTCAACTCTTACAGTTTCACAGACATAATTGATGACACCAGCTAGTAGTGGACAAACAAGCATGATTGATAATTTGCTATTTAGGGCAGGCTCAGGTTACTATGTACCTTTTGGATCTTTTAGGGAAGGTGACCTTTCTAGAAACAGTAGCCTTGGTTTCTATAAGTTTCCCTTTGGCTAGTTTGGGTCATGGGTACAAGAACCTTTACACATAAGACCTATTGCATATATATGCCCTTTGATCGATTGGGACTAAATCGAATTACATCTTCACACATGACACATTTTCCTCCGCAACCCAATCATTTTTATGGACATCTCCTAAATTTTCCCAATTCAAACCTTTTAATCATCCTTTCAGTCGCCTGAGTTCCAGTGAGAAGGCCAACTACCATATGAGTCCTGCCACATCTCTTGAAATTTAAAAGTTTTTGGCAATGAAGGGATGGAAGTGCCAAAGTCAATAACAATGGAGCATAATCTGAGGTTGCTCTATTCAAAGTCTGGATAGCACTTCACTAAACCCCTGTCTTGTTGTTTCTAAACTCACCCATTTTTGTCACACCCTTGTCCATGTGAATTGGTTCCCAATCGTAAGCAATGTAGATACCTCAAATAGGTTTATAAAATTAGTAAAATCTTGCATCTGTAGGACACCAGGGTTTCCCTACCCATATATTCATCATTTCAAACAATTACATTACAATCTCCAATGATTAATATTGGCCCTACCGGGATTATGTTCAGATCATTCCAAAGATCACATATGTTGTACGAGTGTGTTTAGCATATATGAAAGTAGTAATCGAAAAATTGAGAGTTGCAAGTGGTTGACCTTCACCATCTGAAATTGCTCTTCGCATTTTAGGACATTTACGTGATAACCCACCAACCGAAACAGGCAGTCAGTTGCACTACATCCTTGGGAAGTTTTAAAGTCAAATAATCAAAAGTTAGACCGTGACAAAATATAGTGATGAAAATTGGAATTCACTAAGTGATTAAAAAGCTTGTAAAATTTATGGGCATTCTTTTAAGAAGAACATATTTCAGTGTGTGCGATGCTTGTGCGGTTTGTTCATTGATCTTGTGCATATATATTGAATAAGCCAGAAGTCGTACATTCATAAATGGGTGGTAGAAAATCATAAACATGTACTACTAGCATATATGTGTTTGCTCATTAACACATCACAACCCCTCTTGACCCCAAAAATAAAACACAAATTATTGCAACAAACATTAAAAGTTAAACACAAGTTCAAAACTTTTAGAAGCTTTCCGTTCACAAAATGCAATGTGCAATTACAAAATAACTAAATAACAACATAATGTGTTATAATTCAATCTTATTATCGGCATGAAACCCATAATTTGATCAGTTCTTAATAAGATTATGTACCTAGCCCATATTGTGCAGATAGTAGAAATATCCAAGCAAAGATATCCAAACAAAGTGAACTGCGAGCAAGAAAAATACCATGGTGGGTGAAGAAAGAAGGGCAAAGAAAGTTTGAATTTCATGGCAAACCCATCATTGCAATCAATTCAATAGAAATGAAGAAGAACTCAAGGTTTATGAAAGTTGACAACTTGAAAACTTAGTTAGCTAAGCAATGGTAGAAGAAATACCATAAAAGACTGTCGTCATGTTGTTGTATACTTTCTAGGGTTTTTCCGATGATCTAAAAAAGTCAATATTTCAAGAACTCTTTGGTTAATTATAATAGATCACTATCAAGTTGTTGTATACTTTCTAGGGTTTGCCTCTTCTTTCTCAGCAGCATCCGGGCTCACAACTTATTTGACTTGAGAACAAGGACATGTTCTTGGCTGAAATGTTATTGGTCCCTTTATAAATGGAATAACCAAACTATCATATTGCTTGTGAATATTTTTGAGTATGTGCAACTGCACTTTGGTTTAGGGCCTACTGCACAAGATCATTGCACAAGCTACACAAATGTTGCTCATATGAAGTCTTGCCATTTGGAGAAATGTAATTAATGACTATATTAAATATATTAAATATTACTTCAACTTTCAAGAATATATTATTTAAAAGCATAAAAGGATCGGTTGTTGTTATTCTCGAAGCACATGTTAGCATACGGAGCAAACTTTTTTTTTCTTTTTTTTTCAAATTACCCTTAATTAGTTAAACCACAAATTCTATGGTCACCTCACTTTCTCTTCCAAATTTAACGTTAATTATTTGTCAACAATTTATTTTTCTCCTTTTTTGTTCCCTTTCAATCTTCAAGTTCACATTTATCTTGTCACCAGTTTCCTCTTTTGAGTTTACAAGGGAATACCTGATGAAGTTGGATCCTGCGGATAGGCTTCAAGTTCTTGAAAGAGAGGAAGAACCGATTAGAATTTCTTCGAGATTGTTTCTTCGGAAAAATCTTTGATGGTTAAGTGACTATTTTAGCTGAGTATCGGGAGAGAGAGTTGATCATAAAGAAGTATTGGGAATATATGTGTACCTGAATGGCAAGGATTAATCTATTCCAGAGATCTAGAGTTTATCTGGGAAGGGCTGGCTAGGTCTCATATGTTTCTCTTGGAGACTACGTAATTGATTTCACATTGGTTCAAATCTTGAGATCATCATTTCATTATTCCATATTGTTGGGATTTTGTCCTTTAAAGCAGTTGGATGACTGGCCACGTGTTGATCCGACAGTTGTCCCCTATACTGTGTACAAAATAGCCCTTTTGAAATGGTAAAGTCTTTTTTATTGGGCTTTCGGAAAAGTGAAGTCTTCTTCATGGGATTTTTGTTTTAAGTACCATACATCATTAAGTCCCCAGTCTGAAGCGCTCGCTTCGAATGTAGGCCGATGCCTTTGGATTAATATTTGATGTGGGATATGTGTCGTATTAAATACTGCAATCTTTTTTGACAAGAAAATGTGCGCAGGCCCAACCTTCATTTAATTGACGGAGGGGACTTGTCATTTCGAATTTCTTGGTAACGATTTTTTGCCTTTTCGAAGCGTGTCTTATAAGTAGTTAGGTTATTTTGACAGTTATAAATGTTCTCGTTTAGAATTTGTAAGGTTTCTACTTTTATAACTTCCCCCATTTGCGAAGACGAAAAATTTTGTTGTTTCTCTATCGCGACAAACATTTAATCTCGTCTGTCTTATTATTGTACTTTTTTTTTATCCTTTCATTCTCGAGGGTTTTCCAGCAGTTCTTATTTTCGGTGTTGAAGGTTTAAGGAATTTCAGGCATGTTTCTTTTCTTTCCTAATTGGCTTCTGAGGGTGAATCTTTGTTTTCTCAGATCTTTCCAAGGAAAAAGGGATTATATTTTCTTCTATTTTCCTCAAGTTTTTAATTTATTTAATTTTGTTGAGGGTGGATATATTTTTTTTATTGTGTCTTGACATTTGATTTGTGCATAATTCGTTATTCCATTTTTTGTTTTTTCTTCCTCTTTGTTGTATTTTCTGGGTTTAAAACTTTTGTTCATCTAGTATCTGTAAGGTTACACCCTAGTCTATTTACAAGTGTGGATTTTGGGTAAACCTGATGGGGTTTTTATGCTTTCAAACATTACTATGAACATGAAATTAAAATAGCGATAGTCACTAATTACATTTATCAAAGAGCACATATATTTTAGTGTGTGCAATGCTCGTGTGGCTTATGCATTGACCTTGTGGAGAACAATGTCATAAATCACTTAGCTCTGAAGATGAAAAGATTATTTCTGCAAATCTTTCTCCAGATGCAGCAATCTAAGTGGCTTTATGATATGTCAAAGATCGGCATGTTTCCTTGGAGAAAACTGCTGCCCTCACCACTGTGCATCAACTTGAAGCTCCACATGATCTAAGCTTTTACTTTGGAACGAGGTGTGAAGATTCAATCAATGCAGCTAAAATTTAAAGCTTAACTTTCAAACACTACTGGAAAAAGGGTGAAAAGGGGCGGTTTTTTTAGCCTAATTGGAGGCGGGTTTCGCCGGCCGGCACCCGCCTCCAATGCTGGTGCCTCCAAAGTGGAGACCCGCCTCCAAAAGGATGATTGAGGCAGGTGCATGGTGCACCCGCCTCCAATAACCCAAAAAAAGTAACGATTTTGGAGGCGGGTTCTTACGGCACCCACCTCCAAACCTTCGTCGACACAATCAGACAAAATCGTTAGACTCGTCCGAGTCTATGAGTCTAAATTTTTTTTCTTAATTGCGTATTGGCCATGGAATTTGTACCATTGGCCCCGATAGAAGATGTGCTTAGTTTGCTGCTCGTGTTGCTAGTTTTATACTGGAGTTTCATGTCCCCAACTTTGTTGGTTGGCGATGTGAGATTTAGCAAATGAAGGTTAAAAATTTCAGAGCATTGGATAATGGAGGCGGGTTTTTTTGCACCCGCCTCCAAAAAGTTCCCGTATTGGAGGCGGGTTCCGGAAGAACCCACATCCATTATGTTAATGCATAATGGAGGCGGGTTTTCCCGGAACCCGCCTCCAAAAAATGACCAATATTGGAGGTGGGTTCTGGAAAAACCCGCCTCCATTCGGAAGTCACATATTGGAAGCGGGTTTCGTCGGAACCCGCCTCCATTATGGAACCTTTTTGGAGGTGGGTTCCAACGAAACCCGCCTCCATTGTGAGATGTGAAATTATTCACAACCTTTGGAGGCGGGTGTTTGGCAACCCACCCCGAATGAAACCTGCCTCCAATTTGGGGCCTCCATTAACCATTTCTGTGGTAGTGTAGATAAAGCTTTGACAATGGGACTGGAGCATGGGATGACCATTCTAACTATGTTAGTGGTAGCAGCTTGTTGTTCCGCGAGCAATGTACAATGAAAACAATCCATATTATTTTTTCTCCTAGGTATGGATATGACACTTAGATGGCATATGGGCAGTTCCAATTTGTCAAGTAATGATCAATTAGCAGTTGTACTCTCTCCACACCAAATTTTAGTCTCACCACCCTATTTTCTACCCGTTTCCCCTGGCCTGCCACATGTTAGTTCAGCTCTTAATAGACATAATTGATGGCACCAGCTAGTAGTGGACAAGAAAGCATAATTGATAAGGCAGGTTCAGTTTACTATGTACCTTTTGAATCTTTTGGGGGAAGTGACCTTTCTAGAAACAGTAGCATTGTCTAATGAATCAAATTCCTTGGAATCAAATAGATATATGTCCCCATTAACATCAGGTGCCAATTAAATTGCATTCTTAGGTTATATGAGCAGAATGTATATATGTTGCACAGGTGAGTAACCTTTTTTAAATGAAACTATAGACACATTATGGGCATGAAATTTGAATAGTATTATGGTTAATAATATTCAAACTACTTCATTTAGGTTGGCAAGTAAATTTTGAATCATTAGTACTAGAACCTTTACATGTAAGACCTATTGTGCATGCAATTTGGGGTCCTCCAATTGGATCAGTGGTCAGTTTCTAGGTTTCATCGTTACTTCAAATTACGTAAATTAATAGTTCAAACTGTCCTCTGGGGTAGGGCACTCAAAGGTCAATTTCTATGGCACTCTGATGGCATATGAGCACTTCTTTCCCATTTCAAGTCTTATTTTCTCGAATAATGATCGATGGGCAGTTGTACTCTCCACACCAAATTTCAGTCTCACCACCCAATTTTCCACCGGTTTACCCCTGGTCTGCAACTTGTTAGTTGAGCTCTTACAGTTTCACATACATAATTAATGGTACCAACTAGTAGTAGACAAGCAAGCATGATTGATAATTTGCTATTTGGGGCAGGCTCAGGTTACTATGTACCTTTTGGATCTTTTGAGCTAGGGGAACTTTCTGGAAATAGTTGCCTTGGTTTCTATAAGTTCCTCTGGCGAGTTTGGGTCTGGTGATGCATTTCTAATCAATCAAATTCCTTGGAATCAAATAGATACTTGTCCCCATTAACATCAGGTGCTGTGTATCCCCAACCAATTGACATTCTTGGGTCATATGAGCCAAATGTATGTTACACTGGTGAGTAACCTTTTTTAAATGAATCTATAAGCACATTAAGGGTATAAAATTGGAATAGTATTATGGTTAATAATTACGTTTACCAAAGCCACATATTTTGGTATGTGCGATGCTCGTGCAGCTTGTTCATTAGCCTCGTGCAAAACATCCTAAACAATCGAGCAGTGGAATATTAATAGATGAATATGAAAGAAAATCATAAAATACTACCATAATATCCCATATTCGTAATATTCAAACTACATGTAGCTTGGCAAATAACCTTTATATGTAAGACCTATTGCGCATGCAATTTGGGGTCCTCAAATTGGATTAGTGGTCGGTTACTAGGTTTCATCGTAAACCTAATTGGTTACTTCAAATTACATAAATCAATAGTTCAAACTGTTCTCAAAGGTTGATTTCTATGACACTCAGATGGCATATGCGCACTTCTCTCCCATTTTAAGTCCAATTTCTCGAATAATGATCGATGGACAGTTGTACTCTTGACACCATATTTCAGTCTCGCCACCCTATTTTCCATCCGTTTCCCTCAGCCTACCACATGTTTGTTAAGCTCTTATAGTTTCACAGATATAAATATGGCACCAGCTAGTAGTAGACAAGAAAGCATGATTGATAATTCGCTAGTTGGGGCAGGCTTAGGTTACTTTGTACCTTTTGGATCTTTTGGGGAGGTGACCTTCCTTGAAAAAAGTAGCCTTGGTTTCTATAAGTTCCCTTTGGTGAGTTTGGGTTTGGTGATACATTGTCTAACCAATCAAATTCCTTGAAATCAAATAAATACTTGTAGCCATTAACATCAGATGTTGTGTATCCCTAACCAATTAGCATTCTTGGATCATATGAGCAAAATGTTGCACATGCGAGTAACCTTTTTTAAATTTATCTATAAACACATTATGGCCATGAAATTGGAATAGTATTATGGTTAATAATTACAATTATCAAAAGGCACATAGTTTGGTTGGTGCACATGTGTGCGATGATCGTGCAGCTTGTTCATTGACATTGTGCAAAATATCCTAAACAAGCGAACAGTGGAATATTTATAGATGAATATATGAAAGTAAATTATAAAATACTACCATAATATCCCATATTTGTAATATTCAAATGATGAAACATGATTTACCCAAGGAAAGATACCCTGGAACGCAAGAATGGCCCCTTGATGTATAGTCTGGATCTTTGATGTTACGGCATTGATCTTTGATGTTATGGCTCTGATCTTTGATGATATGACTTGGATATTTGATGTTATGGTTCGGCTGGATCACTTTAAATGTAGATCTGAGAATGAAGACAAGAAAGAAGCAGGGCCATCCCCCCTGTTCCACTCCGACGCTCAAGTTAGTAGAGTATATGGGTAAACTGAATTGACCAAGTGGTTAAGCTTGTAAGAAAAGGCGTAAAAAGGGCGTATCTCATTTTGTCTAGAATTTAAGTTTATATAGCCTCACCTTGCTGTGTCTGTTACCCCTTTTCATGCCATAGCCATAAAGGCCCTCCTTATGTTCCTCTTCCTTTATGACGACTGGAATGCCCACCTTATTTGCCTACATATTAATGACGGCTTGAATGCCCTCCCAGTTTCTTGCTTGCGTTATGGCCCGGTCTTTACTTCTCCTCTTCAATAGGCCTGCGTAATTCCTGCTCGTAATAATAGCCCATATTCCCACCCCTAGTTATTGCCTGGTAACTTAGCCACGTATCTTTATTCCAGCCTATAGCCTTTTAGCCCGGTTCCACTCTTCCATACTACATTTTTAGCTCGGCTAAGTGACCCATCTACCGACTTAACTTCCTTACTTTATTCTTCTTCCTTTTGGATCTTTACATTTTTATTCCTTTTGGGCTTTCTGCCCATCTATTGGGCCAGGCTCAATACCTTACTCACTTTTAGGCACACCATCAAAGTACTTCATGTTGCTAAATTAACCAGCCGCCCCTCTCCCCCCCCCTTTCTCTCAAACCCTAAAATTCATCATCTTCTTCCCTCATTCTCCTTTATGAGAGGATAAGGGAAATCGTTACACTCTCATTCCTGTTATCATTTATTTAGTTTTCTCCTTATTAAGGAGTTTGTTTATGATAATTTTAAGATTTTTTCTTCCTTGGCTATGATGTTTTTCTGTCTGGCTATGATGTATGAGTCCCTGGTTATGATTTTATTCATGACTATGGTGTAGGAGTCTCTGGTTATGATTCTATTCATGGCCATGGTGTATGAAGATCCGGTCATAGATTCAGTTTTGAAACTTTTAGTGGCACATCCGTAACCGTCAGTACGAGATTTGTTCAGCTTTATATTTCTGTTATCATGTTTGGATCTGTACTATATATATAGATTTAAAGTATAATAGATAATTAGATGCACTGTTGTGGTGGTTCATATCTGATTTTTATTAGATCAAATCATTTGTAATCAGTTGTATTGATTGTTCCGTGGTCTTTGATTGCCAATCACTGTTGGACGATATCCAACACCAGTAATGAAAATTTTCTTTTCAGAAAAAAAAAAAAAACCTACTTCACGTAGCTTGGCAAGGTAGGGTATTTTTCAATTTTATAGAAACTTCTATACCTGAAACAATAGTATCTCGAAATTTTCAATGAATTTCTCTATATCTTATTCCAAGTGAGATATCCAAGATAAAAAAGATTGAGATAGATTCTCAATATAATTTTATTTCAGTAACACCCAAAATATATATTATTCTAGTCACATATATTATACCGACAGTATGAAAACATAACTTCCCCTTAGAGTATGGACAAAACCTTAGCAGCATATACTGATAAAAATATTATATACCAAAAACACTTCAGTGTGCGAGATATGATCCTTGTGCAACTTTTGTGCCATTATTGTACAGTGTGTCATAAGTAAGCTAAACTTGCAATCAAACACTCATAATGGAATATATATAGCGGCATACTATTTGCAGTAACCAAATTACTATTTGCAGTAACATTTTACTGTGAATAGTCTATTTTGCTATTTAGCTAAAAAAAATAGTAATTCGGTTACTGAAAATAGTAATTGTTGAAAATACCGCCCACTTTGGGGCAGTATTTTCTTCCAAAATACCGCCCAGTTTGGCGGTATTTTGGGTCAAACTGGGCGGTATTTTGGAAGAAAATACCACCCAGGCGATATTTTGATGCAAAATACCACCAGGCGCCGGCGGTATTTTGTTCTCAAAAATTTTTTTGCCGGGCCGCTGCCCCGAACCCCGCCAACTCACCGCGAAGTTAGATCCGTGAAAGCTATAATTGGATTAAGTTGCCTTTGATACCACATTAGAAATGTTAGATTTTGAAAAGAGAAGAAAAGAACATGAATAATGTATAGATTATTTTTTTTTCGTTAAAAAACCAATTTTACGTAAAAAAATGTATAGATTGTTTACTTACCGTGTAATATGGATTGTCCTCGTGACTATCGGCCATAATCATAGTGAAAAGGATTTCTTTCATTTTTTTTAAACCTAAGGGCATTTTAGACATTTTACAAAAAAAAAAGACTACAAATAATAAATTGGTTACTGCAAATAACAATTCCGTATATATATATATATATATAGATATATATATATACTCCATTTGTCCCATTTAAAAAAGTCCTTTTATAAACTGCTGCATTAAAATAAATGCCAGATTAGCATTTCATAATTAATCTAACGCCATTACTTGTGTTTTTTACGTGAAAATGAAAATTGATACTCGTATCACTTGGTGGGAATAGTACATTACAACACTCTGCGCATGCATGTATGATGTCTGGTTGTCTTTTTCTTGCCCAAATTATTATATAAAAAATAATAAATAAAACGCCTTTTTATTTTTCAGTTTACGGACTTCACAGAAAACGGGCAAACCACATAGAGAGAATGTTAAAAAATTAAATCAAGCTTAATTAAGAAATTTTAGTTTTAGTAGTATTTAATAATTACTTGTTTAGTTTGTTTCCAATTTAGATTTGGTTTGTTTTGGGAAACTAGTTTTGAGAAGGATTCGAGTAACTATGGGTCTATATAAATGACCTATGGGGTATTGTTTTCAGTTGAGTTGAGAGTTTGAAAGGTCAGAACCTTTCAGTTCTCTGTCTTCGGGGGTGATTTTGTGAGACTTTCGGCTCTCTGTCTTCTTGGTTGTGAGATTGTGAGATGTTGAGTTATGATGTTGGGTTATTGACGTAATATGTGTGTAGGCAAAGACTTTCGGCTTGCCCCGCATTTGATTGGTTTAGTGGATTTTGTGGATGTAGATCTAAAGATCGAACCACGTTAAATTGTGTGTTGTTTCGTTGTTTGTTTTTTATTATTCCGCTGTGCGTTAATCTCTTCGGACGATAAGGACATTTTTATATCCTACATATGGTATCAGAGCCAGAATCAAAAGGAGAAGAAATTCAGAAAAATTACAAGTCTTGGTGATTCCGGTGCTATAGGAATCCACAGAATTTTTTTTTTTTTTTAAATTCCTGTAGAAAACGATGTTGACAAATTCGTTTTCTCAATAAAATCAACTTCCGTGATTTCCCTTTAGAAAACGAATTCCGCGAATTCGTTTCTTTGAAAACGAATTCCCGGAATTCGTTTCTCTTTTTTATTTTATTTATTTTAATTTTTTACATAAATTTATTTTTCTCGAAAACGAATCTGGGCGATTCGTTTTCAGGGGAAAACGAATCCCCCAAATTCGTTTTCTCAAAAAATTCATATTTTTTTAAAATTTTTTTTTACAAATTTCTTTAAAGAAAACGAATCTAGCAACTTCGTTTTCTATAGAATGGGAATTAAAAAAAATGGTTTATTTTGGTCATTTTTATCCCCAATATGAATATTGAGAGAAAAAAATCCGGTTTTTGTATGTGCACGCGCTATGCGTGTTGTTCACATTGCTAACTGAATTTTGTTTTTGGTGTAATTGAGATTCAAAGGACAGATAAAATCGCATGTAGAGGAAAGGATGAAGAAAACTAAAGAAAAAAGAAAGGCAAAGAAAGCAGATGTGATGACCAAGAGTTAGAAGGCTTGGAGCAAAGCTCGCTAGCGGAGCCAGAAATTTTCTTTTAGAGGAGGCACATTCACAATGGTGCAAAATATTCAAACAAATATGAAAAAAAAAATCTCACATGCCACACAACGTTAAACTACAAAACACAGGGCCTGTTTGGTATCATGGCTGAAGTTATGGTTTGAAATCACTTTTGATTTTATAATAGTTTTTCATCATTCCCAATAAGCCTTTTTACATTTTCAATAAACTTTTTTACATTTTCAATACACATTTTTACATTCCCAATACACTTTTAATATTATAAAATTAAAAGTGATTTCAAAACATGATTTGAATCATGTTACCAAACAGGGCCACAAATTCTTAAAATAGTGTTAGTGTTAGTTTAATATTTTATATTGACTGGGAGCATTACACACACAACACATAATATTTACTATAGTTATATACGTATATATAAGTACTTACGGTGGAGTCAGTGGGACCCCACCCTAACTCCGCCAATGGCAAAGCTAATCTAGGGGAGCAGCACCTAAGACTAAATGTCCTTAGCTTAGAGGTGGTGGCAAAGACTTGAAATTTTGTTGTGTTCATTCTTTTTTTTTTTTCTTTTTTTTTTTTTTCCCTCTTTTGGTTGACAATATCAAATGGTGGTGTATTATACATGTGATTTTAAGCATTAGTAGATGCTTAGATCAGTTTTCATCACAATTTGTTCTGTCTGCGTGAATGGTCATGAATAAACATTATAATCAGACACCTTTTTTTTAGACCTGAAATTTGTCTTTTATACTTCACATTCACACACTTATGGTAAGAGTTAAAGTCTTTTGTACTGTCCCATTTCTGTCCACTTTTTTAAAAATTAATTCTTTTATTATCCTTCTTATAAACATTTATAATGAATCAAGTTAATCATCAAAACCAAGGTACTTTAGCGCCTTGGGACACTCTCTAGTACTTAATATAAAGTGAGAAAAGATTTGCTATTGTACTTTTTGGTGGTTGTCCATTTTTTTCCCCATTTTGCCTTTTGTGAGAAAGCTTTTCCATATTCTTCCCTTCTCTTGTCTTTCATCTTCTTCCTTGTTTCCATTGAGTTGTTCACCTTCGCTTTCCCCCTCTCCATTTTGCCTAATTCATCCCTTGTTTTCTGCCGTTCTGCTCTTTCCCCTTCCCCGGCTACCCAAATCTGCCTCTCCTCCCTCCGTTCCGCAGGAATCCAAAACAATAGTATAACACAAGGTTGCATGTGAACGATTTGGACGGGTGTATGGAAAAATCGAGAACTTTCTGCATGCGGTACACACAGGTAGCCTTAACTAACCTAAGGTCTATAGGGCATCACCCTCCTATCAAGCTCTACCAAACCTTTTATTCAGCTATGGAGATCCATGATGTTCTAATAGCCCATCTATTGACACACTTTGTGTGCTTAAAAGCCTTTTTTCTACTAGTGACAGGATCCTAAACTCTCCTGCAACTGATTGAATATATCATTACTACCAAATCTGCCTCAATTTCCACACCAAATAAGCCAAAATTTCTACAAGATTGTAGTCCCAGCTGTAAAGCCTGACATTCTGCTTCAAAGTTGGTGTCATACCCCATATATGCACAAACTGCCTCACCACCGATGACCGATCCCTCTCTGTCCCGAATGAAAAACTTGGCTCCCAAGTGGTTATTTCCGAGCGCCGAACCATCTGAATTGAGCTTATAATTTCCTTGAGGTTGCACCCAAGTCACCAATTTAACCTCAGTGCAGCGGGACTCCTTAATACATGGCAGCAATTCAGTTGCCATCCAGATCGCATCATTCGTATGAAAGCCGACCAAAGGTCTGGCTAGCAACCTGCTGTTAATTTTATTTCCTTCACTATGCTATAGAAGCTAGGGAGTGTATAACTGTGCAACAACCGATTATGTGCTTTCCATAGAACCCAACGCACCACCGAGGGGAGAAAATGAAACTTTGAAACTTTGATTGGGTTTGAATAAATTGGTTTTTTTGGAAGCTTTTTGTGCTGCCTCGGTCTGCGTGTATTGACTTGGTTAGAGTTTTTTGCGTAAGATCCTTGGTTTTGTTTCGGTCTGAAATCAAAGTACCTGAATCAACTTCTTTAATTTAAAATTTGATTGGTTTGTTTGGCTCTCGGTTGCTTCTTGGTGTTTAGATTTTTTGGAGTTAATTTGTTCTGTTTTGTGGGTTAATTTTTTTTGTCCTACATTTGGTATCAAAGCCAAGTTGCTGAAATTAGGCTATGTTGTTATATAAGTGATTTAAAAATGTCTGAGAACAAATTTTAAATCCCACTCTTCGATGGGAAGATGGATTTACAATGTGGCGATGCACTATTACTTGTACGTGATAATTTTGATCAAGCGCTAATAAATGAAAAGCGTTGGGGTACAAGTGACAACAATTGGGTTTCAATGAAGAATAAAGCAGTGGCAGTCAGTACAATTCGACTTGCATTTACACAAGAAATTAAATAGTGTTTTGAATGAGACAACACTGAAGGGGATGTGTGATAAGTTGGAAAATATTTATGCATAAGTCACTAAGTAATAGGTTATGCTTGAAAATGGATCTCTAATATGAATAAAGGAGGAAATTTTCATGAACATGTCAATACATTTAATCAGCGAGTGTGTCAACTTCATAACACAGGGGAGAAAGTCAAAGATGAAGAGTAGGCTTTATTGTTGTTTTCTTCCCTGCCCTTGTCTTACAAACCGATTGTGCAAACAATGTTAGTTGGTAAGACCGCAATGACACTTGACGATGCGGTCACATAGTGGTCACATAGCTAAGAGAGAATGCAAAACTAATTATGGGAAAGAAGAATATTTCTAACGGAGAAGAAGCACTAGCTACTATTGGAAATTATAACCAAGGGAGGAGTCATGGACAATGGAGTGGGAGAGGGGATCAGCATGAAAGATTTATGCCAAGAGACTTTAGAAATATGGAGTGCTATTATTGTGGAGTGAAGAGCCATACTCAAGGTAGATGCTTTAAAATGAAAGAAGATTTGAAGAGTTTAAGGGAGATGAAAGAAAAAAGGCAACAAAAAGATTGACGAGAAAAATGAGTTTAACAATCTAGCATATGAAGATAATTATGTAGATGAGGTTCTATTGAGGAAGGGTAATTTGAAAGAAAAACTCAGGATGGGTGATAGATTGGGCAACTTCTATACACATATGCACATATGTATTTTTTTGATATGTTATAAAGGATGTTCTATTCCAGTCTCTCTCTTTCAACCACCGAATTCTCGATTTCTGTCTCCAAATAGTTCCTTCTGTGAGGTTCTTTATTACCTAAAGCTTTATTTAATTCCATACACCCTCTGATCGGTTGGGACTGCATCGAATTCCATCTCCAAACATGACACTTTTTCCTCCGCAACCCGAGCATTTTTATTGACATATTCAAAAATTTTCCAATTCCAACCTTTTAATCATCCTTTTAGTCACCTAAGTTTCAGTGAGAAGACCAGCATACCATATGAGTCCCAATTTGCAGCCACATCTCTTGGAATTTATTAGTTTTTGGTATTGGAGGGATGGAAGTACCCAAAGTCAATAACAATGGAACATAATCTGAGGTTGCTCTATTCAAAGTCTTATAGCGCTTCACCAAACCCCTGTCTTGTTTCTAAACTCACCAATTTTGTCGCATCCTTGTCCATGTGAACTGATTCCCAATCGAAGGCAATGTAGATACCTTAACCAGGTTTATAAAATCAGTAAAATCTTACATCTATGGGATGCCAGGGTTTCCCTACCCCCAATATTCACCACTTCAAACACTTACATTACAATTACAATGATTAAGTTTGGCCCTGCCAGGATTATGTTCAGATCATTCCAAAGATCACATATGTGTGTGCTTAGCATATGTGAAAGTAGTAACCGAAAAATCGAGAGTTGCAAGTCAGGTGGCTGACCGTCACCTTGTGAAATTGCTCTTCGCATCTTAGGACATTTACTTGATAACCCACCAACCAAAATAGACATTTAGTAGCTCCACATCCTTTGAAAGTTTTAAAGTCAGATAACCAAAAGTCGGACCACGACAAAATATAATGATGAAAATAGGAATTCACTAAGTTATAAATTTTCTTTTTATGCGTTTGAATTTATGGGCGTGCTTTTAAAAAGAACATATTTCAGTGTGTGCGATGCTTGTGCGGCTTGTTCGCTAATCTTGCGCATAGTAGATTAAACAAGCCAGAAGTTGTCTATTCATAAATGGATGGCAGCAAATCATAAACCAGTACCATCAATGTAATATAACATCATATGTACATTAATTTGGCATTTATATGTTTGCTCATTAACACATCACAACCCTTCCCCACTCCAAAAATAAAACACAAATTATTGCAACAAACATTAAAAGGTAAACACAAGCTCAAAACTTTTAGAAGATTTCCGTTCACAAAATGCAATGTGCAATTAAAACAATCCCTAAACAACATCATATTGTGTTATAATTCAATCTTATTATCTACATGAAACCCATAATTTGATCAGTTCTTAATAAGATTATGTAACCCATATTGTGCAGATATTAGAAATATCCAAGCAAAGACATCCAAACAAAGTGAACTGTGAGCATGAAAAATACCATCGTAGGTGAAGAAAGTTTGAATTTCATGGCAAACCCATCACTACGAACAATTCAATAGAAGAGAAGAAGAACTCAGTAAAAGGGTTTATGAAAGTTGACAACTTGAAAGCTTTGCTTGCTATGCAATGGCAGAAGAAATACCATAAAAGACCGATATCAAGTTGTTGTATACTTTCTAGGGTTTTTGCCTCTTCTTTTTCCTTCAACAACATTTGGGCTCACAACCTATTTGACTTGAGAGCAAGTACACATTGTCGGCTAAACTGTTGTTGGTTCCTTTATAAATGAAATGGCCAAAATATCATATTTCTTTTGAACATTTTTGAGTATATGCAACTGCACTTTGGTTCAAAGCATATTGCACAAGATCATTGCACAAGCTGCACCAATGTCGCTCACATGAAGTCATGCTATTTGGAGAAATGTAATTAATGGCTATATTAAATATTACTTCAACTTTAGAGAATATATTATTTAAAAGCATAAAGGAATCGGTTGTTGTTATTGTCGAAACAAATTTTAGCATATAGAGCAATCATTTCTATTTTTTTCCAAATTACCCTTAATTGGTTAAACCACAAATTCTATCGTCACCTCACTTTCTCTCCCAGATTTATTGTTAATTTTTTGTCAACAATTTATTTTGCTACCTTTTTTTTCTTTCAATCTTCAAGTTCACATATATCTTGTCACCAGTTTCTGCTTTTGAATTTACAAGGGAATACTTGATGAAGTTGGATCATGCGGATAGGCTTGAAGTTCTTGAAAAAGAGAAAGAACCAGTTTGAATTGTTCCGAAATTATTTCTTGGGAATAATCTCTTGTAGTTAAGTGACTATTTTAGCTGAGTATCGAGAGAGAGAGTTGATGAAGAAGTATTGGGAATATGTGTGTACCTGAATGGTAAGGATTACTTCATATGTTTCTCTTGGAGACTAAGTAATTGATTTCACATTGGTTCATATCTTTAGGTTATCATTTGATTATTTCATATTGCTGGGACCTTGTCCATTAAAGCAGTAGGATGAATGGCCATGTATTGATACGAAAGTTTTCCCCTGTACTGTGTACAAAATAACCTTATCGAAAAGGTAAAGTCTTCCTTATGGACTTTCTGAAAAGGGAAGTCTTCTTCATGGGATTTTTGGTAGTGATGGTGCGTGGGTCATGTGTCCTTCAGGATTGTTGTTTTAAATACTATACACAATTAAGTCCCCCAGTCTGAAACACTCGCTTTGAATGCAAGTCGATGCCTTGGATTGATAATTAAGGATATGAGTAAATTGGCCTCTTGCATTTCTCACTTAAGGCTATACTAGTAAATTTTGATGGGAACTAAAAAGTTGATCTAGGGTATGTGTTGTGTTAAATACTGCAATCTTCTTTTACAAGAAAAGGAGTGCAGGCCCAGCCTTCATTTAATTGATTGAGGAGACTTGTCATTTCGAATTTCTCATAAACGAATTTTGCACCTTTTCAAAACGTGTCTTAGAAGCACGGTAGTTATAATGGTTGTTCTTTTTTAGAATTTGTTAGGTTTTCTACTTATATAACTTCCCCCATTTGCGAAGAAGAAAACTTTTGTTGTTTCTCTATTGACACAAACATTTAATCTCGTCTATATTATTGTTGTACCTTTTTTTTCTCCTTTTATTGTCGAGGGTTTTCACGGTGGTTCTTATTTATGGTATTGAAGGAATTTTAGGCATGCTTATTTTCTCGCCTAATTGGACTTTGGAGTACTTCCGATGGTGAATCTTTCTTTTCTTGGATCTTTCCAAGGAAAAAGGTATTACATTTTCTACTACTTTCCTCAAGTTTTCATTTTATTTTATTTTGTTGTGGGTGGATTTTTTTTATATTGTGTTTTGACATTTGATTCGTACGTGCATAATTTGTTATTCCCTTTTTTTGTTCTTTTATTCCTCTTTTCTATATTTTTTGGGTTTAGAACTTTAGTTCATTTGGTATTGGAAAGGATACACCCTTGTCTATTTACAAGTGTGAATTTAGGGTAGACCTGATTGGCTTTTTAGGCTCTTAAACATTATTATGGTTATGAAATTAGAATAGTAATATAGTCGCTAATTACATTTATCAAAGAGCACATATATTTTAGTGTGTGCAATGCTCGTGCGGCTTATGCATTGACCTTGTGTAGAATAGTGTCATAAATCACTTACCTCTGAAGATTATTTCTGCAAATCCTTCTCTGGATGCAGCCATCTCAGTGGCTTCAAGAAATGTCAAACTACAGCTCTCACCACTGTGTATCAACTTGAAGTTCCACATGACCGAGCTTTTACTTTGGAGGTGTGAAGATTCAATTAGTGTAGCTAAAATTTAACGCTTAACTTTCTGGATAAAGTTTTGACAATGGGACTAGAGGTTGGGATGGCATTCTAACTATGTTAATGCTAACAACTTGCATGTTGTACTGCCAGCAATGTACAATGAAAACCCATCATTATACTTTCCTCCTGGGTATGTCTACGACACTCAGATGGTATATGGGACGTTCTTTCCCATTCCAAGTCCAATTTCGCAAATAATGATCAATGGGCAGCTGTACTCTTCACACCAAATTTCAGTCTCACCACCCTATATCACCCATTTCCTCTGGGCTACGACATATTAGTTAAACTCTTACAGTTTCACAGACATAATTGATGGCACCAGCTAGTAGTAATGGACAAGAAAGTATGATTGACAATTCGCTATTTGGGGCAAGCTCAGGTTACTATGTACCTTTTGGATCTTTTTTTTCGGGGGGGAGGGGATGACCGGCCTTTCTAGAAACAGTAGCCTTGGTTTCTATAAGTTCCATCTGGTGAGTTTGGGTCTGGTGAGGCATTGTCTAATCAATCAAATTCCTTGCAATCAAATAGATATTTGTCCCCATTAACATCAAGTGTTGTGCATCCGTAACGAATTGACATTCTTGGGTCATATGAGCAAAATGTTGCACATATGAGTAATTAAATGAATCTATAAACACATTATGGGCATGAAATTGGAATAGTATTATGGTTAATAATTACACTTATCAAAAGGCACATATTTTGGTGTGTGCGATGCTCGTGTAGCTTCTGCATTGACCTTGTGCAAAATATCCAAAACAAGTGAGCAATGGAATATTCATTAATGAATATAAAAGAAAATCATAAAATGCTACCATAATATCCCATATTCATAATATTGAAACTACTTCGTGTAGCTTGGCAAGTAAATTTTTAATCAAGGGTACATGAACTTCTACACGTAAGACTTATTGAGCATGCAATTTGGGGTCTTCAAATTGAATCAATGGTCGATTTCTAGGTTTCATTGTAAACCTAATTGGTTATTTCAAATTACGTAAATCAATAGTTCAAACTGCACTAAAAGGTAGGCCACTCAAAAGTCGATTTCTATGACATGCAGACGGCATATGGGCAGTTCTCTCCCATTCCAAGTCCAATTTCCCAAATAATGATCGATGGCAGTTGTACTCTCCACACCAAATTTTAGTCTCACCACCCTATTTTCCACCCATTTTCCTTGGCCTACCACATGTTAGTTCAGTTGTTACCATTTAGCAGACTTGATGGCACCAGCTAGTAGTGGATAAGAAAGCATGATTGATAACTCCCTATTTGGGGCAAGCTCAGGTTACTTTTAGATCTTTTAGGGGAGGTGACCTTTTTGGAAACAGTAGCCTCGGTTTCTGTAAGTTCCCTCTGGCGAGTTTGGGTCTGGTGATGCATTGTCTAATCAACAAAATGCCTTGGAATCAAATAAATACTTGTCCCCATTAACATCAGGTGTTGTGTATCCCTAACCAATTGGCATTCATGGGTCATATAAGCAGAATGTTGCATAGGTGAGTGGCCTTTTTAAATGAATCTATAAACACATTATGTGCATGAAAGTGGAGTAGTATTATGGTTAATAATTACATTTATCAAAAGACACATATTTTCGTGTGTGCGATGCTCGTGCAACTTTTGCATTGACCTTGTGAAAAATATCCTAAACAAGTGAGCAGTAGAATATTCATAGATGAATATAAAAGCAAATCATAAAATACTACCATAATATCCCATATTCGTAAGATTCAAAACTACTTCATGTAGGTTGGCAAGTAAATTTTGAATCATGGGTACAAGAATCTTTACATGTAAGACCTATTGTGCATGCAATTTGGGGTCCTCAAATTGAATTAGTGATCGATTTCTAGATTTTATCGTCAAACCTAATTGGCTACTTCAAATTACGTAAATCAATAGATCAAACCACACTAAAAGATGTCGATTTCTATGACACGCAGATGGCATATGGGCAGTTCTCTCCCATTCCAAGTCCAATTTCTTGAACAATGATCAATGGGCACCTATACTCTCCACACCAAATTTCAGTCTCGCCACCCTATACATCTTCCACCTGTTTCCCTTGCCCTGCCACATGTTAGTTCAGCTCTTACAGTTTCAAAAACAGAATTGATGGCACAAGCTAGTAGTGGACAACAAAGCATGATTGATAATTCGCTATTAATTTGGGGCAGGCTCAGGTTATTATGGACCTTTTGGATCTTTTAGGGGAGGTGACCTTTCTAGAAACAGTAGCATTGGTTTCTATAAGTTCCCTCCGACGAGTTTAGGTCTGGTGATGCATTGTCTAATCAATAAAGTTCATTGGAATCAAATAGATAGTTGTCCCCATTAACATCAAGTGTTGTGTATCACCAATAGACGTTCTTGGGTCATATGTGCACGATGTTGCGCGGGTGAGTAACCTTTTTTAAATGAATATATAAACATATCATGGGCATGAAATTGGAATAGTATTATTGTTAATAATTACATTTATCAAAAGGCACATATTTTGGTGTGTGTGATGCTCGTGCAGCTTGTGTATTGACCTTGTGCAAAATATTCTAAACAAGCGAGCAATGGAATATTCATAGATGAATATGAAAGAAAATCATAAAATACTACCATAATATCCCATATTCGTAAAATTCAAACTACTTCATATAGCTTGGCAAGTAAATTGGACCTATCGCAGATGCAATTTGGGGTCCTATAATTGGATCAGTGGTCGACTTCTAGATTTCATCGTAAACCTAATTGGTCACTTCAAATTACGTAAATCAATAATTCAAATCGCACTCAAAGGTTGAACATTTTTCATTTTATAGGAACTTCTATATACCAGAAACAATAGCACTCTCTCGAGTTTTCATTGAATTTCTCTATATCTTATTCGATGTCCAAAATCAAAAGATGGGGATAGATTCTCAATATAATTTTCAAATTTCAGTATTACATACAATATATATTTTCTATTCACATATATTATACCGAATGTATGAAAACATAGTTTCACCTTATAATATGGACAAAACCTTAGCATATGCTAATAAAAATATTATTTACCAAAAACACTTCAGTGCGCGTGATATATCCTTGTGCAGCTTTTGTGCCGTTATTGTGCAGTGTGTGCTAAATAAGTTAAACTTGCAATCAAACACTCATAATTTATATATATATATATTATTCCATTCAAAAAGTCCATTTACAAACTGCTGCATTAAAAAAAAAAAGCTAGATGAGCATTTCATAATCTCACGCCGTTACTTGTGTTTTCCACATGAAAAGGAAAAATTGATACTATCACTTGGTGGGAATAGTACTTTACAACACTGTGGGTGCATGTTTGGTTGTCTTTTTCTTGCCCAAATTATTATATAAAAAAATAATATTCCTTTCGATTCCACTCAAATAGTCCACTTTGAAATGTGTACAACTTATTAATAATTGTGAGGTACAACACTTAAAATAAGTAATTTATCACTATATTTTCCACTTATATCCTTACATTAGAAGTAAGGGTTAATTGTGAACCACATATTGTAATATTAGTAAGAGTATCTAATGTAAATAAATTCAAGGGCAAATTCCTAAAAAAACCCTTGTGATTTACGAAAGTTATTAAGAACCCCCATGTGGTTTAAAAAGCTCGACTAATCACCTTGTGGTTTTCTGATATCCGTAACCGTTATGTTTTTGGCTAACTTTAACGGTGATAGTGGCATTTTTGTAATTTTATCCCTTTTAAAAATGGTTGACTTCTTAGGTTGACCGTTAAAGTTAACCAAAAATCTAACGGTTACGGATATCGAAAAACCACAGGGGGGTTATTCGAGCTTTTTAAACCACATGGGGGTTCTTAATAACTTTCGTAAATCACAAGGGGGTTTTAAGAAATTTGCCCTAAATTCAAAGTGGACTCTTTGAGTGGGACGGAAGGAGTAAATAAAAATCCTTTTTATTTTTCAGTTTAGGGATTTCACGGCAAACGGGCAAACCAGAGAGAAGAAAAAACAACTGAGCAAAGATTTCCCAAAACCAAATTTGAATACCAAAATGGCAAGTTATGGTGCAGCCATTTATTATATATTTTTTTTTTTGTTGAAGAAAGCCGTTTATTATCTTTAGCTAAGCTAAATCGAAAAGGCATTTTTTGAAAGCAATTTCATCCTAACACCCAAAAATAGGAACAGAAAACTAGATGATTCTGACAAAGACCTTGTCAGACACCCAATGAAATTATGCCACACATGCTTTTTAAAATATTCATAGCATGATTATTATGGACTTTATTAACCAAATCAACTCCTAATTCTAGTAAAATTCCCCCTCTCTCTTCCCACGTAGTCTTTTTTTTTTTTTTTCATTTTTCTTAAGCCTAATTACTTGAAGGCATGGTTTATTTCTTTCTACCGTTAATATTTTATATTTATTTTCATTATTATATCTAATTAAATTTTTATTTTTTAGTAATCTTATAACTTAAAATGATAAATAGTATCTTTAAAATTTTTAATATATATACTCTACCCACAAAAAGTGAACCCTTAAGTATTGGGTATATTTATTTTGTGATTAAGGGTTCACTTTTTTTAGTGTAGGATATATATTTTATTTAATTTTTGAAATTAAATTTAAAAAAAAGATTAAAATACATATACCCTACACAAAAAAAGATATTGGATATATTTATTTTATAACTAAGAATTTCACTTTTTTCATGCGTAGGGTAAATTTATTTTAATTTTATAAAATTATATTCACACAACTACAATGAAATTATATTTAAAATAGAAAATTAAGGATGACAACTGTAAATTTTATTTTTATACATACAATAATACAAAAAGAAATACACGAAGGATAGAAGAAATTTCATGGTTAAAATATTTCATTACAATTTACTAAATATAGGAATTAATTTAGATAAAACATAATAATCATGACAAAATAGAGTCCATAAATATATGAATGTTTTAAAATACATATGTGGCACAATGTCATTGGTTGCCTGACAAGGCTTTGTCAGGATCAGTCTGACGAATAGTTTTCTCTTGATAGGTTGCCTGACAAAGGCTTTGTCAGTATCATCTTGACAGATAGTTTTCTGTTTTAATTAACTTAATAAGAAAAAAAATCTCAAAGAGCGTTGCATGTCAATTTTAAATAGATTGAGCATTTCTTTTCGAAAAGCTAGCACCATTAGTATACATTGCACATTTCCATTCAATAATTAAATATTGATATGATTTTTTTTTTTCTTTACATTTCGTCAAATTTGTTAATTCGTGAGTTAATTTATGCTAGCTTCACGTAAAAAGACTTGTGCAGTTGTGAAGTAATTAAAAGTTCATTCTGGCTTAGGATTATGAACTCCTGCATACGACTCTATTTTCTTCTCTGAATCGGTGACATCACACGAAACATTGACGTCTCGATCGCGTACAAACTGCATTCTTCAATCTAGTGGTGAATTGGATCGAACATTCCGAGCGAGGTTGCGTTACGGTTGCTTCTCTTACCCCTGTTTCAGTCAAGAGAATAAGATGAGAAGGCTGCTGTACCGGGTAGCTTATGAATCTTTTAGTACGCAACAATTCGTCCACTCAATAAAACTAGCGCATGAAGATAGACTTCAGATTCCACTTGAAAAAGAAAAAAGAAAAAAGAAAGACCAGTGGCAGTTAAGTTAGTTAAGAATGCAATCTTGAACTTGATCGACTCATCAAGATTAGTTTTGCGCTTTAGTTCTGTGTAGAAACAGGGGATTTCATTTCAACACTTTTCAAAGCTCCGGCGATCGGTTTTCTACCAAGGTCTTTGTTCCTTCATTATTCTATTGCTCTGTTCTTGAATTCGTTTGGTGTGGTGGTTTCTTTTACACTAATCAGAAAAGATCTCCGACCCTCTTCATCTTCCATTACTTTTGGAACTTCACCGGATTATAATGGCGGCCTTAGCCGAAATCAAAGTAGCTCCGGCGATTGGTATTGATCTTGGAACAACCTATTCTTGCGTTGGTGTGTGGCAGCATGGCCGTGTTGAAATCATTCCCAACGATCAAGGCAACAGGACGACTCCGTCGTACGTAACCTTCACTGACACTGTTCGTTTCATCGGCGATGCCGCCAAGAACCAAGTTTCCGCCAATCCCTTCAACACCGTTTTTGGTAAGATTTCTTAGAAACTCTTGTGGTGTTTATTCTTTTTTTCTTTTTTTCTTGGGGGATGCCCCGGAGTTGAGATTAGTGGGTGTTATGGATTTCGGACGAAGTTCCCGACGTTGCCAACGATCGAGCTTGGCCTTATCTTGAATATATTTTACATGTATTTGCCGTTATCTGTGACAATTAAAAAGGGAAAACAAAATTAATTCTTTTGGTTGAATGCGCTGGCCTATGGTTCTTGTAATTGTATTAGAAACAGAAAATTTAGTTAGAGAACTTCACAATGGATGGCTGACCAAGATCCTACGTATTGAAGTCGTTTCCTCAAGTTTATTGAATAATTTTCATATTTTGGATGGAAATTAAAGTGTTGCTCTATCTTTACAGAATTCTTTGGTAAAGGGATCGATGCAAAATATGTAGGTATCATTGTTTATGTGTCGCCACTGAGTTCAATGTATGTGTGTTCTACACTGTTCTCATTTGCTGCTTTTAAAAGGATTCATGCCATATACAGTGCCTTTATATGATTGTCCCTTCTGTTTTTGTTTAAATGCTATAATTTTGTATATGCGACGGTGACATTAAATAATCCATGGGTTTATATGGGCAACGTTTTGGTTTTGTGTAGTTTTGTTGGTAGGTGTATGAGAAATTGTATGCATTAACTAGTTCAATATTCTGAGTTTATTGAGAGAAGTACATGGTCCAAAACTTAAAATAATTGCTGCTTTAACTGTAGATGCCAAGAGATTAATTGGTAGAAGATTTACGGAACTCTCAGTACAAAATGACATGAAGCTCTGGCCATTTAAAGTCATCCGTGCGGTTGGTAATAAACCAATGATCGTGGTTACTTTCAAGGGTGAGCCAAAGAGATTTGCAGCTGAAGAGATAGCTTCTATGGTTCTCTCTAAGATGGAGACTGCTGAGGTCTACCTTGGGGCAATGGTGAAGAAGGCGGTCATAACTGTTCCTGCCTACTTCAATGACTCACAGAGACAGGCAACCAAAGATGCTGGAGTCATTGCCGGTCTGAATGTAATGCGAATCATTAACGAATCTACAGCTGCTGCTATTGCTTATGCTCTTGACAAGAAATCCAGCAGCAATGGGGAGAAAAATGTTCTTATATTTGATCTTGGAGGTGGTACTTTTGATGTCTCTATCATCACCATCAAAGGGGCATTTTGGAAGTGAAAGCAACTGCCGGAGATACACATCTTGGGGGAGAGGACTTTGATAGTAGAATGGTGAGCCACTTTGTTCAAGATTTTCAAAGAAAGCACAGGAAAGACATTAGTGAGGATCCAAAAGCTCTTAGGAGATTGAGGACAGCTTGTGAGAGAGCAAAGAGGAACCTGTCTTTTTCAAGTCAGACAGAAATTGAGGTTGATTCCTTGCTTAAGGGTATTGACTTTCACTCAAGCATTACTCGAGCCAAATTTGAGGAAATGAATTTGGATTTGTTTAAGAGATGCATGGAGATAGTTAGTGCGTGTTTGATTGATGCTAAGATGGATAAGAGTAGGCTTGATGAGGTTGTCCTTGTGGGTGGTTCAAGCCGGATTCCGAGAGTAGAGCAATTGTTGCAAGAGTTACTAAATGGAAAGGAGCTTTGCAAAAGAATTAATCCTGCTGAGGCTGTCGCTTATGGTGCATCTGTTCAGGCTGCAATACTGGAAGGAAATATGGACAAGGAACTTGTATTGGTGGAGGTCACCCCGCTATCTCTGGGTATAGAATGTTTTGGAGAAGTCTTTACCATTGTTCTTCCGAGGAACACCGCCATCCCTACCCAAAGGGAGAAAACATTCACTACAGTGTATGATGGTCAAGCTAGTGTTTTGTTTCAAGTGTATGAGGGTGAAAAACCGAGATCCACACAGAACAATTTGTTAGGTAAGTTTGTGCTGTCTGATATCCTCGTTGCCCCCAGGGCAGTTCCAAAAATTAAGGTCTGCTTCGATATGGATGCCAATGGAATTTTACATGTCTCCGCTGAGGATCTAACAACAGCCTCGATTATTCGTGTCACAATTACCAATGACACGGGAAGATTATCAGCTGCAGCGATTGAGAAGATGGTTATGGAAGCTGAGATATTGAAGGCTGAGGAAGAGGAACATAAAAGGAAGGTTGCGGCTAAGAAAGCTTTGGAGAGCTACGCCTTCAAAATGCTTAAGACCATGAACAATTTGAATGCTAGTCATTCCCTGCCTTGGGCGTACAAGAACAAGATTGAGGATGCAGCTGAGCAGGCCATTCAATGGCTGGCTATGGATCCACATGCTGAGACAGAGGAATATCAGTACAGGATGAAGGAGCTTGTCAACTTCTGCCAACCAATACTCGAGAGTACATACACCACCAATGTTAGCGTGATCCATGGTGGTAGTACTCCTAAAAGGCGTAAACTCAGATAATCGATTGAGGTGAGGGAGCTAACTGGTAGAACTCTGACTTTGGGGAATGCTTGAACTCTATTTAGGTTCTTCTGGCAGTTTAGTTGTTTGATTACTAGTATTTTGGCCTTAGATTTTTGAACAGGATAGAAACTAGCGACAGTTACTCCATCTAAACTTGTGGATATTTGTGTTGATTCATTGTGATAGTAATACCAATGGTATAATGCTCTGATAAATTTTCCTAGACAAGTGATGGAGAGGTTCATCACAGCAGAATATCAATGGCAACGATCCTCGGCCATTTGCTTGGAAAATATGAGGATTTAACATTCAAGGTAATGACTTTTAAGTAAAACTCTAGAGAGATGACACCATTGACCAGGCCATTGCCTGTAGAAATTGGAATGTGTAATGTCATTGTGATGTGAACATTTGGGAATGTAATGTTGTTCTTTGCAAAACCTTTTATCAATAGCAGAAACTACAAGAATGTCATGAACATAAAGTATATCTGAAACTACAAGAATATCTTTTATCAAGCAGGAATTATAAAGTATATCATGAACATGATAACCTTTTACTTCTCCTGTGAAACTGTCACCAGACTTCGATCATATCCATCAAGTATTTCCCATGCTGTGTCATCTAAGCTCTTAACAATTATAACTCAAATAGAATTAAAATATAATTTATGCACATGATATAGCACAAGATTTGACAATTTCACTTGGCAATTGGAAATAAATATACAAAAGTATATAATCTAGTATATAATAAAATAAGATATATATACTTATACAAATGCACCCAATAATTTTCTTCCCCATTTCCACTTTTGAGTACATACGCACGCTATGCCGCTGCACGACCTTCTCCTCGAGGCATCTTCTTTGTCTTTGCCCCTGAATCTTCAACATCTTTCAATTGGTAGTAGTGAGGAGCTATTTCCACTAACCATTCTGGTCTTAGTTCTGTTACTTGTCGCATGTATTCCTTCGTAGTCAAGACCAATTCATTGTAGATAACCCATCGCGGGAGCAACTCAACTGACCCAGAGCTCGGGTGGATATAAACCGTCTGAGGGAATTTGACAGTACGATACAATCCATTCTTTTGCAAACGAGCTGAGTGGGGGAAAAAGCCTGACGTTATCGCCTTTCTTATGCCTTCCAAATCGTTCTCATTTGATGTCAGTTCAATTTCAACTCTTTCTAGCAAACTCTCCAATTGATCTCTTATGTCTCTTGCCCGCTTCATGCTCCTAAATTGAACGTAATTCTCATGGCACCATTGACTGGAAAAATTATTTTCCTTCCACGAATTGTAAACCTTTAGTAGCGCAATATGATCTCCAACATCCCCCATGTAAAAACTCTTTCTTGCATTATCTGCATGCAATGTTTTATCCTTAGGACGATAAAATATGGAGTTCCCGACGGATAACATTGCCGCTATAGAAATAACCTCATTGGAGCATTTATACTTGTCGGAAGCGACAATCATCTTCGATAGCATCGGATCAAGAGGAAACTCTGCCATCTTTCTACCCACTATGGTCAACTCACCGAGCTTATTGAGCGCTCCCAAAGCGTAAAGAAGTTCAAGAGCTTTGCATAAGGTTTCAGAAGGTGGTGGATCCAAAAAGTCAAAGTTTAATAGGTCATGAATGCCGAGGCTCTTGAGTGTTAGTACAACATTGGCTAAATTTGTCCTTTGTATTTCTGGAACAGAGTTATCATCCAAATCGTTGTAGTAACTATACGATGTATACAACCGGAAGCACTCCCCAGGGCCAGTTCGCCCTGATCGACCTGCCCGTTGATTCGCGGATGCTTTAGAGACAGGAGTTATCAACAACGACTCCGTTCCAGTTCGAGGGTTGTAAGACTTAGTCTTACAATATCCAGGATCGATAACATACTTTATTCCGTCAATGGTCAAGGAAGTTTCTGCAATATTTGTGGCCAGGACAACTTTTCGTGCTCCTGGGGGAGTTGGTTTAAATATTTTAGCCTGAAGCTCTGTTGGTAAATTAGCATAGATTGGGCAGATTATCAGCTCTGAAATTTTTGCACCCAAACCTTTTGTTCTATGCTTCAAAATCTCCTCAGCGGTTTCAATTTCCTCCTGACCAGTAAAGAAAATCAAGATATCTCCATCTCCAGGCGGCCGTGTGACATGAATTTGAAGGGCGGTAACAATTGCTGCATCCAAGTAATCGGCCTCAGGCGCTACAGTATAATGTATGTCCACAGGATATCGCCTTCCGGGAATCTTAAAAATGGGAGCGGAATCGAAATAATCACTGAATTTCTCGGCATCCAGGGTTGCACTTGAAATGAGTAACTTGAGATCGGGTCGGAATCGAGAAATGTCCTTAACCAAGGCGAACAGAATATCAGTCGACAGTGTTCTCTCATGAGCTTCATCCACCATAACAACACTGTAACTAGCGAGATCAGGCTCGCTAAGGAATTCGCGCAACAACATTCCATCAGTCATGTATTTCAGAACAGTCTTGTCGGAAGTGCAGTCTTCAAAACGAATTGAATAGCCAACTTCGTGTCCGATCTTGACTCCCATCTGCTGAGCGACTCGGGCTGCGACGCTCATGGCAGCGACCCGACGAGGTTGGGTGCACCCGATCTTCTTCCCATTCTTGGTGTAACCTGCTTCGTGGAGATATTGGGGAATCTGAGTGGTCTTGCCGGAACCTGTCTCTCCAACAATCACAAGAACCTGATGATCCTTAATAGCTTTGAGAAACTCCTCTTTATATGGATACACAGGTAAACTTTTCCTATCATCCTGGAATTTTTCAAATGTTGATTTTTCTTCTTCTTCAGCAGCACATGTCGACCCTTCTCCAACACTGACATTTACATTTACGCCGTCTAATACTGTTGCCTTTATGAACTCAATTTGGTCTTCGAACACATACTGATACTCATCATCTGAGTTTTTCCTTTGGTTTTTTGAACCAAATTTTAGAGTAGCCTTTCCAATCTGATGTTCCTCCCATGCTTCTTGTTCAGCGAACGGGTTAATTTTCTCTGTATCCCTATTATAACGCTTCAAAGCAGCAAATCTATTCTCTTGATTTACACAACCTTCTCGATCATAAACTTGAGGCATTTTATACTCATCGATTTCGTCATTCTCTTGGGTCCCCTTCTTAACAAGTTCATATATTTGTTTCTTGTTTCTTAGATCACGGTACTCTGCTTCATTAAGCTTTACGCCCTCAAATAAGTAGTGCTCATCTTCAATTTCATCCCTGAGTTCCTCAACTTTCATTGCCTCTCTTTTCTTCAGGTATTTTCTCCTTGAATCTTCTCTCAAAGCTTCAATTGAATATTCTTTCAAATTAGCTTCAATCAGAATCGCTTTCGCTTTCTGATCAGTCAACTTTCTGGTATTGGCGGCATCCCGTTCTCTGAGGTGCTGCTCCAACTCCTTTCTCTCTCTTTGGTCGCGCAATCTTTCTTCTTCCGAATCTGAACCATCACTGCAACTTCGTCTCCTAACACATCTTTCTTCCTCTGCAATTCTTACTTCATCATCTTCATCTTCGGGCTTGCTCCTCTTCCTCCACTTTTTACCCAAAACGCCTGTCGTTACCATCTTCAACTAATTCTATAATAATCAAATTACCTTTGTATGAAAAAAAACAAATTAATCAGGAATGAAAATACTAATCGATCGAAAGAAACCAAGGAAGGAATTCGACCACACGAAATTAAGTTTCTCTGTTTTCCGATCCTCACTGATTTAATCACTACTCCGGCACCCTATTATTTATAGAGCCTTTAACTTGCCCTTTTACATCACAGATTAGGAATTTAATCCTTTTCCAATTCTGAAACACATATCCTCTATACTCGTACACACTATGTATTATTAATTAATTCCTTAAGCAAATCAATCAATAAAAGGAAATTACTTACCCAAACCCATAACTATTTTGGTTTAATTATATTTCGATTGTCTTGTCAATATTATTTTTATCACTGACCGACCAATTTATGACTTTTCAAGGGGAAAAAGTTGGTACCATATTGCGGGGGATGCACTTGCTCTTGCGAGGAAACTGAGTCATCGGAGGTTAATCAAGTTCGACTGCAGATGCTTTTCATGAAGTGCACAACAAACTGCTCTGATACTAGTTTGTCGGCGCAACAAAGAGTCCTACTGATGTTGGGTGGTTGAGCTTGTGGCAGTCAAACTGTACTTTAGCTTGCAATTAGCATACTTGGGTGGTTGAGAATCTTTATTGTCTCTTCAAAAGAATCATACTTGGATGGTTGAGAAAAGCTACTGCCGAAGCGATTATGATAGTTGCGTTTATTTCAAGAAGCCGCGTTTATTTCAAGAAGCTCGAGGATAAGCCCTTCGCTGATTTGTTCTTGTATGTTGATGACATGTTGACCTGTAAGGACATGTCGGAGATCAACATTTTAAAGGCTCAGTTGACTGCGGAGTTCGAGATGAAGGATTTAGGTGCTGCAAAGAAAATTCTTGGAAGGGAGAAGGTGTTGGAACGCTTTGGCATGAAAAGCACAAAACCTGTCAGTACTCCATTGGTGGTACGGTTCAAACTTTCAACCAAACTGTTCTCCAGAGACTAAGGAAGAGATAGAGAAAATGTCTCATGTTCCATATGCTAGTGTTGTTGGCAGTATAATGTATGCCATGATTTGCATTAGACCTGATATCGCTCACATGGGAAACCCAGGGAAAGTCCATTGGATGGCAGTAAAATGGATCTTGCGATACTTGAAGGCTACTACTGATGTTGGCTTAGATTATGAGAAACACATAGACAAGCACTGAAGGTGTTGTGGGATATGTGGACTCGGATTATACTGGAGATCTCGACAAGAGAAGGTCCTTGACGGGTTTCACACTTCGCTGGTGTACTTTGCAGTTGGAAAGCAACATTGCAAGCGATTGTTGCTTTGTCGACAACTAAGGCAGAGTACATGGCGGCCACTGAAGCAATGAAAGGAGGGAGCTATGTGGCTACGGGGTTTGGTCGGCTAGCTGGGTATACTATTGGACCAGACAATAGTTTACTGTGACAATCAGAGTACGATACATTTGACAAAGAATCAATGTTCCATGAATGGACCAAACACATCGACGTTGGGACACACTTCATGCCAAAGACACAAAGATGACTCAACAAACGCGTGGACACGATATGGATAAATAACGATTAACAGAAAATGATGCTGCAAATAACATGTGAAGCCCCAAATTTTCGGAGCAAAATTCTAGGCATAAAAAAGACGATAAAAAATTAAATTTTATTTGATAGTCATGTTTGACGTGAAACGTGACTTGCTTGCTTGAATTGTTTCGTGAATAAGTATGTGCCTAGGTTATGTGTTATGCTCCTCTATTAATCTAGGAAGAAGTATGTGCTTGGCATAATGATAAACATGGGAATAAAACGTGACCAGGAGGTACTTAAAGGAAAAGCCAAATGGAGCAAAAGCCGATGGAACAATCCTGAAACTTGCCTGCCCGAGCAAGGGTGCGATTTGCACGACAACTAACACGAGCAAGGCAGGCGATAACCCTTGCGAGTCGGACGACAACTCGCACAAAGTCCAGTCACGAGATTTCGGCAAATTCAAATTCAAACCAAATCCTATCCATCTTGAATTTGAAAACCTACGAATCCAAACCACCTAAACCTAGACGTAATTACTCCCTATATAAACATTATTAACTCCACATTGAAACCTTTAATCGCCAATTAAAATCAGCAAAACCAAGAACAGTAAAAACAAGGTTTTGAGGGAGAGCCGCCGGTGCCGGAAATTGCCACCACCACTAGGGTTCATCAAGTACAAAACTCCACCTCAAGACTGTGGTAATCATAGGACTGCTGTAAGTATGGCGATTTGTCAATAGAGATTGTTTAGGACTCATAACTTGTTAGTTTAAGAGTTTGGTTGGAAAGGTGACTGGGTTGCATGTATTGATCAGTAGAAAAGCATGTTAGAGGTTGTGTTTACGTGTTAATGAGGATGTATGACATGTAGGACTATATATCTAGTTAAAAGAATAGCTAAACCACCGATTTGAATGATTAAAAGATCAAGAAATCTGGAAAATTGCATGTTGGGAAAATAGTGTTCGAGGGCATATTCGGGGCTAAATTAAACATAGTTAGAATGGCTATAATTGCTATGTTTTGGTTGTTTTTGTTAGTGTGCTTGTTAGTCTTGGATCCGGTATTTTTGGAATGGTAAAAAATGAGCTGGAAATGCAAAAACAATGGCCTCGAAAAAGCCATCTCGAACCAGAAGTTCTGTGCAAGAACTTTCCCAGACGTGCTCGCACGAGAACTCGGACAAGGCTCAAGTGCGCGAGCAACCATGCGACTCGCACAGGTCCTCGCGTAGCCACACGAACCCAGCTACCTATGACCTAAACTTTGACCTGAACCCACATGACCCAACTTGACTTGACTTGACCAAAACCGCTTCACCCAAACCACATGACCTGAACCACTTAAACCGAACCAGACCTGACTTCAAACTGAACCAGACCTGACTTGAATCGAACCAGACCTAACTTGAACCGAACCAATCCTGACTTGAACCGAACTAGACTTGACTTGACCCGAACCAGACCTGACTTGACCCGAACCGAACTCGAGTTAACCCAAAATGACCCGAAGTCAAAGTTGACCCAAAAAGTAAAAGTTGATCAAAAAGTCAACCCTAACCCTGAAAGGTCAAAATCAACTTTAGTTGACCCAAAAGTCAAAATTGCTTAGAAAGTCAACCCTTTTCTCGCTAGTTAATAATTTGATTCCCGTATTCCGCAGGAACTGATCGTTGAACGTTGACCCGAAGTGGACCAACGTCGACTGCACTCGCTTTCTCAATTTTCAAGATGAGAGATTACTCGCTAGTTTCATAAGACGTAAACGAACTATCTACGTAGCACTTGCGTGTATAAATATGTACTATTATGTGCCTATTTTCCCAACGAAGTTCTCCCATGCCTCACAACTTGCTTGTTTTCTCGATTGAACTTGATATGAAGTAACATGCTTATATACTACGTGCTTAGTTGACATGATAATGCTATGAATTGCTTATTATGTACGATACTTGGCTTGACATATTAACGTGCTTATGTGCAACTATAAATGTCTATTATGATATGATAGCATGACCTACTCCCACGAAGGACGATACACTTCTCAGGGTAAGTTGCATGTCATCTAGGATTGTATGAAGCATCTAGATATGTATAAAGCATGCTAGGGTTTCCATTATTAGCTTAGCGTGAAAAAGTCAGAGACCTACTAGATAAGACTTTGGCTACGAGTCTTCCAGCATGACTAGATAGTAGCTGCTCGCCTGTTATGTAGGGCTTACCGGCGAAAAACCGTGTCGCAGTTAGCCAGCACTCCTTCGATACGAGAGAAACACCCGTTGGCCTGAAATGTGAAAAGTTCAGGATCCAAAACCCCTGCCATTGAGTACACCCTGTTCTACCATTGTACGACTGCCGTGGGAGCGATGTGCTTTGCAAAGCATCAAAACGTGAACAACCCGAAAACGTGAATAGATTCCAACTTAGTTTTAGAAAAGAAAGCTTAACTGTGCAGTCTGCCCGCTAGAAGTCTAGTGACTTAAACTTGCTGCATATAACTGTTGTATCTATGCTGCCATGCTTGTTTTCAGTATTTGCTATATGCCTGCCTTTATTGCCCGACCTGCTTGACTTGTTTACCTGTACTTCCACTGTTATTCGTTACATTTCTATATACATACATATGTAGAAATATGCATGAACTGTATACTTGCTTGCCCGGCCTTTTTGACAATTATAAACCCCGAGGTCTCTCACTGAACTTAGTTAAGCTCACTCCTTCCCAGTTTCTATATATTGTTTCAGGGGCTTGACTCAAGTGGCGCTAGAGGTAAGGCCGATGGGTGCAAAGAGCAATAAAGACGAGCAATTGTAATAGCTAGTTTGAGATTGATATGTTGGGAGGATAATTTGGCCTTAGACAGTTTTATTGAATTCCGCTATAATAATTTATCTTGACATGCTAGAATAATAATAAGGATGTATGGTTGTCTTTATTTTATTCTGTATCGATTGTTGGGCGAGAGCCCTGTATGACGCCACCAAGATCGTCCAACTCCTCCTCGTCGGGAATTGCTATCCGAGGAAGGGGGTGTCGGGTCGGGGCGTCACATAACAACAGACAATAAAGACATAGAGATTTAACGTGGTTCGGCAATTTGCTTGCATCCACCGGGGAGCACCAAGAAAATTCCACTATGTCAACACACAGTATTACAACACTAACACTCAGAACCCCCAGCCTTATGACACCACAAAGAACACTCACACCCGAAGCCCCTTTGAGCTACACTCCTATTTCTACCCAAGAGATAATTCTCTATCTCTTTATGAAATATCCTATTTCTTCTCTCTTTTTCACCACTCCAAAATGGAGCCAAAAGAAACTACAAGAAATGATGAGAAAGGCTCAAAGCTTAAGCAATTAGCTTGCTTTCAATCCAATGTGTTGAATTGGTGTGAAGAAATGGAATGGATGGAAACTTCTTTTATAGCCAATCCAAGCCAAAACCAAGGGTGGAGATCAAATTGATTCCAAGCTAACATGCTTATTAGATTTGGCCATTCATTTGCCAAATCTAATAATCAAGTTTGGCCATTCTTTGGCCATATACGAACAATTCTCAATCTTGGACAAATGATGGACATAGTCTTTTCTTCCATTGCTCCCCAACTTGAAGCTTCAACTACTGGCAACACCAATCAAGTCCAGGCAATGTCTGAACTTCTCCGTTGGAACCGGCTTAGTCATCATGTCTGCAGGATTATCTGCTATATGAATTTTCTTGACCATAACAGCACCTTGTGCTACTACATCTCTGATGAAGTGCATCCTGACATCGATGTGTTTGGTCAGTGCATGGAACAATTGATTTTTCGTCAAAAGTATCACACTTTGATTGTCACAATAAAATATTGTCTTATCCAAAATTATACCCAGCTCGCCGACTAACAGAGCTGTCGTATACCTCTGCAAACATAGTAATTATACTGCTTTTAACCTGCAATCAAAGGATTAAATAAATCTAATACAATGGTAGTCAGGATCGATCCACAGGGACGAATTTTCTTAATTTCCTTTTATCTATTAATGTTTTAGTAACTATTTTGATGAGTCGTCACCTTTGTGTCTCTTAAGAGACCTTTAGTTTGTCACGAACACTTAAGAGAAACATAAATAACAATTAACTTGTATAAATTATAGATAAAGTATTCACATGCATGCAATCATGAACACTTATGTTGTCAGATTATCCTATACCGGTTAGTTATAGATTACCACGAGCACCCGCTAATCATAATCCAATTTCTTCTTAAGTTCTCGGTAATCTCCGCGAGTCCCCGCTAGTCAAGATTACTTCTCTAACCAACTAAATAATTAAGCCGCGAGTACCCGCTAGTCACCTAATTAATTATTTAGCAGCATTAAGATCTAGAGAAACCTAACACTAACAACTCCTATTGTCGTAATTCAAGGAATTATTACTCAATTAATAGTACCTCACGGCCGAAGGGTCTACCATATTAAACTAAGGGGATCAGTCTTAATAAAATCCAAGTAATTAGACTTATGAACACTGATTAATTAAGAACATAGTGAATTAGACTTAGATTAATTCAGGTTTCATACATGCATGGATTATAGTTTCAATACATAACACTAGAATAATATATTTAGCTACTCATAACTTGATAATCAAAGCAATCACTTGGAATAGAAATCATGAGGAAAATACGAAATACTTTACTGGAATAACGTGCTGCGCAGTCGGAAACTTTGAACCGACGAATAGAACACAGCAAAGATTAAGTGCCTTCAAAAGCAAAATCGATTAACTACTATGCTACGGAATTCTGAGGAAAATCGAAGCTAAAATTGAACTACAAGAATACGGAAAACTGCATAAAAGAAAAGGTATCCGAGTATTATCTCAAGTTGCCTATTTATAGGACTTATGCAACTAGTGATTGGAATAAAATCTATCTCCTAATCAAATAAAGAGATTAATCAATCAGCACTTCAAATTTGGAAAGGAGATCTTTTGCAGTTGGAAATCTGATTTTTTTCTTTCCTTCTTGGATTCTCCTTCCTTTCTTGCTTCCTGGTTTCACACGAAATTACTTATTTCCGTTTCCTCCTTGCTCTTTGGTTCCTTGACTCGCAAGACAGCTTTGTTGAATCCCAACTTAACGCCGAGCTGGCGTGACGTCGGCCTCCACCTTCTGCTCAGTCATGGTGTCATCTTTATGTCTTAACAAGTATCGCGCATCAGTGACTCTGGACTTCAGATTGGCCACGGCCGTGGTCAGCCCCCAGGTCGCCAGGACGAGGTCAGCCACTCAGGTAGTCCCGGATCCGCTTGGATGCCTTTGTGCTTCTAAAATCCATCTTTTTGCACTTCTCTTTTGCACTTGGGCTGTTCTACTAAATCTGCACAATTAATACAAACCTTGGGCAAAAAGCCCATGAGAACTGCCAATTAATCTCTAAATTATCAGGTACAATATCGAAGGATCAAATATGCCTATGCTTGATACATTAGTTGTGGTGAGTTTTGCAGTTGATGTTAAGCAGCTCACCTTTGTTGCAATTGTGATTGGTATGCCTATGCTTGATACATTAGCTTTGAATTCTTGAAAATATATTGGATTCTTGAAATTGTCGGTGCACTTCTTATTTGAGCTATACTACAAAATTTCTTTTTGGAAAAGGTGGTTTTACAAAATAGAACCAAGTGTCTATTTCGAAACAGATTTGCTACTTTCCTATATAGTTATTGTGCTTGTGTGATTAACTGTTTTGCGTGATTACTTTTGCCAAAGTACTGCTTGAGGTAAAAGGCTGAGCAATACAGCATACCAGGACTGCCAATCCTATACACTGGTTTGTGTGTAGTTGTTAGGTGGGCAATACTAGGGGGACAAGGGAGTAAGGTTACTCTGCTCATTTTTCCTTGTTCTTAGCAGGTTATTTTCTGGTTACTATGTTCTCATGGCAATTGTGGAGACGATTGCTGAGTTTGAATTCTCCAATCAGGGATGGCTTCCTCACAGTCGTTGGGTATGTCCGGATATTTCATATTTTGATGGGACCACAGGCTACCTGGACTATTTGAAGTGGGAGAGGCAAGTTGAAAGAAGTTTCTGGCTTCGCAATGTCCTTGATCAAAGTAAAGCTCTAGACGCTGGTGGTCGGTTAAAAGGCTATGCTAAAGCTTGGACACGAGCTAGCTGAGACAATGAAGGTAAACTCAAATCATGGAAAGACTTGAAATTTCGGATGAGGAGGGACTTCCTCCCTCCGGGTCTGAAACACTTCATGATTCTTATTGAAGGCCTTCCTACAAAGCAGTTCACTGAGTATCTAGACCCCTATGCCAACTTATTAGGATCAGTGGAGGCTCTAAAGGCTCTAGTATTGCAGAAAACCATTGACGATGCAAGAGCCAAAAATGGTAAGGATGATGCATTGGGAACAACTGATATTCCCGAAATCATTGGGAGTCAAGAGTCTTTGGTACCTGAGAAGTTGTATAGTGCACATGATATTGATGACCTTGAGGAAAGTACTAATTGTTCGACCTCATCGGGTCATGACGGTAATGTTCCTTCCCCAGAGCTACCAGAAATGATCAAAGGTGACGATATGATCATCAAGGATGATTTGGAGACTGTCTATGATCCGTCACGTTCAGAAGAGTTCAAATGTGCAAATCGTATAATCATAGACAATTTGGTGGAAGTCCATGATCCGCCAAGTCCACTTGCTGAGAATCAAGGTAAAGCGCCTACTAGCTGTTGTCTGGAATCTATTCCAGTAAGGTATGCCTTAACTTTTTCCATTGATTTTCTATTTGCTATTTGTAAAATAACAGGTAAGTCTCCAATTCATGGTAGTATAAGTACTTACTATGTCTTGAGCTTTAATGTCTTACTCTTGTTTTGCAAATATAAAGGTTTTATGTTTGACAACTCTATGTTAAAGATCTTGTTCTCCAGGTATACATCTATTGGTATCACACTGCATGGATTTGTTGTTACAAAGATATCTAAGATGTGCTTTAAGGAAATTGCCCATGTGATAATGACAATTTAAGTGCAATTTCTAAAACGTTTGATAATTATGCTTCTGTTGATAGTTTTATAACTTGTGTGCATGATTTTCTTACCTAAGTGCTGAGTGTGTAGTTACGAGCTATACAACATCAACACTAATAGTGGTGGTGCGACCAAAAAAGGACATGACCTACAAGTTTGATTTGTCAGGTAAGTATGATTTCTGTTCATGTGGTAATCGTACTGAGTTGTTATGTTTGTGTTTGCAGCAATTTGGATTCGAGGACAAATCCTTTCCAATCGAAAGGGAATTATGAGAAAATCCAAGGCTAAAATAACACAAACTATGAGTCAGAATCCACGAGGTCAACCAAAAGCTCCAATGAACTTAATGAGAAGGAAATGAAGCTAACAAGAGTTACCCTACTCTCCATCAAAGTGGAAATGGGGAATACTAATCCTTCCAGTTGAGGAAATGGTGGAAATGGTATTTCCAAGTTGTGGAAATAGTATTTACAAGCTAAGGAAATGGTGGAAATGGTAACTACTAGTCTTTCCAATGAAGAAATGGAGTTTTCACAATTTTTAAGAATTTTGAGAATGAAATGTTTCTGAGTTTCCAAAATGATTCCAGGAGCTTCCAGAAGATTCCAAAGCTTCCTACATCTACATCATCATGCTACATCAATTGGGCCGAATTCCCTCAAGTCTATCTACTTCAAAATCGGTCAAGCCCAACAAGCTCACAAAGAAGCCCATAAGCGAATTAGGGTTTTACTTAAGTGTTCTAGGGTTTAAGAGAAATTAAGGTATTGTGCATGTTACCTAATTCTCTTCATAGTTTCCATCTTTGTTATTTTCAAAAATAAGAAGATGCTTCTTTTCTCCTTGTTTCCAATTCTTGTCAAGGTTACTTAATCTCTTGGTTAAGTTTCCTCTTTTCTCTTTTCCTCTTTATTTTCGAAATTTCCTCTTCCTTTTTTCTTGAGAATTTCGTTCATAACCTTTCCTTATGGAAGACAAAATTTCCCCTTCTTTTCTTTTACTTTTTCAGTAAGTAAGTTCCTTTTTCTTGCTAATTTTTGTGAGTTACTTAATCTCTTGATTAAGTTCCAATTTTGTGTTTTTTTTCCCTTATTTTTCCTTGTAAATTTCGTGCTCCCTATACCTATAAATAGGGGTGTTGTACTTCATTATTTTTTTAGTGATTAATTGATTGATAAGTTTATACTTTATTAATTCACTCATCTTTATTTTGGCTTAAGTAATTTGCATGCTTGTTAATTGCTAAAGTACAGGAACTATAGGCTAATTAGATAATTGCTCTATCTAATTGCACGCTTTGTTTCGCCTCTATTATTCTCCACTTGGTTCAAATTACGTGTTTAATTTAACTTGTTAAATTAGTAGTCTGCCGTATCCAAGGGTAAGGATTCTAGAGTTTTGAGAGCTGCGTCTTGCATACAGACTTTCCTTGGCAATATTCCATGTGGAGTTCTTGTTTTCACAAGTTGGAATCAAGGGTTCACATCACGTACTCTACCTCAGTTGTCGACAAAGCAACAATTGATTGCAACTTTGCTTTCCAACTGATAGTACACCAGTGAAGTGTGAAAGCATAACCCGTCAAAGACCTTCTCTTGTTGAGATCTCCAGCATAATCCGAGTCCACATATCTGACAACACCTTCAATGGTGTCTATGTGTCCCCCATAAACTAAGCCAACATCAGTAGTACCCTTTAAGTATCGCAAGATCCATTTTACGTCCATCCAATGAGCCTTCCCTGGGTTTCCCATGTATCGACTCACCACACTGACATCGTGAGTGATATTAGGCTTAGTGCAAATCATGGCATACATTATACTGCAAATAGCACTAGCATATAGAACATGAGACATTTGCTCTATCCCTTCCTCAGTCTCCGGAGATAAGTTTGCCAAAAGTTTGAAACGTGCCTCCAATGGAGTACTGACAGGTTTTGCGCTTTCATGCCAAAGTGTTTCAACAACCTTCTTCATTCCAAGAATTTTCTTTGCAGCACCTAAATCTTTCATCTCGAACTCTGCAGTTAAGTGAGCCTTTAAAATGTTGATCTCCGACATGTTCTCACAGGCAATCAACATGTCACCAACATACAAGAACAAATCAATGAATGACCCATCCTCGAGCTTCTTGTAATAAACACAACTATCATACTCGCTCCGGCATTAGCTTTTAACAACCACCCAAGTATGATTCTTCAGAAGAGATACAACATCTTCTCCCATTGCAGCAATCTATTGTGCAGATTCTCCACCATTGACAACTTCACAAGATGACTGTGTCACGTGACTATCAATATCATCTGCTGCACTTAGTGCGTACGTCACTAAGTCTACATGCCCATACCTTTGAGGAGGTTTGATCTCTCTTATCTGCCTGTCTCTAGCCAAGGTATAGTGCTACAATTGTTGTGTATTATTCTCCTCGGTAGGACGTCCATCTTCTTGTTCCTTGACATCTTGGTCCGCTGAGGTTTTATTAGAAGGCCCCACCTCAAGCTCCACCTTCTCACCGATGCTATTATCTTCTATTTCTTTTGCCAACTCCTTTTTCAGCATTTCTGTTTCATTAAAAGTCACATCCCTACTTATGATGCATTTTCTTGTTTCAGGACACCAAAGTTTGTACCTTTTGACTAATCAGGATAACCAAGAAATATGCACTTCTTTGCCCTCGGCTCAAGCTTGCCTTCATTTACATGAGCATAAGCAGGGTAGACAAATATTCTCAAATTATCATATTTGGTAGGGGCACTTGACCACATTTCTTCAGGAGTTTTGAAACCAATAGCTGTAGAAGGACATTTGTTAACCAAGTAACAAGCTGTGTTAACAACTTCTGCCCAGAACTCTCTTGACAACCCAGCATTTGAAAGCATACACCTTGCTTTCTCCAAAAGAGTTCTGTTCATCCGTTCTGCAAGCCCATTTTGCTGTGGAGTGTTTCTCATTGTACGATGCCTCACGATCCCGTGATCCTTGCAGAACGCATTGAATTCACCTCCACAAAATTCCAGACCATTGTCAGTTCTCAGCTGCTTTACCGGTTTCCCAGTCTGCTTTTCAATCAAAGCCTTCCACTATTTGAACTTGACAAAGACTTCATCTTTGTGTTTAAGAATAAACACCCAAACCTTCCTTGAATAATCATCAATGAAGGTTAACATGTATCTTCCTCCTCAATGAGAAGCAACCCGAGAGGGACTCCATATATCTGAATGGAAATAATCCACTATGCCTTTGGTTTTAATAACAGTCACATTAAACTTTACCCAGCACTGCTTCTCGAACACATAGTGCTCACAAAAGTCTAATTTTCCTATTCTCTGTCAGCAAAGCAAATCTTGCTTGCTCAACTCGGACAACCCTCTCTCGCTGATATGCCCTAATTGCATATGCCACAGCTTCGTGGTGTCAGAATCCGTCATTGATGATACTGCAACCGCACTGTACCTGCAAAATATAGAGGCCACCAATCTTCTTTCCTTTCATCACCACTAGGGCACCTTTCAAGACTTGTATAGCTCCACCTTCAACTTTAAAGCTACAACCAATGAAATCAAGCGTGCTCAAGGAAATTAAGTTCTTCCTTAATTCTGGAATATGTCTGACGTCTGTTAGGGTTCTCACCATTCTGTCAAGCATCTTGATTCTGATCGTGCCAATGCCCACCACTTTACAGGCCACATTATTCCCCATAAGGACTTTACCCCCATCAATGGATTGATAAGTTGTGAACCAATCCTTGTTGGGACACATTTGGTATGAACACCCAGAGTCAAGAACCCCCTCATCACTAGAGTTAGTGACAGAAACTGAAAGAACGTCCGCACCATCACAGTCGTCTGCTGTAACTGCTCCTCCAAAATATGAAGATTTTTCTTTCTCATTTCCTTTATGCTTAGGACAGTCTTTTCTCATATGCACTTCTTTGTGACACCGGAAACACTTGATTTTCCTAGATTGAGATTTCGATCTACCCTTCCCTTTATAGCCAGCATTATTTTTGTCAGTTCTTCCCCTTGCAACCAAACTATTCCCGAAACCATCATTTCGATTCTCCGATACTCTCTTTTTCAACTCTTTAGAGTTCAAGTCCGCCTTCACCTCTTAGATTGTAAGAGTCTTACGATCGTACATCATAGTATCAATGAAATTATCATAGGAATTCGGCAAGGAACATAACAAAATGATCGCCTGGTCTTCATCATCAATTTTGACACCAATGTTCTTCATGTCGAGGATGATTTTGTTGAAGTCATCCAAGTGTTCTTTCATCAGCTTGCCTTCTTGCATTTGAAGAGTGTACAATTTCTTCTTCAAATATAACCGATTGGTGAGTGACTTGGTCATGTGCAAGTTTCGCAGCTTCAACCACAGTTTTGCCATTGTATCCTCCTCTGACACCTCCCATATAACTTCATGTCCCAATGACAACACTATTGCACTAGTTGCCTTCTCCATAAGATCGTCTTTTTCCATATCTGTAAGAGTCTCCGGTAAAGCATATTTACCCTTCAATGCGTTTGCCAAACCTTGTTGTACCAGCAGAGCATGCATTTTGATCTGCCACAAGCTGAATCATTTTCACCGTTAAATTTATCCACATCGTATTTTGTAGTTGCCATAGTTCCGCTCAAAGCAGGTTTTCTAGGACCAAAGATAGACAACAAAAAACTCCCAGGAAAGATTGGAGGGGTCACAAACGGTCCCGCTTAAAACCCAGTCTCCTTAGACAGAATTTTCTATTGGCTACTACCGTAGTGCCTGCCGAAACCTTTCCAATTGAGCAATAACCTCAAAAGTCTTTTCTAATGTGGAGGATCGGTCACAAGCCGCAACCACAGAGCATACTAAGACTATCGGCAACACCTCGCTCTGATACCAATTTGTTGACGCTACAAACGCGTGGACACGATGTGGATAAATAACGGTTAACGGAAAATGATTTCAGAAATAACAACAGACAATAAAGACACAGAGATTTAACGTGGTTTGGCAATTTGCCTACATCCACCGCCGGGGAGCACCGAGAAAATTTCATTATGTTAAAACAGAGTATTACAACACTAACACTCACAACCCTAAACCTTATGACACCACAAAGAACACTTACACCCAAAGCCCCTTTGAGCTACACTCCTATTTCTACCCAAGAGATAATTCTCTATCTCTCTAAGAAATATCCCTTTTCTTCTCTCTTTTTCACCACTCCAAAATAGAGCTAAAAGAAAACTACAAGAAAGGATGAGAAGCTCAAAGCTTAAGCAATTAGCTTGCTTTGCTCTCGGCTGATTTTGGTGTGTAGAAATGGAATGGATGGCAACTCCTTTTATAGCCAATCCATTCCAAAACCAAGGGTGGAGATCAAATTGATCCAAGGGCTCACATTTCTCTCCAAGCAAACTTGCTTATTAGATTTGGCCATTCTTTTTGCCAAATCTAATTATCTAGTTTGTCCATTCTTTGGGCATTTCCGAATAGATTGCAGATGCGGACATCGGGCTGTATTGGTCTATTCTGGATTCAACGCTCCAAAAATATGCAAACTCAGGCCCTATGTGGAATGCATCTCAAAACCATGTTTTGATATGCATTTCCAATTTTATAATACTTTTTTGTTATTCCCAATAAGCTTTTTTACATTTTCAACATATTTTTTTACATTCCCAATAAGCTTTTTAATATTATAAATTAAAATGATTCTCAAAATAGGATTTTGATAATCATACAACACAAGGCCTCAGTCTTTACACTAAGCGAAGTTTTCCGAGGCAGAAACCAAATTCTGGTTACCTCGTCGAGATTTTCTTATCTCAAAATAAAGTGATCCTTTTGCTTTAGAAAAATAAAAATAAAAGCAGCATGAATAGCATATGTTCTACAATACCAAATTCAATTTTTATTATCTTAATCCTTGTCATTCAGTATTAGTTTAGATTGTAGCACCAAAGTCAGAAAACTATAGTCAAATACAAAAGAAAAAACAATCTTTGCACAATCGCTGCCTCTGGTTCTCCATACTGCTGCTATTGTTGTGTTCTCCTTGCAATAGTTGGTTGAAGATTTATTGTCACTGCTGCTGAGTGATGACTATTTCTTCCCGCACAGCGATTGCGTCAAAATCTGCTGCTCATTCTCTCTGCGCCACAACATGTTCCCGCCATCACCACTGGTCATTTGCGAACTAGCCGTACTCTGCTGTTTAGCCATGGCTCCTGTTGCATTGTTATCACTGCTGGATCTGATTTGTTAACTGGCGCCGAGATACAGCTCAACATGGGTTGCCACCACTGCTGTAAGTGATATGTTGCTTCTTTCTTGAAGCACTGCTATTGTCGTGGCTTCTTTTCTGCTTGCCGCCTTGCCGACGATGGAAGCCCTCCACCACCGAACTGTACCCAACGTCCTACTGCCACTTTTTCCTGCTGCAGTCGCCACAAGGGTTCTTCTTGTCTTTGCCAAGGATTAAATAGTCTAATACTCCTTCTCTTCCATTAGAAGAGTCAACTTTGTGCACTGCTTTAGTATAACAAAGTGGACTCTTCTAATGGAACCGAGGGAGTAATAATTTTTAAAATATTATAATAATTCAATGCCCTTAATAATAAATAGAGAAAAGTTACACCCTTTTTAATAATTATATTTCTTCCTCCGCCCTTAATATAAATTTTTCCAAAGTAGAACAAACCCGAAAGTTTACATTTTGTTGCTCCGGTTGTTGAATTTTCGGTAGTTTACTTTAGGCTTCTTACAAAGGTGATAATCAAAATAAGTCTCAGACTTTTTGAACATTACGATGTACTGTTCTGGTGACTCCCAATCTTCACCCTCATCATCAATTTCCCAGAGACCATAAGCAGTCCCCCCTCCATCATTTTCGAGTATCCCGTCACTTCAGACCTATGGTAAGTGTGGCACATATGATGTAGTTGGAATGCGTAATTTAGTCGGTATACGAGCGATGAGCTGAGTATCTATAGGCATTCTATCTGCCTTAATCGGAGTGAAAATCCTCTTTAGAGGCTTCAATTTAGGTGCTGGCAAAGACTTGTGTTCTTTTGTGGCATTCGGTTAAGGCACTTCTAGTGCTCCTTGCCTACATCAGACAACAAATGTGTGGTAGATAATTTAGTAATTTCGTCTTGGATTGTTTCTGGAGCTAGGAGCGACGGAACCGAAGTGCTGACCATACTGCCCGAGAGTTGTAGGGATGCAGTGCCAGCCCTGGGCACATACGAGGTGCGCACTCGCTCAGGGGCCCCAATTTTATTTTTTTAAAGAGATAATATTTAAACTTGATAATTTTAAAGAGGTAATAATTCTGCTCCTATAACAGACACGTAAAAATATTGTCTCTTTAAAAAAGTTGCGCATGTAATATAAAAACTAGTACCTAATTTTTGAAAAAAAGGAAAAAAAAATTGATGCGTAAAATAAAAAGTACCAAATTTAAGGGTAGAAGTAGTGCTTGTAATATTAAAGTAATACCTATTTCTTAAATAATAATAATACTAATAAAATTTACTTTACGGGTATAAATATTGCATGTAAAGTAAAATGTATCAAATTTAAAGGTGAAAGTAGTGCCTCTTTAAAAATGTAATACATATAATCCAAATAGTAGTACCTACCCCCCCCCCCCCCCCCCCCCCGCGGGTGTTATTGGCCTTTGACTATTTGCCCCCCTCCCCCCCCCCCCCCTCGTGTTTTTAAAACTAACTGGTTGCCCCCCGGCGCATGTTTATAAAACTAACTGTTTGCCCCCCTCTTACCAGTCAAACCATAAAAATTTATGAAAAGACAAAAATATCACTCTGGAATGCTGATATCACACTCTCAAGTTTAAGTAAAAAATTTCAGATGAATATACTCCAAGTATTAACTACATATTTCTTCAGAAAGAAAAAAAAAAAAAGGGTGAAGGTTTCTCCGATACACAATTGCCGCTGCACTTTTCCCGTTCCAAATCGCTGCCACTATCGTTTTTCCGGAGTCGAGCCACAAATTCCATTATTGACAACACTGCACTTTTCATGCTCCAATCGGGTTCTCAGAAAGAACCCACTGCCATTGCCATTTCTCCGGAGTCGAGCTTTTTTCTTAGGGACAATATTGTTACCGGCCGTCTTTCCCAATGCTTAGGGATATCGTTTGAAATTTTTTATTTAAATTTGAGAGTGTGATGTCAGCATGCCAGAGGGATATTTTTGTCTTTTCATGAATTTTTATGGTTTGACTGGTAAGGGGAGGGGGGGGGGCAAACCAGTTAGTTTTAAAAACACCGAGGGGTAAATAGTCAAATGCCAATAACACAGGGGGGCAAATAGTGATTAAGCCTTATAATAATAGTAATAATAAGAAGTTTTGATTTTTAAGAAAACAAGTAGTGTATAAGATAAAAAGTAGTACATATTACTAAAATAATAATAATTTCAATTTTAATGTTATGCACTGCTTGTAAAATAAAAAGTATGGTCTAAAATTAAAAAAATTAAAAGATAAAGTAGTGTTGCGCGCGCGTTCACACAATACAATTGCATGTCAAACATTCAGACCGTTTGACATGAATAACTCTTAAGGTGATAATTCTATTTTACATTTACGATAATATAAAATTGTCCAAATTTGTATTATTGAACAGGATCCTTATTTATGTAGGAACGGGTCTGTAGGGATGTGCCGAAGGGTAGTGAAGACACTAGGGTCAGTTCCCCAGCATTGGAAGCCGTTAACAAAGTTATATCAGCCATAGCTTCAATGTGTACAACAGCTACGGTGGGTGAGGCAATTGGTCAAACATGTTCCAAGCGTAAATCTGCGAGATCCTGCGTGCCTGAATAAACCAGGAGGGCATGTGGCACAGCGGTTTGGGAGTTTAGCTCAGCACTTGGGGCGCTTGGCGCAGCACTGGGGTTGAGAGAAGCATCATGCACGCAACACTGGGCTGAGGCGCAAATGGCTGACTCGCTGCGCGCATATGGTGGGGCTTTTTGCTACAGCATGCGCGCAGATATGTGGCATGCTAGGCATGTGTTGCTGGCAAAGGGCTGGGCTGTTGGACAACTCGACAGGTGGATCTTCTGTTTATGCTTCTTCCACATCGCTCTTTGATTCCAAACTTATGGGGGATGTTGCAGCGAGGGTAGATGAAATCATGGCCTCCATGATCAAAGTCGACGCGGGGGCTGGAGCCACCAAGGGGTAATCTTGGCCCAGGATCTTGGATTTCCCCTTTTCTGCTAGTGGCGGCGGCAGTGGTGGATCTAGTTTGTCAGAAGACTTTCTCCATTACCATTGTGAAGGTGGAGGCGGCCCCCTTTGCGACACTCCAATTGATGATGGCCTATTTATAATAACCTTTAACTTTAGTTAGAAGTGACTATTTGTGTCGTGTTCAAATTAAGAGACTCATGTGTTTGCATGGACCAACCATAACCCAATCCGTTTAATTACATGTTATTCGTATTGACTCTTTTAATCGGTGAACCTACTCAAATTGAATCATATGTCCTTATATCGTATCTGAATGTGTTATACTTTTGTATTGTATTATAAATTTGTGTCCGAATATATTTATCATTGCCCAACCATAATCGTACTACTCGCAGCCAAATCTAAAAGAGTAGTAATTCGTACATATCTAATTAGCATAACATAAAATCGGCATCTCGCTAGACAAATCTCGTGCCAAAGTATAAATCTGATCTCAGATTTGCTAACAATCTTCTGATGAAAGCTCCCAATAAATTGAATCTTCACTTGAAAATAATTAGATACCAGTTTATTTATATGGGGAAGAAATTTCCACTTATTTGGGGGATAAGATCTTTGACTATGAGATAACAGAAGACTCCAATCATGAAAGATATAAAATGAAACCAAAAAAAAAAATTATTGAAAAGATAACTTAAAAAAATAAAAAAGGGTTTAACTTGCTTGATACTAAAAAATTCGAAATCTGAAAAGAGACAAAATTTTATTTTATTAGATTTTAACGTACGGGAAAAATGAAATATAATTTGTATGTAAAAGGATAAAAATGGCATTAACAAATTATTTAACATTGTAACATATTTTTGTGCCCTTAAATGAATTATAAAATTTTGACACTTTTTTTAGAATTTTGAATCTTATTACACCCTTAATAAGAATTTTTCCTTAATTAAAAGTACTTAGACTGCGAATCAATATTTGTTTTGTGTGGATCATAAAAAAGGAAAAATGCAAAAAATTATATAAAACAAGTTTATACACGCAAAAGTATTTATAGGTGCGATGCCGCACTTTTTTATTGCAATTTCGAGTATCAAGTTGATGTTGAAGGAGTATCAGTTAGCTGTAAGAGAACTTCGTGTGTCACTTTGCTGTTGAATGAGTAGTAATTACTGCTACTCTTTGAAAAAAACTTCTTGTAGCACTTTGTTGTTGAAGGAGTATCAGTTAAATTTTAAAGACAAACTCTTACCTCTAAGAAAAATTTCAGGTATCAATTAGTTTTTTAAAAAGTAGCATGCTACTACTGACAAAGTAGTACGCCACTCCTGCTACTTCTTGAAGAGTAGCATGCTACTCTACTATTCATGAAGTAGCATGCTCAACTTGGAGCAGTAGTAGTTTTTTATTGATATTAGCACCTATAATTTTCAAGAGTATCGCTGCTATCCTTTTTGAGTTGCACTTTAAGGTTTTTTTTTTAATAAAATGTTATTAATTTTTTATTGCTACTTTAAGAGTATCACTTTTACTCTTCAAGAGAATCACTCCTACATTTCTTAAATTGCAGTTTCAATTTATTTATTTATTTGTTTATTTATTTTTATTTGCTTTGTTTTGTTCACTCTTAAATTGATACTCAAAAATAGTGTTAGCGATACTCGCAGTTCACACATCATTTTTATTGAAGTTTTACTTTTGTCATTTTTGTTTTTTCATATTTAAACTGATATTTGAAAATAATATTATTGATATTCGTGAGTAGTACTACAGATTTTTTTTTTTTTTTTAAGAAGTTTTGGAAAACTTACCATTATGCCAAATTTATGTAAGGCATTCAACAACCTTTAACTATCAATCAATAGTATTATGTTGACAAAATTATCAAATTTTCTTTTCCCTTATTTCATCTATATGATGACATAATTGGGGGATGTAAAGAAATCTAAGGGTTCATATTCAGTTGGTGGTCGTCTTTCACATACAACGATTGTGCTTGCTTCCTATTACGGTTGGCCTGCAAAACCAACACAATGGAGAGGTGTGGAATGAAGGGAGACATCTTTTCATCTATATGATGACATAATTGGGGGATGTGAAAAAATTTAAGGGTTCATTTTCATTTGGTGGTCGTCTTTCTTTCATCCGACGGCTATGACATAAAGTAAGTGAAAACTCAGTTATCAATAGCAACCTAAGATGAACCTAAGAGGGGAAGGGGGTGAATTAGGTTCTTGACCCTTTAAAAATATTTCTTCTACAAAGAACTTTGAAAAACTATTTTCAAAGACAAGTTTCAAAACACTTTAAAACTAGACTTCTAGGTGAAGTGTATGATTGATGATTTGTAAAACATGAAAGCAAGTAAACAACCAAAGCAAGAACACACCAAATTTATAGTGGTTTGGATTATCCTTGAATCCTACTCCACTCCCCAAGTTCTACAACTTGATATTTCTAATAAACTAGGAAACACTTAAAGCAGTGTTTTAATCCCTTACAATTGCTCAAGATTAATCTCTTAATCTCAAGACTTTAACATTGCCTAATCTAACTCTAGACTAGGACTCCCTTGCTTAATCTAGCTCTAGATTAAGACTCCTTTGCCTAAGGCTAGCAATTGGATCTTTTGCCCTATCCTTTCCCAAGGATTTGAGGTCTTACTCAAGACCCCTCTTGCCTAGACCAAAGGACTTTTGATGAGGGCATCCAAAGTCCAACAACAAGTCAAAGTCAAGATGCAAGTGATTCCGGAGAAGCTGAGGAGGATGTTCGAGTTCTACATAGAGGTCCTACGATGCTTCAGGATCCAAGTCCATATCAGAGGGATCCACTTGTAGACATTAATGGGCCCATGACCAGAAGCAGAGCGAAGAAGGTTCGAGATGCACTCAACAACCTTGTTCAAGCTTGCCATCAGGATGCTCAGTTAATTGTAGAAGCCCACGCCTTGGAGGAGAAAGGAGGAAATGTGCAAATTGCGAATCTTCTACACATCTTTGAAGAGGAGGCGCAATTCACCAAGTCCAAATAAAGAAGAAGGCTGTTTCTTGAAGTCTTGAAGATGCCGGAAGGTTCTTGGGCTTTAAAGAAACAATTCATGAAATTCCCTACAATTTGGGCCGACCCAAACGCATGGAGAACCAGCCCACATGTTCGGCCAGCCCAAAGAGTCCACAAGGAAGCCGCACGGCAGCCACCAAGCAAGCCCTAACGGCTAGTTACTAATTAGGGAATTTCTTGTAACTTAATTAAATTGTTTCTTTTATTTTTTAAGTTAGTTTCCAAAAAGGGTTTCCTTATTCTTTTTGGAAGTAGGAATTTTATTCTTTTCCTTATTTTTAGTTGACAATTTCGGCTGCCACTTGCTTAGGGTAAATCCGAAATTGCCTTTTCTTGTTCTTACCAAATTCTACTTCTTTCCGAGTTTGGTAAAGGAAATTAACCTCTTGGTTAATTTCCAATTCTACTTCTTTTCTTTTCCTAATTCTTGTATTATTTTCGGCTGCCCTTCTCCTATATAAAGGGACCGAATTCATCAATAATACTCAGTGTATTTCAGATCATAAACTTAGTGTTTGAAGTACCTCATTTTATTGCTTTATGTATTTGCATGTTGTAATTTACATAATTGCATGAAACTTAGCTAATTAGGTTCTTGCTCTGCCTAATTATTCGCATGTTTCACACCTCTTTCTTGCACTTGGTTCGAATTTATAAACAAGTTGGTCAGGATAGTTTTTCCTTTGTTTTATCAAATCCGAACGTGAGTTAAAGGTTTTGTAAGAGCTTGTCACTTAATCACAAGGTCCTTGGCAACTTTATCCGCATGTGTACAACCGTCCATATCAACTTTTGCTCAATCAACCTCTTGATCAAGACTTTGACAAATGCCTATCTTAACTCTAAGCTAGGACTTCTACCATTTGCCTAATCCAAACTCTTGGATATGTCTTTATCCTCAATGCCCAACTTACCTCAAATTAGGACTTGTACAATTGCCTGAACTCAACCTCTTGAGTTGGCTCTCTCCTTCCCTTCTTGCTCTCCCTTTCTTATTGCCTAACTCTTTGCAAAAGAGCTTACAACTTTGCCTAATAAAAGTTGCCTACACTAAAATTCTTGAGTTAGGACTTTTCTAAAATGTTTACAAGGATGAGAATCTCCACAATAGAGTCTACAAATGACACAATAATTGGGCACAAATGCCTCTTGCTAATCCTACATTAATTAACCAGCTAATTTAACATATGAGTGAGTGAAATGAAACTTGAGAATGTTTCTTAAGTGTAGGAGACTTGAAAAGGATGATCAACCATCTTTTTACAGCTTGGGGATACTTATAGAAGTGTCAAAATTGGCTTGCAATGGCTCTTAACGACTAGTTGAAAGTTGTCAGGAAAATGCCTTGTCCGAGTCGCATGGAAAATCGCAGGCCAAATCGCAACTCTCACAAACTTGACATTTTTGTGTCTAACGGCTAGTTCGTGTGATTTTCTCTCTGAGTCGGATGCCAAATCGCAGGCTCAGCTTCAACTTCGAAGGCCTGTCGACGTCCGGGTTCGAGACTTCAATTTAGATTTTCGATTTGGAATGAATTCTGATCTGCACATTTTAGGTGTTTTATTTTAGGACTTGTTATAGCAGTTCTCACGGGCTTTTGCCCAAGGTTTTAATGTTTATTTACAGTTTTAGAGATCGGGCCTAAGAAGAAAAGAGTGTGCAAAAAAGTGAAAGAATTGGAGCAGATGAGTCACGCCTAAAAAGCCCACACGATTTGTGGGCTAAATCAAGAAGGAGACCCGCAAGCAGAGCTGCGCATGGTTGAAGAAGAAGAAGAAAAAAAAATAAATCAGCTTCCAGTGGGCCAATTCCAATTGGAATTTAATCCAATTCCAATTGGAATTTAAGCCAACAACAAATTCGTGGGCCTTGCTGCAAGTGGAGTTCAATCCAATTCAAAAGTCTGTGCATGGACCGATTCCAATCAATTAAATCCAATTGGAATTTAATCCAATTCAATTGGATTTGAATCAGTTGGATCCGTGGGCACGCGCAAAGTAATGCGGAGAAAGTAAAAAGGGAAGCAATGAAGTTTTGAGCAATTTACCAATCCAAGAAAGAATTAAAGAGAGAAGTTGGGAGTTACCAAAAAGTGAAAAAATTCCATGTGCTTAATTAATTCTCTTTCCAAGTAGAAGAAGGTTTCCTTATTCAATTAGGAGATTGGTTAATTGCTGATTTGTATCCCTATATATATGGGATTATTCCTGCATTTTTGAGAGAGATTATTATATAGATTAATTCAGATATAGCTTATTTTTAGAGGACAGCTTTTGAGAGACAAGCTTTTATATAGAAGTTTTATTAGATAAATTATATAGAATAGTTTCTTAGTTTACAAAGAATTTTCGCGCAGGATCCAGTTTCGCGTAGTGCAGTTTTCCTCTGTTTTTCCTCTGTTCTATTCTGTTTTGCTCTGTTTCGATCGCAACTTTGAATTTTCCCGACGGGCAGTTTACCGTTTGGCCAAACCGGCAGTTGTCAGATCGCAAATTCTTAATTTCCAGTACAGTATTCTCTTTTCTCTTTTAATGTCTTCTTTTATAATTATGTGTTTTTCGTGTTTTATCATGAGTAGCTAATTTAGTAGTTCTGGTATTATGTAAGCAGCCATAATCCATGCATGTATGAAACCCAGAAATTAATCTAAGGTCTAATTAAATTATGTTTCTAAATTGCCTGTGTTTATATGTCTAATTACTAAGATTCTATTAAGCCTGATCAACTTAGTTTAATCTAGTATAGTCAGTGAGTGGCACAACTACCGGCCGAGTAGTACAGGATTAATTGGGTAATAATTTCTAATGCATCGTCAGTAGGAATTATTAGTTTCGGGTTCTTCTAGTTCTTAATGCTTCTATTTGTTAATTAATAAGGTTTGCGGGGACTCGCGGTCTGTTAGTTAACATAGTTAGAGAATAATTCCTTTGCGGGGACTCGCAGGGGATTATCGAGAATCTATGGAAGAATTGGGATTATTTGCGGGGACTCGCGGTAATACTATAACTGAAACGGCATAAGTAATTAGACAAGTTAAGAGGTTTATGATTGCATGCATGAGATTAAGGTGGATTTACATAATACCGGAATTTTCTCTCATTAATAGATAATTGTTTAAGTCTTTTGTTTAAATTATTAGTTTAATTATTATTTTGCTATATTTAAATGACAACTCTAAAGTCTCTTAAGAGACACAAAGGTGACTACTAGTCATAGTTTTGTTTTAATTGCATGTTAAATATGAATTAGAATTAAATTGCCGTCTCTGTGGATCGACCCTGTCTACTACTGTGCTATATTTTATTAGCATCTTAATTGCAGGTTTTAAGCAGTATTTTTACTGTATTTGGTAGACCCACGACAAGTCCTATCAAATTGGCGCCATTGCCGGGGACGGTTACAATTTTTATTCTTTTTCTTTTAATGTGCACTGGTGTTTTCTTGTGTTGTGTATGACCAGATCTTCAGGTGCTGAATTACTTAGTGATCCAGAGATCAGAAGAGAAGACCTGCAACACCTAGCCAAAGAAGAGAAACGATTAAGAACTCGCAGAAACAGAATCTGTCAGTCGACCGTTTGCCCAAACGGCCAGTAGCTCCGAAACAGAGTTTTTACATTCTGACTCTGAATCAGAACCAATGGGTGACAGAGAGCGCGTTGAGGGCCCAGAAGAAGAGCCCACGCTGAAGGATTTGTGCAGCCATGATGCAGATGATAGAGCTTCAACAGTAGTCACTCCAACATTGCCCAACGGATTTCCATTGAAGAACGGTTGGCTGAATGGCATCCTAAAATTTCATGGGGGTGCTAGGGATAACCCACACAACTTTCTCTCGGAGTATGTGAAGAATTGCAAGGTGGGGCGACTACCCACAGGGGCCACCCTCGATGAGCTGAAATTGGTGGCCTTCCCATATGTCCTGACGGGCCCAGCAAACAGGTGGTTTTCATCATTGCCACCAAATTCTATCACCACCTGGCAGCAGATGAAAAATCTGTTCCTGAAGAAATACTTTCCTCCAACAAAAACCAACTTTGTTATGAAAGAGATCAGTAGCATTCAACAAGATGTAGATGAGTCCCTCAGTAGCTACTGGATGAGATTTAATGAACTGGTGGAGAGCTGCCCAAATCACAAGTATTCAGAGGCACAATTACTACAATATTTCTACCATGGGATGTGCACCAATGATCGAAATCACATGGATTCATCTAGCAATGGGGCGTTCCAGAATAATACAATAGCCAAGGCTAGGAAGACGATTGAAGACACCATCGAGTCAAGAAGCCAGTTTGGGGAACCCTCCCGTTTGGCCAAACGGCAGGCTGAAGTTCGGTTTGTTGATGATTCAGGGGAGGAAAAATTAAATCAGCTGACTGCTAATGTGGAGGAATTGACTGCACTGGTGGCAAAACTTGCAACCTCGAATAACAGTAACAAAGAGGAGGTGGTGTGTGCATGTTGTGGCAATCCAGGGCACTTTGCGCAGAACTGCAATCTTGCACATGAAGAAACAATTGCTCAATCTAATGCTGCAGGGAATTGGCACAATAATTCTAATGGGAATTGGCAGCGGAATGCACCCAGGAAGAATCCATACTCAAATACATACAATCCATGATGGAAGGACAATCCAGCATTTGGTTGGAAAAATCCAGAAGAAGGAGTTCAAGTTCCCTTCCCCTTAGAAGCAAATCAGCAAGTTCCTGGTCATATTTTGGGGAATCCCAACCAACAAGCTTCAAATCCAAATATAGGGAGCAATAACCGGAGTAATGGACCAATGTACAGGCCCCCGAATCAGAGAAATTTTTTCAATCTGAATCAGAACTATCCAAGAGGAGGCAGACCAATGGAAGAAGCCATGGTAGAGCTATTTGCTCAGCAGAAGGAGCAGCGAACAGCCATCGACGGGATTACCGGAGTATTATCTCAGTTATCTGCTTCAATGCAAGAGCTAAGAGGGAACCAAGGTCATTTACCCTCTCAAGTGCAGGTTCTGCGTGTGGAGAATATAAGTGCAATAAATCTGAGAATAAAGGAACGAGAACCAGCTGTGCAAAAATTACCACCTGCAGGGCAAGATTTGCTCAAACCAACCATAGTCACTGAACCAGAGTTAGAAAATTCAGTATCTAGATTGCAGAATCAAGGGGCAACTTATAGGCCACCCCAACAAATGTATTTTCAGAATTAGAATGCTAATCAACAACAAATGGGTGGCAAATCAATAGAAGATGTGATTGGTGAACTTGTTGGACAACAGAAAGAACAAAGGACCAGTATTAATTGCTTAGCCAACATGATGTCACAGTTAGCCGTTTCTCTCAAGGAGATAAAAGGTGACTATGGTAAACTGCTCGCTCAAGTCCAGGTTTTGCCCAGGGAGAATGTAAGTACAATAAAAAGAGCAGAAGTACTGGAACCAGCTGTGCAAAAATCGCAGTCAGCAGGGGGTCGTTTGCCCAAACCGACGGGTGATCCAGAAGCTGAAAAATCAGAGCAACCTGAACCTGAGGAGCCAATCATTATCAGATCTGAATCTAAACCTGAGAAGAGCCCTGCCCCAGTTACAGTGAGCAAGAATGTGTATAAACCTATGCCGCCATTCCCAAATAGCTTACGGCCCAAGGCAAGGAAAATAACAGAGGACCCAATTGACTACTTGGAGGTTTTCGAAAAGATGGAGGTCAACCTTCCATTCCTAAATGCAATTAAGCTTCCCCCAGTTGGGAAGTTTCTGAAGGAATTCATGGCAGGGAAGCCAAGAGGGGCGAGCAAGGTGGTGTTAGGAGAGAATGTCTCGGCAGTAATTCAGAAAAAGCTCCCTCCCAAATGCAAGGATCCAGGTATGTTCTCTTTACCTTGCATCATTGGAAATAAGAAAATAAAGCATGCTATGTGTGACCTTGGTGCCGCCATTAATGTTATGCCTTTGTCAATTTATGAGACTTTATCTGGTGTTAAGTTAGTGGATACAAAGATAATAATACAACTAGCAGATAGATCATGTGTGTACCCTGAAGGTGTACTTGAGAATGTTTTGGTGCGTGTGAATTCCTTTGTTTATCCTGCTAACTTTTATGTTATTAAGATGCATAATGATCCTACCAAAGAATCTGCGGGTGTATTGTTGGGTCACCCATTTTTGAAAACTTCTAAGGCAGTGATTGATGTGTATAATGGTTCTATTTGTTTGGATCATTGTGGTCAAAAGCATACTTTTAGTATCGATAATACCATGAATAATCCAGAAGAAGTTATGAATGTGAATAGTATTGAGTTGAATAACCCTCTTGTCCAAGAATCTCTTGAGACTAATTTTTTGCAGGACAAAGAGGAGAAGATTCTCCCTCAGGGATTGATTGATTCCAAGAGCCAAAATAAGAGCCAAGGAAAAGTCCTAACACTTGACTTGGAGGAACCTACAGGTTATCAGAATGACCGAAATCCTACAAGAGGGTGTGTCAAAGCCAAGGTGCGAAAAAGAAACAATGCAAAGACATGGCTTAGCACCCCCATAAAAGTTGATAAAGTGAAGCTACTGGGCGAAGGGTCTGATTGCCCAAATGAAATAGTGCAAGTGCAAGGCATGCAGTATTTTAAAGATTCTAGCCATATCGAACAGTGGAACAAATTTCACTGTGGAACTGTCCTAATCATTAACAAGAGCTGAAGTTGCGTCTGGCCAAGACGTTAAAGAAAAGCGCTACTAGGAGGCAACCTAGTTTCTTTGTATTTTATTTTATTTTAATTTACTGCTCAAAAAAAAAAACCAAAGTAGTTTTGTTTTGTTTTATTAGTGTTTTCAGAATTTAATTATTTTTACAGGGATTGGAGGAGCAAAATTTTGAAGCCAGAAGGGCAAAGTACAACTTTTAGAGCCATATTCCAATTTTCAGGAAGTTCAGGAACCAGAACTACAAATTTTTCGGATCCCATCCTGCAATATAACTTTGTGGGCCGAATTTGGACTTACAGAAACTACAGAGACCTAATTGCAAGATGGTGGCCAATTTTAATTAACCAATTCACCAATTTCTAGTACCCATTTCCCCAACCCAATTACCCATTGCCCTAACCTCCTACTAACCCAATTCCCCACCCATTTAACCGACCCAACTACCCACTTAACTGACCCAATTCCCCAATTCCCCAATTCTCCTAATTTAGCCTAGACTTGAACCCATGCACTTCATCTTCTTCCTTTTGCTTTTCCCCAGCCGCCGCCCACAGACCTCTTCTCTACCGCCCAGTTCTTGTTTGTCTAAGGTAAGTTTTTCTGTTTTTGTTTGTATTGTAGGTTGTTTTGAGTTTTAATTTTTTCTATGTTTGTTTTTCTTTGTCTGTGTTTAGCCCTGCATTTTGTTCTTTCTTTTTCGCGCTTGAGGACAAGCTTTCTTTAAGTGTGGGGACGTTTGCAGGGCTGATTAATGTTTTTCTGAATTGTTGTTAAGTATTCCCTGTGTTTCATTGTGTTTGCTTGGGGACAAGCAATTGTTTAAGTGTGGGGATGTAGGGACATTTGTCCTAAAATTTTTGTTTTTGTCCTGTTTGTGAGTCAAGTGTCGCTGCCTTTAATCTGATTTGGATCTGAAATATGCATCATAGATGAAGTGTGACATGAAGTATGCATGATGTAGTTTTGAAAAATTAATCTGAGAAGTCCTGAATTAGTTAAACCTGAAATTATGCATGCTTTCCCTTTTCTTAAGCCATTGTACTAAGCCTAAATGCTGAATTATTCGGGGAGAATCATTTGCTTGCCTGTCAGACTGTCAAGATAGTATGAATAGTATATGGCGGGATGATGGGGAACCTTCTTAGGATTAACCACTTTTGGCTTGCTTTCTTAACCTACCTTGTTATATCCCTAGAAGCCAAGTTGAAGCCTTGTATACAAATGTTTTTTTTTTAGTCAGTAAATAAGCCAAGGCCAATTTTTGTGATAAATCCTTTCTACCCCCCTAGTGTGTTGAGTTGTTGAATTATGAATGAAGTCAAGTGGTGCAATGTTTAAACAATATGTGTGGATTATTTGGCAATGTATATGTGTGCCCAATGTTAAAAAGCTCATGGAAGCAGAGAAAAAGAAAGAATGAAAAAGTTGTTGATGTTTTGAATTCTGCAATGTGCTGAAATTGTGATATATTATGAGGTGGGTAGAAATTTAATGTGCTGAATTTGTGAGCCATAATCCGCACAAAGTGCAAAAATGCTGAATGAAACAGGCGCCAATTTGCACAAACAAAAAGGGGTTGTGAAGAATTTTGAAGAAAGGTACAGCAACTGAAGTTTAATTTTTTGAGAACACACTGGGTTTGAATTTTTTTTACAGGTGGCCTAGAACCCTTAGAATCTGTCCAAAGGTTCGAACCCAAGCCTTACGTTGCGTCCCTTGATTAGAAGGTTGTTTCTTAACTGCTGTGTATCTATTCCTTCTATACTGTGGCGATGGTCGACTATCAAGCATGTATGATTATGGCTAGATTAGGATTTATTTTTATCTTATTTTTTTCTGAAAAATGTGAGATTGTGTGCATTACCGACCATAGAGCGTTGTTTTGGGAATTATTGCATGTTTTTGAATTTAGCTAATGGAAGGACTGTTTTTGTGAAGTAAATAGAACACATGCATATGAATTGAAGTGCTGATTTTGTGGTGTGAGTAAGTTCTAGAAAAGAGAAAAGGCAGATTTGTGAATCTTATTTTGAGTCAAAGTGATAGTAGTTGTTTTTATTAGAGTCAGTCCAAAGAGTCTTGTGTTTTGTTCTGTTTTGTGTCTGTACTGTTTCTGTCTGAAGCAATTGAGAATTAAAGTATAAGTGCATTTGCTGAATTTATGGTATGCTCTAGTTCTTCACTTCACGCTTGAGGGCAAGCGTCATTCAAGTGTGGGGATATTTGATCTGCACATTTTAGGTGTTTTCTTTTAGGACTTGTTATGGCAGTTCTCATGGGCTTTTGCCCAAGATTTTAATATTTATTTGCAGTTTTAGAGATGGGGCCTAAGAAGAAAATAGTGTGCAAAAAAGTGAAAGAATTGGAGCAGATGAGTCACGCCTAAAAAGCCCACACGATTTGTGGGCTAAATCAAGAAGGAGACCCGCAAGCAGAGCTGCGCATGGTTGAAGAAGAAGAAGCAAAAAAATAAATCAGCTTCCAGTGGGCCAATTCCAATTGGAATTAATCCAATTCCAATTGGATTTAAGCCAACAACAATTCGTGGGCCTTGCTGCAAGTGGAGTTCAATCCAATTCAAAAGTGTGCATGGACCGATTCCAATTAATTAAATCCAATTGGAATTTAATCCAATTCAATTGGATTTGAATCAGTTGGATCCGTCACGCGCAAAGTAATGCGGAGAAAGTAAAAAGGGAAGCAATGAGTTTTGAGCAATTTACCAATCCAAGAAGGAATTAAAGAGAGAAGTTGGGAGTTACCAAAAAGTGAAAAAATTCCATGTGCTTAATTAATTCTCTTTCCAAGTAGAAGAAGGTTTCCTTATTCAATTAGGAGATTGGTTAATTGCTGATTTGTATCCCTATATATATGGGATTATTCCTGCACTTTTGAGAGAGATTATTATATAGATTAATTCATATATAGCTTATTTTTAGAGGACAGCTTTTGAGAGACAAGCTTTTATATAGAAGTTTTATTAGATAAATTATATATAGAATAGTTTCTTAGTTTACAAAGAATTTTCGCGCAGGATCCAGTTTCGCGTAGTGCAGTTTTCCTCTGTTTTTCCTCTGTTCTATTCTGTTTTGCTCTGTTTCGATCGCAACTTTGAATTTTCCCGACGGGCAGTCTACCGTTTGGCCAAACCGGCGGTTGTCAGATCGCAAATTCTTAATTTCCAGTACAGTATTCTCTTTTCTCTTTTAATGTCTTCTTTTATAATTATGTGTTTTTCGTGTTTTATCATGAGTAGCTAATTTAGTAGTTCTGGTATTATGTAAGCAGCCATAATCCATGCATGTATGAAACCCAGAAATTAATCTAAGGTCTAATTAAATTATGTTTCTAAATTGCCTGTGTTTATATGTCTAATTACTAAGATTCTATTAAGCCTGATCAACTTAGTTTAATCTAGTATAGTCAGTGAGTGGCACAACTACCGGCCGAGTAGTACAGGATTAATTGGGTAAATTTCTAATGCATCGTCAGTAGGAATTATTAGTTTCGGGTTCTTCTAGTTCTTAATGCTTCTATTTGTTAATTAATAAGGTTTGCGGGGACTCGCGGTCTGTTAGTTAACATAGTTAGAGAATAATTCCTTTGCGGGGACTCGCAGGGGATTATCGAGAATCTATGGAAGAATTGGGATTATTTGTGGGGACTCGCGATAATACTATAACTGAAACGGCATAAGTAATTAGACAAGTTAAGAGGTTTATGATTGCATGCATGAGATTAAGGTGGATTTACATAATACCGGAATTTTCTCTCATTAATAGATAATTGTTTAAGTCTTTTATTTAATTATTAGTTTAATTATTATTTTGCTATATTTAAATGACAACTCTAAAGTCTCTTAAGAGACACAAAGGTGACTACTAGTCATAGTTTTGTTTTAATTGCATGTTAAATATGAATTAGAATTAAATTGCCGTCTTTGTGGATCGACCCTGTCTACTACTGTGCTATATTTTATTAGCATCTTAATTGCAGGTTTTAAGCAGTATTTTTACTGTATTTGGTAGACCCACGACAAGTCCTATCAAATTCCAACCCGAGAGCTCAAAGGTTGTCGTGGGCTTGTCGATGTGGGTGAAGTCGACCATTTCTGGGTAAGCCTCGAGCTTGAAAGGGTGCCGAAACCCGTCTTCAAAACTGTTCTTGAATTCAGTTCCTCGTGCGATTTTATGTCCGACTCGGACAGTAACTCGTATGGCTTCTTTCTTCTCGCCGTTTTTCTCTTTCTTTAATTTCTCAACTGACCTCCATGCGAAATGTTGTCCGACTCGGACACTTGCTCGGATGTTCTGTTTTGCTACACTTGTTCTTTATTTTTCTACACAATTCTTCAAGTGCAAAGCATTAACAAAAATCATATATTTGTTATCTTATCATCAAAACTAAGATTAAGGTCATAGGTCTAATAGTAGGGGATGTGAGAAAATTGAATGATTGAGATTAGGTGGTCGTACTCTTTAAGTGTTCATATTCATTTGGTAGTCGTCTTTTTTTCATCAGACGGCTATGACATAAAGTAGGGGATGTGAGGAAATTGAATGGTTGGATGGTCGTACTCTCTTATATCAATGGTTGTGGTTTTGCTTTTATTAAGGCTTTTTTCTTTTAGTGACCAAATTAGGAAAATAGTTGGTTTAGGAGAGAAAAAATTGAAAGTAAATCTTTTCTAAGAAACGGTGTAAGAGAGGGGATAAAATGTAAAGATTCTGTTTTTTTTTTTAAATGTGTGTGTAGGTAGATAGGAAAATTTAAATTTTAAATTTTGAATTTTGTAAAATATGAAGGTATTTCTTTAGGTATAGCTTTTGTTCCAAAAAATGGTGATTTCCTTGAAAAAGTTTGCATAAGAACAGAGCCTAAGTTTTATATATGGATACAGTTTAGAGACCTTCAGATAAATACGGTGAAGCATGCCATTTACACCCATATTCTACTGCTTTTTTCCAATACAGGAGATAAACTTTGTTATTATCAGAACTTATACGATTTAGAAAATTTATTATCTTTTTTTGGAATTTTGGTGTGGTTGTTCGTAGTATCTTCGTTAAGTTTTGTGAATATTGTAAATATGCAGGCATTGAAACATTGTAATGTTACAATGGAAATTTTATATCTAGTGGCAAATCTATGTTGGGTTTACATCAATACCAATGTGTGTCAACTTCCGCAGAGCCATTCCCTATTAAAATTAGTGCTTTCATAATTATTTCAAATTTTCCGCAATAAAATATTTATCATATTACAGGGCACCGTGCAGAGCCCGGTTTAATCCACTAGCTGATTTTAATCACTAAACATTCATGTGACTAAAAATTATTTTATGGGAAAATTCAACATGGAAATATTGAAAAATTGTTAATATGTCAACGAATCAGTATGTTGACTAAGACTCGTTACTATTTCTTTCACATCATCGTTACTTTGATCATGATAATTTATGTAATTAAAATAATTATTTGCATACTAAAAATTTGAATGTAATTGATCACAGATGCATCAAATTTATAAGGAACGTTAAAAAAAATATCATGATATAGTCAATCAAAAATTTAAAGTTGACATTATTAACATAAGAGATAAATCAAGTGCATCATTGAATTCCACATTTGGGCTTGAACAACGATATACCATAGATTTACTCAATAAGTGAGAGACATCATTCACTTATTTTGGGCAACAAATGGAGAAATTATATTTCCTTTGGGCAATATAATATATTCTTATAATTATAGAAATAAAATACCTTTAGACAATTTTTAATTATATATTCATAACAATAAATAGCCCAATAAACGTTATAGTTAGTTCACTTTTTAAGGAATGAACTAGTGCTTCAATGGTTGTGACACATAGCGGGTCACCCAGAGGTCGGGGGTTCGATTCCTACCTCTGGCAATTCCTACCTTCTGTAACAATGGAGAAACTATATTTCTTTTGGTAATATAGTAACTCTATGAATATAGAAATAAAATATCGTTGGGCAAATATTAATTCTATACTCATAATAAATAATCACAAATAACTCAATGAACGTTATGATTAGTTCAACTTGGTGAAAACTAATTAAACAACTTTAATGCTCATAGAGGTTAATTGCATTAGTGCCCAAAACTATGATAAGATTCTTATAAGAGTATTATTATGTACCTTAAATTATCGTTTATTACTGCTCCTCTATTAATTTTAATGGCTTCTTGAGATATTAAAATGACAGTTATTGATTTAATCATATTACAGTATTGTTAGATGAACTTTTGAAATTTTACATAACTCACACTTCTAACCAACCAAACTACTCCTAACTTTAAACTCAGTGAACTATTTGTACTCTAATGAACAAGACTTGTATTAGGCTTCGTAACTTTTTAATAATATCAGTATGCCACTCTAATATTTTTTTTAATAATTTTTTTAGTTTATAACTTCAAATAATTTTAGTGAACTACCCTATTGGGCTTATTGGGCCAAATAAATTTCATTCACATTTTGCTCTTAATTTAAATTAATTGCACTATACACACCCTAATATATATGTTAATTTTATTTGAATTACATTGTATTTTTTGTCTGAGCGTTGAGAAATGAAATATAAAGGTGGTTAATTATGTTGAGTTTACAGGTTATACGGTCGTATTTACTCAATAGTATTTTGTCATCAAATACTTTGATTTATAACATATAAGAGTAGTTAATGGTGTCCAACAAAAAACGATAATTGTTTTTTCATTTTAATATTTATCAACCTGGCCAATTAATTTAATGTCCTAGGGGTTAATTAAAGTGTAAATGGGTTTTAACATAACATGGCCGATTTAGTGTATAAAACTACTACTTTCCTCTGTTCTTCTAAAAGAGTATATTTTCATATATGTACAACTTTTATGGATGTTAAGGTACAATACATAAAATAGATAATTTTATATCATTTGTTCAATTTATGTCCTTATTTTTAAGTGTGGATTAATTATAAACCATACAAAATTATATTAATCAGGGTATGAGAGGTAAAAGATTTGAAAATAGATTCTTCTACTGGCACGGAGAGAATAAATTAAAATTGTTAATTCCTTGGTTAATTTTATTGGTCAATTGTAGAGGTGGCAATTGGGAGGGAATTGGGAGGGAGTTTATTGGGTGGAAAATTATTGGGTAGAGGTAATTAATTATCCATGTAATTTTAATGTTGGGAGGGATTGGGATGGGATGTGATTTAAATTTCCCCAGTCCCATTGGGAACTTAATAATAGGGATCCCAATGGGATCCCGTTAAGTTCTCATTTAATTCCCATTAATTACCCAAATTAATGCACCTTGAGTTTTTTTACCATTTTTTTTGTTCTTTTTTATAATTTAATTAGTATTTACTTTTACTTATTAATTACTGTTCACATTTAATAATTTAATTAAATTATTTTATTTTAAAATTTTTTTGGTTTGTCATTTCTCTCTTTTTTTCTCATTTATTTCAGTTATGACTAATAAATTTATATATATATATATATATATGTAAAATATAATATGCGTGTGCGTTTGTGTATGTGTTGTGTGTGTTAGTATTTGTGTGCGTATATGTGGTGTGTCAAAACAAAAAAAAAGTTATGTGGTGTGTCAAAAAAACTTACGGGTTATAATATATATATATATATATATATATATGCGCACACGGGTTATAAGTTATGACTTATTTGTTTCGATCGATTTTACTTGCAAGTCAATTTTATTTTTGTAAGAAAAATATTTAAAATTAGTGTAGTTTTTTGTTTTTAATTACCTCTAAAATTAAAGTTATATGAACAGGTTTGGTCAACGGGTCATGACCCATTTTGACCCGAGGGACCGATCCATTTAACCGCAATTTATTCAATTTAATTTTTATTAAAAAATTTGTTACTTAAAATTAACGTTATTTTTTAATTTTTAAATAGATCTGACTCTTGACTCATATGATCCGTAACCGGTGCGATCCAAAACAACTAGTTACATTATATATATATATACACATATATATATATATATATATCAAATAAGTGAATAAAGAAAACTTGCACGTCAGTCTGATTCCAAACACCTTTTCCGCCCAATAAAAAATATATAAAAAAAGTGAATAAAGAAACCTGAAAAAAAAAAACTAAAACAATTGACAAAATAAAAGTAAAAGAAATTATTTTAAAATGTGAAAAATAAATTAAAAAGGAATTAACTGGGAAAAAAATGGGTCCTAGTTGGGTACCCAATATAGACCGTTCCCATTGGGTCCTAATGGGTACCCATACCCTCCTATCAATTTCCATTTCATATTAATTTCCCTCCCAACTAATACCCAATGGGAAAAAATAATGAGAATTTTTCTCCCAAAAAATGTGATCCCATAGGACACCCAATGGGATTGGAAAAAATTGCCAACTCTAGTCAATTGTCAATCTCAATGGTTCAGGTAATTATGTTGACTCTTCTATATTTTTACTATTTTATTTAACAACAAATCTAATATAGAGTAGTTTATATTACTCTCTTTTTCTTCTTATTATTATTATTTTACACTTAACATTCCATAAAATTTGAACTTATGACCTCAAGATTTCAAAAGATTTCAAGATAATCATAACCTTCAGTTTTAATATTTAAAGTCAAGGCTTTACAAATATTTTTATCTGATAAAGATAATTGAAAATTTTGATGAACATTAAAATAGACTGGACCATGAGCCAAACTGGATTATATAACTCCAATTATAGATTTTCTCCAAATTTTATTTCTAGCATCTCTTAAAGTTGCTATAAAACTTTCTCGTAAATTATCCAGAGTTAATGGTTTAAAAGCAATTTGCACCAAACCAATATGTAAAAATTTATAATTAAAACGATATGAATCTAAATCTTCTTCATTAAGAAGTGTAATAATTGTATCCTCATCTTGGATAGCAAGAGATTGTTCAGTTGTTTTACAAATATGTTTTAACCCAATTTTATTAAAAAATCCTTGATGATAAATCAATTTTGGTTCCACATAAGGAATTGTCCATTTGGAAAGAAGATCTAAATTTGACGGTAATTCCGCCTCAGTTTTCATTTCATTTTTAATATTTTCTTTTTTCTGAAATATTTTCAGTTTTTCCATTTAAGAAAAATAGTGTTAAACCAAGAAATCAGTTATCATTAATCACCATAATGGCTCTGATACCATAAGGGAATCAAGTCCTATGATTCAAACATTAATTAAAGAAATAAAAAGGAATTCATTACACTGAATTCAATCTGTTAACCTCATAGATTATTTAAAGAAACATTTGTTTAGATACATCATGTTTGAAATCTTTATTAAACATGAATTTCGCATATTTACAATCAGTTCTTATAATAAATTTTTGATTATATAAATCATCTTGAAATTTTAAAACACATTTAACAATAGCTAAAATTTCTTTAGCCACAATAGCATAATTTTTCTAGCTATTAGACCATTTTCCAGAATAGAATTTGACAAGAAATTCTTGTTTACTTTCTTTAGATTTTTGTTTTAAAATCCCTCCATATCCTATATCTGAAGCATCAGTTTCTATTATTTTATCCAAATTTGGATTTGCTATCATTAAGCATGGTAGTGATTTTACCCTAGACTTAATTCGTCTAACTGCTTCGGTATGACTTTTTGACCAAGGTTTTGGATTTTGTTTCAACCTATCATATAGGATAGCAGTATCTTCATTCAGATTTTTATAATAAGAAGAAATATAATTTAAACTTCCTAAAAATCTTTGTAATTGAGTTTTGTCAGTAATTATATCTGGAAACTTTGAAGCAAAATCAATATTTCTATTAATAGGAATAATATTTCCTTTTTCAATATTATGACCCAAAAATCTAATATTTGTTTGAAATAAACTCATTTTTGATTTGGAGATAACTAAACCATTCTGGATAATTAATTTTTTAAAAATCTCCAAGTGTTTAAAATGGGTTTCAATATCTTTTGAAAATACTAAATATCATCAATGTAAACAATAATGAATTCACTATAAGGAATAAAAATATCATTCATTATTTGCTGAAATTCTGAATGAGCATTCTTCAGACCAAAAGGCATAACCTTCCATTCATAATGTCCAATTGGAACATTAAATGCTGTTTTATATTGATCTTTTTCATTAATTTGAATTTGCTAATATCCTGATTTTAAATCAAATTTGGAAAATATTATTGACTCATATAATCTATCTAACAAATCCTTTTTATTAGGAATTAGATGTCTAATCCATTTTAATTCTTTATTAAGAGGTTTGTAATTAATCACCAATCTAGGTATTCCTTTTTCAATTTCACTATGCTTATTGACATAAATAACGGTACATGACCATGGGGAATTTGAAGGCTGAATTAATTCTTTTTGTAAAAGAGATTGAATTTCTTTTTTACATAATTCTAAATATTCAGAATTCATTTGATAAGGTCTAGCCTTTGTCGAAATTTTCTTTTCATCAAAATCTTCTTCATAAGGAAGACTAACAATATGCTTTTTTGTATTCCAAAAAGCATTTGGATGATCATTACAAATTTCTAATGAGAAATTATTAATTATCATTTTTATTTTATCCTGTAATTTAGGATTTTGAAGTTTTTCTTCTATTGTTAAAACATTAATTTCCTGCTTTAAAAACTTTAATTGATTCTTTTTTCTAAAAAGATTTTCTTTTATAGTATTTAATACTTTTGAAAATGGTTCCATTATGAATTGAAAATTTATTTGATTATTTTCATAAGTTCCTTTTAATCCTTTAGAATCTATATGATAGATAGGATAAAGTTTTTTCAAAAAAGGAGTTCCAAGTATAATTTGATTTGTAATGTTTTTAACTAATAAAAAACTTTCTAGAATACAAACCTTATTTTTACAAATATATGCTTTAGGGAGTTTAAACTGGATATCTAATTTTTCCCCTCCAACATGCCTTAAACTATGAGTAGTTTTTTGAAAATATTTTGTAGGTATTATTCCTTCCTGTATTACACTTATATCTGCACCACTATCTATTAATGCAGTTAATTCAATTTGAAAATTATTATCTATCAAAAGTATAATTTTTGTATACCACTTTTGAGTGGTAATAATATCTAAAGATCCTAAAAATTGATCCTCCCCATCTGGTGGTTTTTCTTCCTGAAAAGATATAATTTCTTTTCCTTTTCCCATTACTTCTAATTTAGAAATTCTTTCTTCAAAACTAATATTTTCCATTTTAAGAAATTCTTTTTGAAGAATTCTCACTTCATTATTTAAATCATTTATTGAAGTATTTGAGGTTAAACTATTATTCCTCTCTTTCATTAATTTTTGAACTTCTAACATAGAATACGGATCATTATGAATTTTATTTTTAAAATCATTATTGTTATTCCTACTACTTGAAGGAAGATCTTGAATATCATCAATTATTTTTGATCTTAGATCAGAATCTTTAATATGCTTTAAAAATTCTAACACACTATTATCTGTTAAAACATTTATATTCATATCTTTAAATTGAGACATAATTTTATAAAATTCTTCATTTTTAGAATTGTCATCCATTTTTTTTAAACAAGAGCCTTTGAGACTACAAGCACAATTTTCATTATCTGAATCTGATTCATTTGATAAATCATTTTCAGAGAAATTCATTTCATATTCATTATCTGATTCAGAACTAGAACTTGTTTCTAATAATATTTTAGATATTTTATCTTTTATATCATTATCTAGTTCTAAAGAACTTATTTTCCTTTTTAATTTGCATTTATTTGCATAATGATCTATTTTTCCACATTTAAAACATTTAATGTCTTTTTTATCTTTTTTCTTAGCAATTCTATCATTTTTTCTTTCTAATTTATTTTCTCTTTTCTTTTAGAATATTTTTTCTTTCTGAAAATTTTTTCAGGCTTATCCTTCTTATAAGATTTTTTATTTGGAAATGGAATTTCCATTCCAAATTGACTACAAAAATGTCCTAATTGACTCCTTTCTATCAATCTTTGACTCTTAATTTGTTGATTTAATTTTATTTCATTACATAATGATAAACCTTCTTGCACACAAGTTGCTATTAGTCTACCATATGTATAATCATTATAAGGGATTGTAATCTATCTTTTCTTAGGGCTTTTCTTACCCTTTTAGCAAATAAGCTTGGAAGACTATCTATGAATTTTGACTTCCAATGACTACTATTACTTTCAGGCAGTTCCATGACTCTATTAAGGAATGCATCTTTATACCATCTAAATTCAGATAGTGTTTTACACCTAAGATTTTGAAGCAAAGTACGAATATTTTCACTATTATCTGAAATTCTACCCGTAAAATGTTCAAGAATAGTAACTATTAATGTATAGACAGCATTTTCCACCAATTGGTTTCCTTCCTGTTTGACAGTTTTATAAACTTCTTCTTTATTTATAGGAGATAAATAATTATCCCACCAACCTTTTAATTGACCTGTAAAACCTACAACTATCATTTTTGCAATATTACTATCAGTATTACCATTCCCTTTACAAATAGTACTATACATTAACATCCTATGGACAATATTATAAATCTGTTTTTCTGTATAACCATCTATATTCCATTCATAAATATTTTTACTACTATAACTATTATTTTGAATATATTCTTGTTCTTCATGAAGAATATCCATCGGAGATGGTCTATTATAATAATTTATTCTTTGAGTTGGCCTATCTGCAAAATTTGTTTTACCATATATTCCTCCTATTTTATTTATTTCATCTTTTATTACATTTCTATATTATGGATTATTTTCAATGTGATCAAAAAATTGTTCTTCCATTGTATTTATATTTAATCCTTTAAATTTTTTATTGATTAATTCTTCTAAATCGGAAGAAATTGTTTTGAACTTAAAATTTTTTATTTCAGTAGGAGGCTGAAGATTCGGGGCCGCTATTACACCCTTATTTTCACTAGTACTAGCTCCTAGATTTCCTGTATCTTTTTCTATTAATTTATTTAATCTATCATGTAAAGACATTATGTGCTCACCTAAAACAATCAAATATACATTTGTATAATTATTTTGTTCAATAATTTTATTTATGTTTTTGACAGTAAGTGTCAAAGTATCTTCTTCAAATAATTTTGAAAAAGCAGTAAAACTCATAGATATCTTATCTTTTTGCATTGAAAAAGATCCTTGCGGAGGAAATTGATTTTTTAAAATATTACCATTAGGTAATCTATAATCTCTTTCAATTACAGAGATACATGGTTCAACATAATTATGAATAAACCATGGGACGAAAGGAAATAAAATAATTTTTTTCTCTAAGAATTTATAAAATTCATTTTGAAAATCATTTCTCTCATTAGGAGAGCATGACTGAAAAAACCACTTACGAAATAGTTCCCATCTAGGTAATAAGAACTCATTTCTTATCTTTTCCCTAGCTTTAGAACCTTTTTGAAAATCTATTTTTGTTATACTATTCATACTGAAAAATTCATTTCTGATTCGGTTATTTTCGATTCTTTTCTATTAGAAATATCATGAACAATATTATTTCTCTTTTTATATAATAAATGAACATGAGGGTTTTTCTCCTCACTAACAGGAATATGATCATCAGCAAAATTTCTAGGTGGAATATAATCAGAAATATAATTTCTAGCAGCATGATATGAAGTAGACGGATTATGACGGTTTATTCCATCACGTAATAATTCATCAGTTATTAAAGCATTATGATGGGTTATTCCATCACATAAAATACTGGAATTTAAATGACTATTATTTAAAGCAGTATGAAAAGAATTTAAAGAACTTTGGTGATTGTTCTCACCACTTGTATGTAATAATGTAAAGACAAGTTAGGATGATGTTTAGACACATCACCAATGTTAGAAACAGAGTTTCTATGAGAAACTGGAATATTATCATTAAAAGGAGAAATAAATGATCTTACAGAGCAAGATCTGGATATTCCTCAGTATTACTCATTTGAACATAAACATCTCCATCAGGAGTCTGTATTACATTTGAAATATTATGTTCATTTCGAGGTTCACTATTAGCGACCTTTGTCATCTTCCATTGTTGAGGAACTGGAATTTCATCCCATTTAATAGTCCTTCTCGTAGTAATATTTGATTTATCGAAATTTGTTTCTATCAGAATTGTCTCATTTAATTGTTTCTCATTTTCTTTCACTTTATAACATGGATTTAGAGTATATAACAGTTTATAATAAATCCTATAACATATACACATAATTTCTGTACCAGATTCATAATCATAACCTTCAGTTTTAATATTTAAAGTCAAGGCTTTACAAATATTTTTATCCGATAAAGATAATTGAAAATTTGGATAAACATTAAATAGACTGGACCATGAGCCAGACTGGATTGTATAACTCCATTTATAGATTTTCTCCAAATTTTATTTCTAACATCTCTTAAATTTGCTATAAAACTTTCTCGTAAATTATCCAGAGTTAATGGTTTAAAAGCAATTTGCACCAAACCAATATGTAAAAATTTATAATTAAAACGATATGAATCTAAATCTTCTTCATTAAGAAGTGTAATAATTGTATCCTCATCTTGGATAGCAAGAGATTGTTCAGTTGTTTTACAAATCTTCTATATTTTTACTATTATATTTAACAACAAATCTAATATAGAGTAGTTTATATTACTCTCTTTTTCTTCTTCTTATTATTATTTTACACTTACCATTCCATAAAATTTGAACTTATGACCTCCAGATTTCATAGCAACCACCAGCCCAACCCTCCCCTTACTACAATTTTCCTATATAAATCACTTTTGTAATAATATATATTTGCTTGTATAAAAGGGATATTTTTATTTAAGTGTTTGAAAAATATTTTTCAATATGTTTCATAACTAATGAGTAACATTTATATCTTCCTTCTTGAGAATTATAAATTATTTTATCGTATTATCATTTAATACAAATAGCATTGTAGTTTGTTAACATAATTTGAATTTAATAAATAATAAGTATAAATTAACAGACCACGTGTTTGAAGCTTTGATTATTTTATTTTTGATGCGAAAATATATAATTTATTTAAGGAAGAGCACCATTAAAATAAAATAAAACCAATGTATGATAAATACGTCTAAAAATAAGATAAAGAATATATTGTACAAAATTTTAAATATTGGAAATAATTTTTAAAAAAATACAGTATTCAATGTAAAAATAAATAATATTCCATAATAAAAATTAGAAGAAACAGATGAAATAACAAGGGAAATGTTACAACATTAAAAATTTAAAATTTAGGGGGAAAAGGAGGAATAGAATTACAGGAAGTGCGAAAAAATAGGGTGAACAAATTCAAGCGCCAAATCACGACTCGTCCTTCCCCTCCACGCTGAACCCTCCTCATTCGATTGCAATTCGCCGATTCAGACGTTCTCTTGCCGCCGCTCATCACCATCTCCGGACCGACCGACCGACCGACGACAACTTGTAAGTTACTTCTTCAGGTCTTTGTTCCTTGTTCTCTGTAGAGTGATGCAGGCGACGAATTTGATTCAGTTCAGCTTCCGTTTTCGTTCCCAAAATTTCTAAGCTTCCCGAAATTGTGGTTTAGGTGTTGTTAAGAATTGTTGTTTAAGTGTTGTTTGTGAATAATGTATGTCCAAATTTTCTGCTTAATTTAGTGGAAGATAGCAGCAAGTACAAAAGGGAACTGAGGGTAGTTGATACAATTGAAGATGGTCCCATTTTCTTCAAAACTTTGGATTTCTTGGCCTTCAAAAGCACTGCTACAACTACTGTGCTTTTAATTATTTCCTGACGTATTTGCATCTTCCTTCCTTCATTTTCTTGGCTTAAGATGGTTATGGCATTCATTAAATTATGAATGAATGTACAGAATGATTATTCTGGGATTTTTCAACTGTCCCATGTTGGACTAGGACAGTTCAGTTAGGTTGTTGTTGTTCAGTTTAGAGGGTATCTTTTCTTTTTCTCTTCTCTTATTTTCCCTTATATTCACGGTTCCTTTTCATTGCTATGGAAAAACAATAAAAATCACATGTAATTTGGTTTTGTTTAAGACCAAATGTATATAATCTTAATCTCTATCTCTCTATAATCTTAACCATACGAATATAAATTATTTTTTGTTTAATTTGTTTATGCTGATAAGGTGATTTAATATTGTTCTGTACAGACTATTTGCCAACTTTGTGTGCTTCCTATTAGAGAATAGTTTATTTTTTGCTGTCTATTCTCATTCATTGGTGGAAGATGGAACTTGGGAAACCAATTTTATAGCATTGCCTATTTTGAACATGTGATAAAGGAAATCCTATTCAGACTGATATAGTCAACGTGCCAATTTTGTATCTTGCTGATTTACTTTATGCTTCTCATATTTTTTGATCCTGACTATCACTTGCTAATTAACCAGTAAAACTTGATAATAGCTTTTGCTTTAGAACCAGCCCTTCATTGTTTTTGTGTTTTTTCAGTCTACTGTTTACTTTTATGGAGTAGTAATTGGAATCCCCATTATATATATAACTTTCTGTGCCGTTCATGTTTTCAAAGTGGAAAACTTGCTTGCCTTGGTTTTGACCTATCCAGAATGCTTCTTGCAGGTTAGGAGAAAAAATGTGTTCTTTTTGTCGTTGACATACAGATTGGAAAGCTCAGTTCTATGCCAACATCTAATGTACGGCTGACATTTGAGGAGAACATTTATTGAAAATCAATGGAAATAATCGATTTGTAATTGCTCTTGCTATTTTTTTGTTGCAATGCATCATGCCCTTTATATCCCAATGGATAGAGTTGTTTGATTAGAAGATTGTTCATCTTAAGTCTGATTCCTTTATCTGACAAATGCTTTATAATCAGATGGTGGAAGATGATTCCCTTTCTAAGTAAGGAGGATGTAGTTCAGGAAATCACTTGATTTGCTATACCAAGGTTCTTTTCTTTTCTTTACACCTGATTCTTTGTCTAATTTATTGTTGTCTTCGAAAATCTGTTACTTCAATAGTATTCGTGTGCATGTTAATGCTTGCTCGCCTTGCCAAAGCACCAGCTACTGCGTTTACTTCTCTAAATTATCCTTGCTTCAGTTTATTTTTCTCCCTTTTGCATTTGCATGTTTGTATTTTTCCTACTCTTTACTTGGGTTGAAACACTTTTCTTGGGTTGAACTGCTTATTACACTTTTCTTTCAAGTGCTTATTCTGTTTCATGCACCATTAAACATGGTTTATATTTTGATCTTAGGGAACTGGGGAAGTGATGATTTAATACCAAATTGAAATATGAATTGCCTCTTAGGTTTCTGCTAATCACATATGCTACACATTATACCCTCGACAATATGAATGCGATTCTGTATGTGTTCATATGAATAGAATCTTTCCACAACACCATTTTGTTGTGGTGTGTATGCACATGATTTTTTATGAAAGATGCCAAGTTTAGAGAAAAGAGATTGACATTGGCTATTGTAAATTCTGTTTCATTGTCAGTTCTTAGGACTTTGATAAAAGCAGAATATTGTGTTTTAATCCTGGATATAAAGTTTTCAGGCTCTCCCTCTTTGGTTGGTGACAGAATTTCGAATTCTGATGATGGAGGAGGGCGTAAACTATCGGACAGTATACGATTTGGTGATACCATATCTTACTGACACTGGTGATAGAGCCGCAGCATCTCTGGTGTGCAGTGGGTGGAACAAAACCGACTGTGAAACCCGGAAGAACGCAACAGTGGGGCTCTGCTACACCGTTAGTCCCAGTCAGGTGTTCAGGAGATTTCCATTCCTACACTCGCTGAAGGTCAAGGGGAAGCCCCATCTTACAAGCTATGGTTTGATTCCAGGGGATTGGGGAGGGTATGCAACTCCCTGGGTCGAGGAAATTGCAAGGATGAGTGAAAAAGTAAAATTCTTTCCGTTGAAGTCTCTTCATCTACGAAGGATGGTCGTGACCGATGGAGATCTTGAGAATCTTGCCCAGAGCAGGGGTAAAATTCTTGAAGAGCTGAAGCTTTGCAAGTGCTCTGGATTTTCTACGGATGGACTTCTCCATGTCACTCGTTGTAGGTAATATTACCTCAAACAATACATCTGTGATAATTTTCCTCACGTTTGTCTAGTATTAAAGCTGATTAAAAATGGAAGAAAATCAGGACAGTTCAAGTTGAAAAAAGAGCTGAAATTTTCTTCTTGCGCCTCAAAGATGTAAATATTAGTTTTTCATTGTAGAAAAAATGTTGTCTTCCTTTTCTCCCAAAAATTTTAGGATTGCAGTTTTCATTGCATTTCATTATGGATTGTGTACAGTGTAGCCAGGAATCAGTTGTATGCCTGCCTTGGTGAGTTGCTTTCATGTTTTTCAGCTGAAGCTATACGGATTTTTAATGTTCTTTTTTCCCTTGACCTTTGTGTATTTGCAGGAGTTTAACAACCTTGTCTCTAGAGCTGAGCGACATAACCGATAATGATGGCCAGTGGCTTCATGAGATAGCATTGAACCATACTGCCCTTAAAAGGTTAAACTTTTACTTCACATACCTTTTCAAAATCGATGTCCAAGACCTTGAACTGATTGCTCGTAGATGTCCTTTGATCTCATTAAAGGTCAGTGATATTGATCTTCTGACTCTTACTGGTTTCTTCAAAGCTGCACTTTCTCTTGAAGAGTTTGCTGGTGGAGATTACAACTATAAATCAAGAAATGCTGGTGAACTAAATGAGCAAGTAGAAACATACAGTGTTGTGTCATTTCTCCAAAACTGTGCGACTTGGGTCTAAACTTTGTATTGAGTGGGGAAATGCTAGCTGCATTTCCCTTTGTTGATCGGCATAGGAAATTGGATCTTCTTTTTGTTCTTCTCAGCACAGAACACCATTGTCAACTGTTACGAAGGTGCTTCAACTTGGAAATTCTTGAGGTAAAATTTTATTAGTTTGTGTTTTAGTTTCTAAATATTCCCAAAAATTTAAGTTTATTGATTTTGACTGTACACGAAGGCTAGATATGATCCACATAGTCGACCCCTCAGTGGGTCAAATGCTTAGTTGTTGTGTTTTAGTTTCTGATCCATATAACTGACTTTACATAGCGGGATAAAGTCTTAAATTTGTTAGCATGATACTCATAATAATATATGTTTTGATAATGAGGGGGTTTTATTTATTTTATACCCAAATTATTAACTTATTTTATGTGTTTTGGCCTATGGTGCAGACAAAGATGATTATTGGCGATAGAGGGTTGAAAGTTCTTGGTCATTATTGCAAGAGATTGAGGAGACTCTGTATTGAAGCTCCTGTTACAGATTACTTAAATGATGAAAATGGTCATGTCACAGGGAGAGGATTAATTTCATTGGCGATGGGGTGCACTGAACTTCAGTACATAAAAGCATATGTTGTCGATATTACCAATAAAGCTCTTGTCTGTATAGGCAGAAACTTGCAGAAGTTGCAGTTCTTTCGCTTGGCACTCTGTGATCAAGAGCAAAAGATAACTGATCTTCCCCTTGATCAAGGGGTTCGTTCTCTATTGATTGGTTGCTCTGGACTGAGAAAGTTTGGGCTGCATCTTAGTGAAGAGGCCCTAACAAAGGCTGGTTTTGGTTTTATTGGCGCGCACAGTCCGAATATCACTTGGTTGTTTCTTGGTCGTGCAGGGGGATCAGATGATGGTCTTGATGCATTATCTAGAGGGTGTCCCAACCTTCAAAAGCTGGAATTGGTGGATTGTTATTTTAGCGAACGAGCTATTGCTGCTGCTGCATTACTTCTACGTTCTCTAAAGTACTTGCAAGTAAAAGGGTACAAAGTGTCACCTGTTAATGGGCAACATCTTTTAAGTATGTGTCGGCCATTCTGGAATATTGAACTGATTCCTTCAGGAAGACCTGTTGATGATATTACTGCTATAGACCCTGAAGCTCAAATTATCGCCTTCTACACAACAGCTGGACAGAGGACTGATTTTCCCCCATCGGTGGTCCCTTTCTTACCCGTTGCTGCGGTTGATGTTTGATAACTCCGAAAGATTTTGATAGTCTTTTTTTCATAGTTTGTTTTAGGTTTTTCCTTCCCCATTAGAGGGGAAGTATGTCCACCGTTGGCTGTCTCAATACACTCACTTTCTTGTATATAACTTTGCTTTGGTTGCCTTAATGCAAAACTCCTTTTGGATTGACAAACTTAGCTACGTTCTAAAATGTATCTTTCGAGAATACTACTAATACAGTTTCCAGCCCTACTTTTTTGACGTTATTGCAGTAAATTTGTGTCTAAACCTAATAACTTAATTTGTTCTGAAAGGTGTTGAAGCATCATTTCAAAAATTTGAAGTTTATGTCACGCTTATTGCTTGAAATTAGTTAAACCAATGCACAAAATAGAGAAGGGAGGAAAAAGAAGAATGAACAGAAAGTGAAGTAGTAGGATATAACGGAGAGTAGAGTTGGAAGAAAGAGTGAGAGAAAGGAGGAGAGATTATATTGATGAGAGAGGTACAACCTTCAACATACATGATCCTCGTACAAAGATTACATAAGCTATTTATAACTTATGTAGATTGGCAACAAAATAAACGAAATGCAGTAACATGACACCAAAACTGCGCACCGTTAAGGGACAAGGTGTTGGAAAATCTTAATTAAACCAAATTTAATTAATTAAGAAATTATATTTGTAGTAGGATTTATTATTTTTAGTTGTATCCTATTTGTAAGGTTTAAGGAAATGATGATTCTTCATTGATGAGGAGTACAGGTATTTATAATACAAGAGAAGCTGAAATGAGAATCTAATCCTACCAAATCTGCAGCAATCGTAGACACATTTTGAGTAAAAGATATCAATAGATAGCTAAACTCTTGTTACAACAACTAAGAGATAATACCAAGTCATGTAGACTAAGTCATAGTTTTATCTTCAACATGCTCTCGCAAGATGGACCGCCTATCAGAAAGGCCAATCTTGGATATCAGCATTTCAAACCGAGAGCCAGCCAAAGGCTTTGTGAGAAAGTCAACAAGTTGGTAGCCCGATGGGACATGAGTGGCACTCATAGTACCTTTTTGAACTTGTTCACGAATGAAGTAATAGGCAAGTGCTAGATGCTTCATTTGGGAATGAAAAACAGGATTAGCACTGAGATGTTTAGCACCTAAGTTGTCACAGTAAATGACCGGAGTATTAGTGAGCTGAATACCAAGCTCGCCAAGGAGGATTTGAATCCACATGAGTTCAGCAGTGGTTGAGGCAATAGCTTTGTACTCAGGTTCCGTAGAGGACTAGGCAACAGACTTTTGTTTCTTAGAGCTCCAAGTAATCGGTGTTTGACCAAGAAAAACTATGTGACCCATCGTGGAAGTGTAGTCATCCTTGTTTCCTGGCCAATCAGCATCTGAGAAAGCATTCAAATTAAGATGGGTGTAGCCTTTCTCAAGAGTTCCACACAGGTAACGAAGGAGCCGTTTAAGGGCAGCCCAATGAGTGGTTCGCGGCTTGTGCATAAACTGAGATAGCTTATTGACAACAAAAGCAACATCAGGCCGAGTGAACATGAGATATTGGAGACTCCCAGTTGCCGCTCTATAATCTGTAGGAGTGTCCAGTAACTCTCCAGAAGTAACAGTTAAAGCACTGTTGACCACCATGGGAGTTGGACCTGGCTTAGTGTTAGACCTTTTTTAGGAGACTAAGAATATTTCCCCGTGTTAAGTGTAATGTGATGTATTTTCGTTGTTAGAAGTTCATTGTGTAATAGTTAGATGTTCTTTTGGGAAGAACATTAGACTGTTAGGGAAAATAGTAGGCTTTAGACAAGTTTACTGATTTTTCGCATGTTGTACTCCTGGTCGGGCACTTCTGGGTTTGTTGCTCCAGCTCGATGAAGGAAAAGACATGGTCCGGCCTCGATGATGGAAATGCATGGATTTGGCTCGAACCTTGGCTGAAGAACTAGCCGTTGGGGCAAGCTAATGGGCGCTAAGTGTAAGTGGGTTGCATTTGGTGCGGGATGGCTCAAGTGGTGTGAGTCACGGTGCGGCGGTTGGGCGCGGAGCGCCAGGAAACTCGGTGGACCTATGGTGCACAACTAAGGCAATGGGTTCGCTGCAACAGTTGTGGGCAGAAGAACTGGTGAGCGGCTGTGATAGTTTTACCACGATCGTGGCCCCGAAAAGCGGGGGTCGCGCGGGTCGTGGGGGAATGGTGCGCGCAGCTGCGCACGGAAGTTACTTGCCCACAGTTTGTAGCAGTTGTGAGCCTAGGTGGTTGGGCCTGTCAACCACGTGAATTAGCTATAAATTGCTAAGTAGAGCTAGGGACTCGGGGACAAGATTGTGGGATAGACATCCGTAGCTTGCTAGTTACCTTTGGGAGATTAGACTAAGAACTTAGTCGAGGTAGGCTAGTTTTTGGGAAATTAGCCTAGGTGTGTGCTTGGTGCACGAGCCTTCTGCGAGTTGGCGTGGCCTTAGATTAGGCATGAGAATCCTTTGTAATTTGTTCATAGTGTTGGCAATAAAATACTTGGGATTGGGGCAGACTGCCCAAAACTTGTGTGGCTGTGCTGCGGGGCGAAAACCTCAGCGTGTGTGTGTGCGTGATCGCGGAGTGGGCTATGGGATCGCACGTGGGCGTAGAGTTATTTCGTAACTTTGTGCTGTGTTTGGGCTGGTTAGGTGAGGGACCTAACGCTATCGCGTCCTTTTTCCTTAGGGAGTGAAAAAGGGTGTGACACTTAGCATGGTGCATATTCCTTCGTTCCAGTAGATCAACAATTTATTTTTTCTGACTGAGGAAAAGACCTTGAGAGGTAGGTGTGACTTCCACACCTAAGAAATAAGAGAGTGCTCCAAGGTGTTTCAAGGACAACCTGCTAGCCTAACTTTTAATGAAAGCATTCACATACACAATGAGATAAATAGGTGAAGTGGAATGATGCATGATAAATAAGGAAGCATCAGCAACTGATCTTTTGAAACTTGAACCAAGAAGAAAATTGGCTAGCTATGTGTACCATGCTCGAGGAGCCTATTTGAGCCCATAAATTGCCTTGCTCAATTTGCAAACATGAGTAGGAAAGGTAGCGTCCACAAAACCTGGGGGTTGTAACATATATACCTCCTCATTGGGTGGACCAATAAGGAATACATTGTTAATGTCAAGTTGCCGAAGGTGCCATTTCTTTGTAACTGCAAGACTAAGAAGAGTACGGATAGTGGCTAGTTTTATAACTTAACTGAAGGTTTCCGTATAATCAATACCTGGGCGTTGTTGGAACCCCTTTACAACAAGACAAGCACAATAACTTTCTATACTTCCATCAGGTTTGTATTTGATACGGAAGATCCACTTGCATTTGACAAGATTGCGTTGATCATCGGGAGACACCACGTCCCATGTACCAAGCTTATGTAAAGCTATGATTTCTGCAAGCATTGCTTGCCGCTAGAGTGGATCCTTAAGGGCTTGGGCTACAATAGCAGGTTCGGTTGGTTAAGCTTGTAGAGTTGTATGAAGACAGTTGGTCTGGTTGCGAGTTGTGGGGTGTGGCTGAGGATGAGGTAGGATGGGCAGATGAGGTGTTTGGAGCTGGGGTAGTGGTTCGTGCAGTGTTGTGAGAACTATGGGCGGGTACTGACTGAATGATTAGCAGCGATAAGGGGCACCAATGGTCCGCTTTAGGTACGGGAGTAGTACGAGTGCGAAGGCTAAGACAAGTATAAGGAAATTCAGTTTCTATTAACCGAACGTGCCTAGACGTGTAGATTTTGTAGTTGGTAGGATCTAGACAGTAATAGGCACTTTGAGTCTTAGAGTACCCGATGAAGATGCAGGGAATAGACTTGGGATCCAATTTGCGTGTGGAATAAGGTCGTAGCCAAGGATAACACAGACACCCGAAACTTCTTAACTTGATGTAATTTGGAAGCGTACCGAAGAAATGGTGATAGGGGGATGAGTGTGAGGGAGTGGGAGTGGGAAGCCTATTGATGAGGTAGGCGGCTGTGGCTAAAGAATGAGACCAAAACTGAAGGGGAAGTTAAGCATGGGCAAGGAGAGATAGACATGTTTCTATGATATGGCGATGTCATCGTTCGGCATATCCATTATGTTCAAGAGTATGAGGTGGAGAAGTGAGATGAGAACACCTCAATGGTGAGAAAATATGCTAAAGTTTGATATTCCCCCCATTATCTAAAGATAGGACTTTGATATATTTTTTTCAAAATATTTTTCCACTAAAGCTTTGAATCTAATAAACACTGCTTTGGTATCAGATTTATTTTTCAGAGGATATAACCAAATATATTTTGTTAAGTGGTCAACAAAAATAACATAATATTTGAAACCCAGCATGAGAGTATACTGGAGAGGTCTATAGATCAGTGTAATAGATCAAGGGGAGCACTAGATGTCAAAGTTCATTAATTAAATGGGAGCTTATGACTTTTGTTACAATGACATGAATTGCAAACATGAAGCCGAAATTGTGAAACTATGCTTTTGAAGATAGACAACGCAGGATGGCCAAGGCGATGATGCCAGTCTATAGCTGATGCTTTAACACTAGAAAAGGGTAAAACAGGTGCAGGAGATGGCCACTCATAAATTTCATGCCTAGTTGGACCCTGAATGAGTTGTGCCCCCGTTAGTCGATCCTTCACAACAAAAGAATTAGAAGTGAATTCAATGATGAGATTATTTCCTGAGCAAAGTTGTGAAATAGAAAGAATATTTCGTGTCATAGAGGGTGCACATAAAACATTAGACAAGCACAAAGATTTAGAAGAGGAGGTAGGAATTAAGAGTGAACCAATGTGAGTGATAGGGACACCCGTGCGTCTCCAATGACAATCTCTTCTGTGCCATCGTAAGGATGATGGAGGGAGAGGTTGGATAGGTCATGAGTAATGTTGATGAGGTCAATCTTGTCAGCTTTCTCGACCAGCAGGTCTATTGGATTCCACCAACGCATACACCATCCCTAGTGGACCGGCCCAGTCAGCAAACATCCCCCACAAACCGGCCCAGCTATAAGAAGGCTCTGTTCAGGCCACAAATCGCGACTCAAACCCGCCAATCGCAGGCAATCGCCGTGGCCCATCGCAGCCCTCGCCACACATCGGATCCGCGCGCAATGGCCGGTTTGTGATCCAAATCGCAAGTCAAACCATAACCCGAGAAGGGATTGGCAATTGCATGTTTTCCATTTCCTTTTCTAGTTTGTATTGTAATTTAAGTCAAGTTTCCAAAACTGTTTACAATTTGACTTAATTATTAGTTTCCTATTCCGTTTTAGTAGTTTATTTCTTTTACAACTTGAATTTGGATTTTCTCTTCAAGATCCCAAATTCAAACTTCCTTTTAAATTTTAATTTCGTGTGTATTTTCGGATCTCTATAGAATGAGATAACCAAAATTACACTTGCCAAATTCATGCTCTTTTTTCTTTTGGTTTGTAAAAGGTTTCCAACTCTTGATTGGATTCCTTTTAATTGTTTCCTATTTCTATTTCTTGTAGAATTTGACTACCCCTCTTCTTATAAATAGGGGTAGCTGAATTCATAATAATTCAGAATTCTTTGGTTAAAATTGTGAGGTTAATCCTTTACTTTTAGAATTCTCATCGTGTTTAATTTTTGAGCTTGTGTATTCTCATGTATTGATAATTCTACAAGTTTCGAACTTAGAAGAATTTATGTTACTTGCTCCGCCTAGATTTTTGTTTGTTCATCTCTTAATTATTCTAGTTAATTTAAGAATAAAAGTACAGTAAAACCTCTATAATAATAACCTTGGGACCATGAAATTTTATTAATTTAGCGAGATATTATTTAATCGATAAATTAATAATTTATTAATTTAAAGAGTGTTTTCGATCTCCGTAAATAAATATCTAGATAAATAAAATATGTACAAGTTAATTGTATCTACTAGTTTATTATATTAATAGGTAATAATATAAATTTCAAATTTTCAATGTACAAATTAATTGTATCTATAAGTTCATTGTACATGAAAATTAAAAACATCTGTTCATTGTACATTAGAACTAAAAACATTCATGGGTTTATTGTACATCAAAAATTTTTGTTGTAGTTCGAGAGTTCAACACCGGAACTTTTAGATGCAGTTAGAAAAGTTAGAGATGAAATTTATTTAGATTTAAAATTTAAGAAGAAATAAACAACAATGTATTCTTATTTAAAAAAAGTATCATAGTTATATTTATAATTTACAAGGATTATTAATTTATGATGTTGGCAGGACTATATATTTATAAAAGGATCTTTCTAAAAATTATTATCTTATTATTTTATTAAAATTTGTAATTTTTTGTACTGCCCGAGTCGGGACCGGGGAAAAGTATTATCTTAGAGAGAGTATTAATTTATAGGGGTTCTATTGTAGCTAGTCTCACTTAAATTAGCTAAGGGTTTCGAGTTTCTCAAGAGAGTAAGTTTGTGACCTTCAATTTTCGACTTTCCTTGGCAAAGTCTTCCGCAACGTGAGGCGTTTCACGACAACTCACATCAATTTTGGTATCAGAGCCACATAGAGCTTGTTGGTAGGAGAGAAACCGTAATAACACAGTTTAACTCAAAAGGTGTTTTCTTTCTCTTTAATTTTCTTGATCGAAAAGTTGTATGGTATCTCAATTTTTGTATCTTACATGCACTACAAGAAAAGTGACCTTTTGCGACAGATTTACATGCGACATTGCATTAAGTGTCGTGAATATACCACACTTACAAATTTGTGTCTTATATTTGCGACATCTTTGGGCCATTTAATTATTATGTTGCACTTTTGTGACATAGATTCGACACTTTTTTTTGTCTCAAAATTGCGACAAATTATTTGCGACACTTCAATAAAAAGCCAAAATTAGACAACATAATTATAATTGTGCCGCAAAATTGGGGCACAATTGTGTCATATTATTAGCATGTCACAAATTAGCAGCATAATTTGCGTCATTTTAATTATTGAGTCACACTTTTGTGACATAGATTCGACACTTATTTTTTTGTCTCAAAATTGCGACAATTTATTTGCGACACTTCAATTAAATGCCAACATTAAACAACACAATTATAATTTTGCCGCAAACTTGGGGCACAATTGCGTCGTAAACGTCATAATTTGTGTAATTTTAATTTTATGACTTAAATTTGCAACAAAAGCTTTGCGACATTATCATAGATGCCATAAAGTAGCCACACTAATTTGTTTATGACGCAAAATTGGCTCACACTATAAGTATGTTACAAATTTGTGACAATTTTCGTTATTCAAATTAATTGTTACAAATTTCAAGACATTTTTTTTGAAACACTTAAAACAATAGAGAAATTTTTGATTAAGGGCGTAGGAAAAATAAAAATTATTAAAAATGACATAACATTTTTATATTTATTGTTATGGGCATTAAAATACTTTTAATACTTTTACAAAATTGTTAAATACTTGGTTATTGTCAGCTCTAGATAATGATGCTACCCTGCTATCTGGGGTTGCTTTCAATGTTTTATGGTTTTTAATGTTCCAAGAGCATAGGAGAACTGTGCACACCAGCATGCTACTTCTCTTTTGTCCATGATGTACTATGTTTTTTCAGTCTAATAAAGTGCAGTTTTATCCACAAAAAAAAAAAAAAAAAACCACCCATTCATCTTCTAAAGTTGCTATAATGTTGAAAGCAAGGCCTAAGAAATATTAAGGGTCTGTTCTGTTCTTTTAGGAAGGTTTGAGTTTTGGTTTTGGAAAAATAGTTTTATAATGTAAAAAGTGTATTGAAAATGTAAAAAGGTATAACTGAATTGTAAAAACCTGTATTATAAATGATAAAAACTAGTTATAATATATTAAATTTACTGTTGAAACCAAAACCAAAACTTAAAGAACATGCCCCATTCAACAAAAAGAGATTGAAATTGAAGAGGCGGACTATGCACACCAGCAAGCCACTTCTCTTTTGTCCATTATGTACTAAAATTTTCAATCTAATAAAGTGCAGTTTTATCTATAAAAAAATTACCACACATTCATCTCCTAAATCTTCTAAAGTTGGAAAAATCTGAAACTTTCACATTCATACATATATGGTACATATTTGCTGCTCTTATAGTACATATATTGTACTAGCTTTAGCATTAAGAGTTGGAGGAATTATGAAGGCTCATAAATAATTCCAAACATGCTCAATAAAATTAAGCAACTAAGACCACTAGGAGTCTTAATATAGTATATCATGAAACCATTTAAAAGCACTAATCCATAGGGTTAGGTGAAGTCAGAGTTGTTTCAAAGGTCAGACTTGTCAAGATCAACGAAATTATGGATGCTCCACTACTCTGAAATCCTCTTTGATGGTTCTTAATGCAACATTTCCTACATAAAATGGAATGAAGTTCTAAAACTTAGATATAAACATGGTTTAGACATGATGTAGTTAGTGACTAAAAAAGTGAAACGAAGTTCTCAAACTTACAGCTAATAGGTCTGGCCCTTTCTTATCTTAATTAGGAACAACAGATGAAACTTGTTGAGGGCTCCATTGAGGAAACTCATGCCAGTTTGGCAATTTGCCCAATCCAGGCAATACATCTTGATTCGAAGTACCTAATAATCTAAGCAACAGAAGTATAATTAACACTAAACCTTAATGTAACCCAAAATAAAAGCAGTGAAGTGGGGGATAATTAATCAAATTAAACATGAAAATGTGTAGCAGTTGTTGCAAAACAAAATCCCTAAGCAAAAGGGCTTGTTTAGTGACAATCTTAAGCGTAATTGTCTTACGGTCCATCACAATATTGTTAGGATTCAGATTACCAACAACATCAAAAGATTCACTCCTTACTGTACTTTACAACTAAAACTACAAGTCTATTTACCGTGCATATGGCAGAAAGCAACTCCCTTACAAAGCTGATACATCAACCTCTGTATCAAATATCCAGAATCACAGGCCATGTTAATTAAAATTTCTGAACCAAGAAGTAATGAAAGCACTAAAACAGACATTAAACTTGTAACTATATGGGCCATAATATAGGAAAATTAAAAACAAATCAGAATATGTACAAACCTTGATTGTCTATGGAGGAATATCTCCAATCTAATAGTAATACTTGTGGTCATGAAGTCGGGTCATTTTTAAGGCAACAATTTTCTCGGTCGCCTTCTCTGTTGCTTTGAAAACTTTATCATAAGTCCCTTCTCCAACTAAGCAAGCAAAACAAGCCACTTAGTCAATTGTCAATACTTTTAAAATCTCACAAATTTATATAGATTCTCAACTGTTAAAATTCAGCAAATATAGTATTCAAATTTTCTTTTTACGTGACGACATGCATGAAAGAATGTCATGCAAGATAATTGAGTTTTTTCTTTACTTTTTTGCTAAAATCATAATAGAGGTATATAAAGTAGTCTTCCCAGAAAAATTTGAAGTTTAGAATAACAAAAGGCAATCCTATTCCTCGGCATGAGTTTGAAACATAGATCTCCACAACCTGCTTAGACTATTTATTACTGTAATAGACACAAATACACAATTTTTGTAGTTTAAGGAACAAAAATAAGAGTGAGAACTGAGAACTCCCAGTCAAGACAGAAGATGCAGTACAACCTTTTTTCTCAAGATAGTAACAGCAATGGTGTTTTCTCTACAGTAACAGCAATAGTCAATTACAAAAACATGAACAGAACAAGAAAAGCCCCAAAATAAGGTTGGAGAAATTCCAAAGCCACTCAGTTTCAATTAACATACTTGCTTTAAATCAGGTGAATAAGATCATCTCAGTGAACCAAGTCAAGACATAAATTTGCTTTCCCTGATAATTCTGATGGATTCTATTGAACCATACAAGTAGAATTCCAGTGAATCCAAAATTACTAATGGAACATATCAAAAATTCACACAGAATGAATCCATACAAAATAAGGCCATCAAAATAAGAAAAAGGGTCAGCTTTAAGCAAATGACTATTTTTTGCAGGAAAAATCAATTTGCTTAATGAATGACAAGATGCAGTAAATATGCAAGAAGTCCAAAAACAACATACCTCATATAAAGATGGTGGAACTAATGTTTGTTATGGATCATAAAGTGTGACAAGTGCTTCAAAACCAAGATTTTCCAGCGACAGACATCAAACCTAAATGGGACTGCACCTAACAACACACTTTAATAACAAGACTTCAGTGGTTGAACATGGATAATCCTTTAAATGACAAGAACTACAAAAATATGACATCACCAATCAAGTGTCACCACAGCTAGTGCATATCCAGAATGCGCACTTGAAACCTTGCAACTTTAGCTTCCAAAGCTTCAAGAGAAGGATAAATGCTTCATCTGCCAATGCTTAATAAAAGGAAAATTAAAAAGGATAGAAGCGCATATTGACCTATGAGTACAAGGAAAGAAACGTAAAGCAAAAAAAGGAAAAAGATAGCATATAGAATGCAAGAATCCAAAGAGAGAAACATCATTGGTTTTTAACTTAATAGAACAATATACAATTTAGTAGAGTATCTGCATTTTTCCTTCTTTTTTTTTCTTTAAATGAAACCTGGTACATGGATAGAACATATAACTAAGCATACTAAAAATACTGCAGAGAAGGTTCAAGAAGAAATGGAAGCAGTACGGTGCTAAAAATAGAAAAACTATTCAAACATTAAATGACTATGTAAATTTGTAATCAGTAGTTCAGCTATTAAAGTTTTTCCAATCTCTGCATATGAATTATAAAACATAGCAGTAAAAACAAATCAGTTCTGCTATAGTAACCCTGATGTAGATCCTATCTCCATCAAGCCTCAACAAGAACCTAAGCAACACATGACTCGTCTTCAAACAAAGAAATTGAAGGAAGCAATTAATGGATACGTTGATCAAGCACTAGAGGACCGCAAGGTGGAAGAAGCAAAACCGTGGGTGACCATGATCACCATGAACAATCAATTTCAACCATCAAATCTCACATTGGGACTACATTCTCGGTCAAGTGAAAGGATAGGAGGTCAATCTACCTTTGATCACAAATGGAAAGGTCAAAATGCATTTAAGGAGAAGTTGGAGGGCAAGATGCCAATTTGAGGGAAACCTTATTTGAAAATTCAAAGGTGGAAGATATATAATTCTTGGCCAATAATCAAATCCACCAAAACATGGCAGCCAACTAATGATTTTCGGCCATGAAGAATCAAAGCCATAAAACATGGCTGAAAATGAAACCCACCCACAAAACATGAAGAATCAATCCCACTACTTTAAGTATTATATTGTATTTCTTTATTTGGTGTGAACTTTAGCTTTGTATTTCTTTATTTAATGTGTACTTTAGCTTTGTTGGACTTATTCTTGCTGGCCTTCTATATAATGTGGTTGAAACTATAAGGAATCATGAACCTACATGAAAATTCAATCCAAATTTGAGAGCTTCTCAACTTCAATTCCAACTCCTTGGTGGTTTTGGTCATCATTGCACACTTGTGGGCATTGGTAAGAAGTTTACAAGTCTTCTTTTGAGTATTAGAAGTCTTGGTTAGCTTGGTTAATTTCAAGGTTTTGTAAGTAGCTAGGTGAATTTAATGACATATGTTCATTAGGGGTGCCTAGTCTAGATTCGATCTTGTATTGCCTTCGATAATACTCTTTGTTTCCATTCTCTATCTCTCCATCATTGTATCAATCTTGTTGTATTTTTGATAATCTATATGTGAAGTGTTTTCTTGTGTTCATCACTTTGCAAATCCATGATTATCATTGTTCCATTCACTAAACAACACCGAACTAGAGCTTGAATTCTCCAACTGTGTTGTATGCTCACTAAACCAATCTTGGGAACTTATTCAATTGCTTAAGAAATCTAAATCAACTTGGTATCAGAGCCAGGTTCTTGGTTTTGTGAGCTTTGAATCGTTTTCTTGGTCAAACAATTGAAATCACCTCAAAAACTCGAAAACCATAGTTTCTGTTTCATTGTTTTCAATTTCAAGAAAGTTGTGTTGTTTTGTGTTGTCTATATCTCTGTCATTTGACGTTTGTTTTGTACCAAATCATACACCATTCTTTTCCTTTTTGAGTCTAGTTTCCAACCATGTATGCCATGCAATTTTATTGTTAGCCTAAGGTGTTTAAAATCACGTTTGACTCAACACTGTCTCTGTTTTGGTATTCTGGCCAGAAACTTCTGGTTGTGTGTGCTGTTTTGTTTTGACCATATCTCACTCATTTCAAATCTAAATTGAGTGATTCCAATTGCTATGGATTCCTCTATGAGTCTAGTTTCCAGGCATGTAATTATTGATTGCTAATTCGTTGTTAAAAAAAAAAGTTAATTTTGTTGCAAGCAAACTGGTACAGTGTGTTCTTATTGCTGGCAGATTCTGTCAATTTGTGATACTGTTTTGTTTTGATCATAACTCGGTCGTTTCAACTTGGAATTGAGTGATTCCAAATTGCTTGAACTCCTCTTTCATAGTAGTTTCCATATAGGTAAGCCTTGTTTCTTGATTCTTTCCAGATCCATACATTTTATTCTTGAAAGTCACTGTATTATTTATACCCCCCTGTTTGACAGATTTGTTCTTGTACTTGTTGCTTCATATCTTGCTTGCATTTAAGGTGATCATACCCATTGCACAAGGTGTTGGATTGTTTGTTGAGATAGTAAGGGAGTGAACCTACCCCTCACAAATATTCTAAACCTTTCTTGAGTGTACATTGGTGAGTGTTGGGGAAGGGGTGACAATTGCGGGAGTGAGTTCTTCGAAAAATCCCTTCTTTTGTTTGCACTAATTTGCAGGTACAATGCCACCTCAAACGAGGCTTCAAGCTCAACAAGAACAGCAAGATGAGGCCTCTACGGCCCATGAGGAAGGAGGACAATTGGATGCTATAATGGGAATCTTAAGGGATCTTCAAGCAAGGATGGATACGATGGATGAACGCGTGACTCGCATGGAGACTAGGCGTAGTGATCATGGAGACCAAAATCAGCAAAGGCATGGTAACATGCACGATGAACCCCGTCGGAAGAATTATGATCGCCCAAGAAATCAAGTGGAGGATGGCAAGCTCAAGCAGGACATTCCGGTTTTCTATGGTCTCTCCAACCCGGAAGAATTCCTTGATTGGATGGATCAAGTAGATATGATTTTTCACAGCTTCACACTTATTCCGAGGAGTATCAAGTGAGGCTTGTGGTAGCTTCCCTTAGAGGTCACGCTTTGATTTGGTGGAAGGACTTGGTTCGTCGAGAAGGAAAGGTGGAGAACTACCGGTGGATTCTTGGTACCATTTGAAGCGTATTATGAAAACCTATTATGTGCCTAAGTCTTATTCCACTTTCCTTCGCCGAGAGCTTCAACATTTAAAGCAAGGAAGTAAGAGTGTGGGAGAATACTACCAATTGATTAAAAGGTTAATGCTTCGACTTAATCTTAATGAGGAGGAGGATATCACAGAGGCACGATTTGTAGAAGGATTGAACATGCAATTAAGGCACAAGGTGGAGTTGGAATCTTTTCGGGTTAGATCTTTGGAAGATTTATTCAAATATGCCGTGACCATTGAGCAGCAACTCAAGGAGGAGAGTATGTCGAAAGGAAGATACAAGACAACGTATCCGGTTTCCGGGATCAAGGCCCAATGCGCGCCCCTTTCCTACACCTTCCGCTCCGGGAGGAATTTTAGCTCGGTACCTTCGGTTTCTAATCCTTTGGTGTCTTCGGCAGCATCTAATTCAGCCTCAAATGCACATCATGGCCGCCCCGAACCAGCCGCACCTTCATCCATTTCTCGGCCTACACCTACCCGAAACAATGCAACAAACTCTAGCGAGCATGTTCCTCGGACTACTCGGGTGACAACTCGGCCAAACCATTGTTTCAAATGCAAAGGAATCGGCCACTATGCAAATGAATGTCCAAATCAAAGGGTCATGATTCTTGGGGATGATGGACTATGGCATGGTGAGGAAGATGAAGAGGAAACCATGGAAGAAGAGCATCCGGATACTTATCTTGGCTTTGAAGGAGAAGGAGAACCCGAGAGCACACCTATCCTTGCTCAAGACCACAACTTGGTGATTATGAGGGCTTTAAGTCTACAACCAAAGGTGGAGGATCATGAGGAGCAACGAACCAACATCTTCCATATGCAATGCAAGATCAAGGGCAAAATTTGTCTCGTCATCGTGGATGGAGGTAGTTGCACCAATGCCATAAGTCAAGACTTGGTATGTAAACTCAATCTTTCTCTTGTTAAGCATCCGACACCCTATAAATTGAAGTGGTTAGGTGATTTTGGTGAAATTAAAGTGTCTCATCAATGCATTGTGCCTATAGTGGTAGGAACATATGTTGATGATATTCTTTGTGATGTTGTACCCATGGATGCATGTCATGTTTTGCTAGGTCGACCATGGAATATGATACTTGTGCTATGCATGATGGTAGGAGTAATGAGTATATCTTGAAATGTAAGGGTAAGAGAATTCGTTTGAAGCCTCTTTCCCCTCATATTGTACACAAAGCTCATCATGTGTTGAAAGAAGAACGAGAGAAGAATAAAAGGCAAGAGAGTGAGTGTAAGAAGCCAAAAGAGAGTAGAGGGCAAGGGAAATTAAAAGAGGTGAGTGACAAGCCACAAGATGGTGAGAAAGAAAAAGGCATCTTGTTTACTTCCAAGAGGGAATTGGGTAGGACATTGGGTGATCACTCACCATTGGTGCTTCTCATGCACCCAAGTTTTTGTTTATCTTTATCTAATGCTAACTCAAGTTTGCCTAGTGTTGTGTCTTCGGTTTTGAAGGAATTTGCAGATGTTTTTCCCGAGGAGCTTCCACACGGCCTTCCACCACTTAGAGGCATAGAACATCAAATTGATTTGGTTCCGGGAGCTCCATTACCGAATAGGGCAGCCTACAAAGCAAATCCAACCGAGACTAGGGAGCTACAAAGACAAGTGGAAGAATTACTCCACAAAGGTTTGGTAAGGGAGTCATTGTCACCATGTGCCGTACCGGTCATTCTTGTACCTAAGAAAGATGGCACTTGGAGAATGTGTGTTGATTGTAGGGCCATTAACAAGATCACCATTCGGTATAGACATCCAATACCGAGGTTAGATGACTTGTTAGAGGACCTATGTGGAGCCACAATATTTTCAAATTTGATCTTGCTTCCGGTTATCACCAAATTCGCATGAAAGAAGGTGATGAGTGGAAGACGGCTTTCAAAACCAAATTTGGTTTGTATGAGTGGCTCGTGATGCCTTTTGGACTTACTAATGCACCATCTACTTTTATGAGACTCATGAATCATGTGCTTAGGAAGTTCATAGGACAATTTGTTGTTGTTTATTTTGATGACATTCTTGTGTTTAGTAAGAGTCTAGAAGAGCATACTAACCATTTATCTTTGGTTCTTTCATCATCAAGGGAAAACAAGCTCTATGCCAAGATGTCAAAGTGTATATTTTGTGAAGAAGAAGTTGTGTTTCTTGGCATTGTAGTAGGGAAACATGGAGTCAAAGTGGATGAAGAAAAGGTCAAGGTGATTCGAGAATGGCCAACTCCAACATCCATAACCGAGGTGAGATCTTTCCATGGCCTTGCTAGTTTCTATAGGAGGTTTGTGAAAGATTTCTCTACAATAGCCGCCCCTATGAGTTCATTAACTAAAAAGAATGCTAGGTTTGATTGGGGTAATGCACAACAACATGCTTTTGATACACTTAAGCACATTCTTACTCATGCACCTTTACTTGCTTTGCCAAATTTTGATAATACTTTTGAGGTAGAGTGTGATGCAAGCAAAGTAAGTATTGGAAGTGTTTTGATGCAAGGTTCTCGGCCCATAGCTTACTTTTTCGAGAAGCTCAATAATGCTCAATTGAATTATCCTACCTATGATAAAGAGTTGTATGCAATCATTAGGACACTTGAACATTGGCAACATTATCTTAGGCCTAAGGAATTCATCATACACACGGATCATGAAAGCATTAAATACTTGAATGGACAACAAAAACTAGATAAGAAGCATGCTAAGTGGAGTGCATTTCTTGAATCTTTTCCTTATGTGTTGAAATACAAGAAAGGGAAAGAAAATGTTGTAGCCGATGCTCTTTCTAGGAGGACTTCTTTACTTTCAATGTGTGATTCTAAATTTCTTGCTTTTAGCTTTATCAAAGATCTCTATGCCAAAGACAAGGAATTGGCCGAAATATTTTCATCTTGTGCAAAGGGAGCCTTTGGTAAGTTTTATTTATTTGATGGATATTGTTTAGGAATAACCAACTTTGTGTTCCTTCTTGTTCTTTTAGGGAATTACTTGTGAGGGAAGCACATTGTGGAGGTCTCATGGGACATTTTGGAGTTCTTAAAACACTAGACGTGCTCAAAGAACATTTTCATTGGCCACACATGCGCAAGGATGTGGAAAGGATATGCTCAACGTGCATCGAGTGTAGGCAAGCCAAATCAAAAGGGAATAATCATGGACTCTACACTCCACTCCCGGTTCCTTCTAAACCTTGGCTTGATTTATCTATGGATTTTGTGCTAGGACTACCTACATCTAGTAAAGGGAATGATAGCATTTTTGTTGTGGTAGATAGGTTTTCTAAAATGGCACATTTTATACAATGCAAAAAGACTAATGATGCATCTCATATAGCTAACATCTTTTTCGAAGAAATAGTTAAGTTGCATGGTCTTCCAAAAACTATTGTGAGTGATAGGGATCCCAAATTTTTGAGTTATTTTTGGAAGTCTCTTTGGCATAAGTTAGGAACTAAACTTTTGTTTTCTACTTCGGCTCATCCTCAAACGGATGGACAAACCGAAGTTGTGAATAGGACCCTAGGATCTTTACTACGGGCCCTTGTGCGAAGTCATAAGAAGGCTTGGGAAGAATTCCTACCCATAGCCGAGTTTGCTTATAATAGAACTACGCACCGTACTATTGAAATGTCTCCATTTGAATGTGTATATGGCTTTAATCCTTTAACACCTCTTGATTTATCTACTTCTTTGTGGCCACAAAAGGCAATCATAGGTGATGAAGGAAGCAAGAGAGGAGAATACATACGGCATATGCATCAAAAGATACATGATCTAATTGAAAGGAAAAATGAACACTATGCACAACAAGCCAACAAGGGCCGCAAGGAGAAGATTTACCGCCCGGTGATTGGGTTTGGGTGAATTTTCGGAAAATACGATTTCCAAATCAAAGGAAGTCGAAATTAGACCCAAGGGGGGATGGACCCTTTCAAGTGGTGGAACGAATCAACAATAACTCTTACGTTATTGATCTTCGGGTGAGTATAATGTAAGTACTACATTCAATGTAAGTGATTTGTCTCCTTTTGTTGTTATAGGTGAAGATCCGAATGAAGATACGGATTCTAGGAAGAATCCTTTCCAAGGGAGAGGGGATGATGTAGATCCTATCTCCATCAAGCCTCAACAAGAACCTAAGCAACACATGACTCGTCTTCAAACAAAGAAATTGAAGGAAGCAATTAATGGATACGTTGATCAAGCACTAGAGGACCGCAAGGTGGAAGAAGCAAAACCGTGGGTGACCATGATCACCATGAACAATCAATTTCAACCATCAAATCTCACATTGGGACTACATTCTCGGTCAAGTGAAAGGATAGGAAGTCAATCTACCTTTGATCACAAATGGAAAGGTCAAAATGCATTTAAGGAGAAGTTGGAGGGCAAGATGCCAATTTGAGGGAAACCTTATTTGAAAATTCAAAGGTGGAAGATATATAATTCTTGGCCAATAATCAAATCCACCAAAACATGGCAGCCAACTAATGATTTTCGGCCATGAAGAATCAAAGCCACAAAACATGGCTGAAAATGAAACCCACCCACAAAACATGAAGAATCAATCCCACTACTTTAAGTATTATATTGTATTTCTTTATTTGGTGTGAACTTTAGCTTTGTATTTCTTTATTTAATGTGTACTTTAGCTTTGTTGGACTTATTCTTGCTGGCCTTCTATATAATGTGGTTGAAACTACAAGGAATCATGAACCTACATGAAAATTCAATCCAAATTTGAGAGCTTCTCAATTCAATTCCAACTCCTTGGTGGTTTTGGTCATCATTGCACACTTGTGGGCATTGGTAAGAAGTTACAAGTCTTCTTTTGAGTATTAGAAGTCTTGGTTAGCTTGGTTAATTTCAAGGTTTTGTAAGTAGCTAGGTGAATTTAATGACATATGTTCATTAGGGGTGCCTAGTCTAGATTCGATCTTGTATTGCCTTCGATAATACTCTTTGTTTCCATTCTCTATCTCTCCATCATTGTATCAATCTTGTTGTATTTTTGATAATCTATATGTGAAGTGTTTTCTTGTGTTCATCACTTTGCAAATCCATGATTATCATTGTTCCATTCACTAAACAACACCGAACTAGAGCTTGAATTCTCCAACTGTGTTGTATGCTCACTAAACCAATCTTGGGAATTTATTCAATTGCTTAAGAAATCTACATCAAACCCAACATCCCTTCCTCAAAGGAAAATGTAAGTGCTTGAATTCAAAGATTTATGCACACGGTGAAAATACTTAGAAACATGAAAAAATCAATTGAAGAAGTCAAATTAAGGAATAATGAGAAGAATGAGAATAATAGAGGAAAAAGTATTTCATCACATAGTAAATCTAACTTGTCAACCAGTATTTATCTATACTACTGCAAGCTTTAAGCTAATGAAATTGGTTTAAATCCATCAACTAAGCATTCTGCTTTATGTAATAGTATTAAATGACTTCAAGAATCATAGATGCAACTGGAAACACACCTAACATCTTTGTGTGATAGTTCTCTCTCTTCCAATGGAACATTAGAAGAACTCCATCAAATTTCTCATCAAAGTTCCAGCTTCATCTGAAAATACGTACTCCACCTAGCACAGGAAAGTTGAAGTAATTAACTTTCAAGAACAAGTAAAGTTGTGAACAAGGAAACAATATAGTAATGAACATGTTGTCTTTCATATGAATATATCCTCATAAGGGTGGAGTGAGAAAAAGAAGATCAAAATCATAGTTTAGTATCTGCTCTCTATTCAAGTAATGAAAAATCAAATAGCCAATCTTTTGATCACCTGCCTAAGTAATGAAAAATCAAATAGCCAATCTTTTGAACATGTTCAGAGCATAGGAACTGGAGATACCTTGAGGAATCCATTGATTTCCACATTTTTGGGAGGTAACAACCATCGTTGTTGCCTTGAATGAGTGCAAGTCAGACAGCCTCAACTTGAAGGGGCTTCTTATGTTTCACCAAGGCAGATACATAACCACGGAGGAGGTGGCGAGAAAACGATAGAGGCGTTTTATTGTTACAGAATCATAGAGGGGCTGCAGAAGGTTCATGCCGCTTCTGGCCTTCACGGCGACGGCAGTCCAGATTGAAATTTTTTTCCGGGTAGTCCATAGTCGGCCGAGAGATTTTTTCGTGCCATTAGCTTTGTAGGGGCTTTGACTATGGGGGCCTCACAAAGAATCAAATCCAATCTCCCTCTTCTTCATTCATTCCCAAATCACACTCCAAAACAAACACAAAGACAAAATACTCTGTTATTTTCATGAAAACAATGTCTTCTTCAATGGATCAATTCTCCTCGTCGTCGTCGTCAAGGCCGTCCAGGCTAATTTAATCGGAACCCGTTTTCGATTTCGGGTATCCACCACCAGAAACCAAGATTTCCAGCCCGGTGGCGTTCAACATGGTGTCTACTCCCCCCCGAATTTTCATACTACAGGTTCAGGAACGACGCCGCCGCCGGTCCCTCCCCCCTGGAAATCGGCTGGGATCAGGGGGATTTCGAGACCAAAAAGAAGAGGCCCTACATGTTCTAGTGCAAGTCCGGTAAGAAGTTCGACCAGAGGCTGATGATGCTGCTGGAGCCGCGGTGAAGGAGACGGTGGTTGGAGTGGAATTGTGGAAATTTGGAAATTTGGCTAATTTGTGTGTTTTGTTTTCACAAAATCTTTTCTTTTTTTTTTAAGTTAAGTTTTATTACAATTAGTCTTTTTTTTTTTCATCCCACCATTTTCTTTTTCTTATACAATTACTCTCCCGCCATTCAATCTCTTTTTCTTTCACAAAATTTTCCTTTTTTCCTTTTCACGAGTGATTTTTTTAGTTAAGATTTAATAGATATTACTTTTTTTGTAATATTAGAAAATAAACTTACATGCTTTGGTTAACAAAGATAAATTGGTGATAAATATATTCTTATAAATTTTATTCACAAACTTTAATATAATGTATATTTAAATTTTTTTCCATAATATGTAAAAGCTATTTAAATTTTTATGCACATATTTAAAATTAAAAAAACATATTTAACAAAGAGTTATATCTTCAATTTCTATTTAAAGAATGTTCAATTTAAAAAGTTTGTTAATAATTTAAAAATATTGACATACAATATATTGAAATTTGTAAAATGTGAAACTTCATTTTGATTAATAAGTTTAATGAATAATTTCTTAATATAAAATATGATTATTAACTTAAAAATTAAAAGTCAACATGCACAATTTACCTTTTTTTTTTAGGGGGAGGGGGAGGAGGGATATGATTATTAACTTAATACAGGGGGGAGGTGTGCAGACATATGATTTACTTGAATTGTGTTTTTTTTTTTATACTATCTAACGGAATTTATTATTTTTCAAACATAAATGTGTGACTAAATTTTCAAAGATAAATGAATTTTCCAAATTCTTTTTTACGGAGATTTTTTGTATTTCCAAAATGTCTTAACTTATTTCCTCTAAAAAAAATTATCTATTCCAAAATAGTTATTTATTAGATTTGTTTAAAAATAATTATTTAACTAAAATTATTTTAGTTATTTTAAAAATAATTTTATTTAGAAAACGAATTCACCGAGAAAACGAATTCACCGAATTCGGTTTCTTCTGAAAACGAATTCGGTGAAATCGTTTTCTGAATAAAATGATTTTTAAAATAACTAAAATAATTTTAGTTAAATAATTATTTTAAAACAAATTTAATAAATAACTAAATAATTTTATGGTTCCTTGAAAATTAATTGAGAATAAAAGACAACCTCTTGCATGTTGAATTTTTTTTAAGAAAATCGCATGCTTGTTCGGATTTCATCTTAATTAAATTGATTGATCTTAAAAACTGAAATCTATAATTTTTCTTGCTGGAAAAAATAAAAGAAAAAATAAAATTGGTTGAAAAAGAAAAGAAGAAATCAGAAAATTAAAAGGCTTGAAATCAGAATTGTTGAATTTAATTTTCTTTTCGGTTTTTGAGTACTTTTGTTATTTCTTGTGCTTGATTGTGATAGTGACACTCCTGTTGTATTACAAATTGCTAGAATAATTTGTTGGCTGCTTTGTTTGGGAAGGTTCTGCTTTTTGTGACTAAACTTTGTGTCGCCAAAAAGGTGACAAAACCCTAGCTCCTTGCGACTTAAAATTTTGGGTTGCTAGGGAGTTAGGTCAAATTTTCCGGCCCTTCTGTGTGGTTTTATTGCGGCTGTTTGAATTGTCGCTAAAAGCCTAGGGTTGGAATTGCAACGGTTATTAGGGTTACGAAATTTCAGACCCTTGGTTTTCCCCCAGCAACCAATCTTCGTTTGAAGTGATTTTCAAATACAGCACCTTTACTGCCCACAGTAAAACGACTTTAAAACCTCTGCCGTTATTCTAAGCTGGCATTCTTCTTATCCTTGATTCTTAAATATATTTTGAGTTAAGGATTTGAATTTTTCTGTTAAGCTGCAAAGTTTTGGTTTCCAGAACCCGACACCCTTGCAAAATTATGATTTTGCCCTCCGCGGGAGAATTGCGATTTTTGGGTTTAAGTTGGCACTGGTTCGGTCGAAACTTAACTCCAATATTGTTTGCTTAAGTGAGAAGCAATTGCTTGTGGTAGGGATTGGTTTCTTTGATTACCTATAGGGAAGGTGATCACATCTTGGGTAGTTTTCTAATTTGTTTCAACTCTGCTACTTGTTCTTCGCTTCTGTTAGACCCGGTTGGTCATAATCCTTATTTTAATTGATGAGTTAACAAATATAAGAATTAATTTAATGGTTATTTTAAGTGAGAAAATGTAGAGAAATGTTTACAGAAGAACTGATGCAAAAAAGGGCAATGAAAAATGAGCTAAAACGAAGAAACGGCAAGCAAATGAAGAAATAAGAAAAACACGTCCCGTGGTGGGACCCACAGTTTTTCCAAGTGATAAAATGTAGAAAAATGTTCACGGAAAAACCAACGCAATAAACGGTAATAAAAAAATGAGCTAAAACGAAGAAACAACAATCAAATGAAGATAGAAGAAAAACACCTCCTGAGCACGTCTCTAGGTGAGACCCATGGTATTTCTAGCTCAGAAAATGAAGAAAAGAGTTCACAGGTGAACCAACGCAAAAAATGGCGAAGAAAACGGAGTTAAAAGAAGAAACGACAAGCAAATGAAAAAGTTTCAAATCAAGGGCCGACAAGGGGTTGACACACGCCGCCCAGGCAGGCAGCGCGCACAGCAGGCGCCGCGTGCAGGCGACACTAGCCTGCGACAGCTGTCGCAGGCTAGTGTCGCAAGACCCTCTTGCAGGAGTTACGGGAAATGCCCGTTTTTGCTTCGGTTGTCACCAAATTGAAGGCATATCTTCTCCTATAAATACCCCCACTTGAAGAATATCAAACACACCTCTTCCCATCTAATTTCCAACTTTTTCAAGTGTTCAAAAAGCTCTCCAAAGATCATTCAAAGTTCTAGCAAATTATTTCAAAGTTAGGCTAGAATAGAAAAACTTCATTGTAATTGTTAGCTATTTTTCATAGCATTATTTTCTTACTTTGTAAACACATTGAGGGAAGTTCTAAACACTTGAGTAAGTGTTGTAGGCATCTTGTAAGTGAGACAAAGTCCTAAGCTCTTGACTAAGAGTTAGGCATGAAGTAAGAGGGAGCAAGAAGAGAAGGAGAAGTCCTATCTCAAGGGGTTGAGATTAGGCATTTGTAAAAGTTCTAATTGCTAAGACAGGAGAGTCTTGAGTAAGACCTAAAATCCTTGAGGAAGGATAGGGCAAAAGATCCATTGCTAGCCTTAGGCAGGAGTCTTAATCTAAGAATTTAGATTAAGCAAAGGGGTAACGTCCTAAGTCTAGAGCTAGATTATGCAATGAAAAAGTCTTAATCTCTTGAGAAAGAGTTAAGCAAGTGTAAGAGATTGAAACACTCCTTTAAGTGTTTCCTAGAGGATTAGGAATCTCAAGTTGTATAACTTGGGGAGTGGAGTAAGATTCAAGGGGAATCCGAAGCACTATAAATTTAGTGTGTCTTGCTTCTTGTTTATTTGCTTTCATGTTTTGCAAATCACTAATCACACACCTCACTTAGAAATCTAGTTTTAAAACTTGTTTTTGAAAATGGTTTTTCAAAGTTCTTCTTTGTAGAAGAAATATTTTTAAAGGGTCAAGAACCTAATTCACCCCCTCCCCCTCTTAGGTTCTTCTTAGGTTGCTAATTAAAATTGGGATTTCAATTGGTATCAGAGCTAGTGCTCAAATTTTTAGGTTTAACAACCTTGAGTCTAAGATCATCTTTTGCAACCTTTTCGATTTTTAGAGTCTTATTTGCCTACTTGATTATTTGTGCTTTATTTTCTGAAATTTGCACAAAAATGGCTAAAGGTAAGAAAGCCACCAAGAAGGTGACCAAGCTAGCTAAGACTTGGGATGATTCCTCAAGTGAGGAAGAGGAAGAAACCATAAGAACATGCTTTGTTGGGAGTGAACTTCAAGAGGTAACAAATTATTCTCAATACTCTTCATGTGATAGTGATAGTGAAATGCATGAAAATGATAGTGATAATGATAATGCTAATAATCCTAAAATATACAAGTATGTCACTTTAATGCATGATAAATGTATGAATGCCATAAAAATGAATGTTATGCATGAAAAGAAAATTAATTCTTTAGAAATTCATGTTGCATCATTAAAAGAAGAAAACTCTACTTTGAAATTTGAAAATGATGAATTGAGAAACAAAGTAGATGAAATGAATACTTTGCTAGATAATGAAAATGCAAAGTATGTCGATTTAAAAATGTATTATGAAAATGTCTTAGATGAAAATGAGAAATTGCATGAAAAGGCTAAATCATATGATTTATTGAAAAATGAGTATGAATGCATGAAAACGAAAATTTAAAGACATGAGTGCAAGTATTGAAAAGTTAACTTTAGGGAAAAACAACTTAGAGATGTTGTTAGGTAAACAAAAGGTAGAAAATGATAAATATGGCTTAGGTTATGAAAGTAACCAAAATTCTGATATGCCTTCTACTTCTACTACATTTGTTAATGCTTCAAATATTGATGTTAAATTTTCCTATCCGTCTATTGAAGCTAAAATGAAGACTAATCATGCATGGTTGTATGAAAACAAAAAGAAGTCTTCTAAATTTAAAAATGATGTTAATTTGATTGATACCTCATTTTATATGCCTAGGAAAATGCATGTTCCCCATAAGCATAGTGAAGTTTGTTGTCATCTTCATAAATTTGCTTTATGTGCCCCAAAGAGGGATGTTTGTAAGAAAAATGTTCATGCCTCTCATTATTCTCCTAGATACATGAATGTGCATAGTTCATTTGAAAATGAACCTAGGAGACATTGTTATAAGAAAAATGATTCTAGGAACTACAATACATTATATGCTAAAAAGAATCATATTTGTCATATGCCTTTGAAAAAGCATAATGTAGTTGATTATAATAGAGTGCCACATTCCTATAGAAAGTATGTTAGAAAATTTACTCCATTAGATGCACCTATTATGTGTGATTATTGTGGTAGACATGGCCACACTTCTTCCAAATGCTTTGACAAGAAAAATGTGACCCAATAAGTGTTGGGTACCAAAATCTTGTGCTTAATTTCTTTATAGATCCTTGACAATACTTTATGGACTAAATCTCAATGAAGAGATGCATGAAAAGTAGCTAGGATGGTTGATTGAAGCCAATGAGAATAAAAATACAAAAATTACAAAAATAGCTTCAAGAATGGTAATGAGCCCATGAATGATCATTTGAGGTAACATGTATCATCTTTAACTCATATTTATTGCTCCATAATTGATTTGATGATTATATGCAATATGAGCTATGTATGATGAACATGTGTGATTTAATTTTAAAATGATGAATATAGAATGCATAATTTAATTTAAATATGCTTCTTGTGTTTAAATGATAAAGTGAACTTGTTGGTTGATTTTATATCCTTCAAATCATTTTGAATATTAAAAGCATGTTTTGATGAAAGTCCTTAGAACTTTATGAGCTTTATTGAAACATAGCTAGAAGTTTGACTTTAGTTTGACTTTTGGACTTTCACATGCTTTGAGTTGAAAATTTGGTCTAATGTGCTTAAAATGATATTCAAAATATTCTGGACCAAATTTAAAGTAAAAAGACTCAAAAGAAGATGATTGAGGCAAAATGCAGAAAATTTGATGAGGTTTTAAAAACTTGCCTTTGTTAATGAGTTTTTGAGTGATATAATCCTAGAATGTTATGTTTTAGAGTTAAAATGATGCACTATGATCTATTTCACCTTTGGTATCTTAATATTCTTGCATTTTAACTTTTAATTTGAAGATAGCAAGAATTAAGCATGTTTTCATTTCTTGAAACGGTTAACCAAGTGGTTGACTTTTGATTTATACATGTTTTAGCTTACTTGAGATTTTAAGCATGAACTTATTGATAATTTGAAGTTGCTCACATGAGAAAATTGAGGCTAAATGCTAGAAAATTGCAACTTTCAAAAATTGTATGCTTAAAATTGAAAAATCTTGACCAAGTAGTTTACTTTGAAAATATGCATGTTTAGGATGGTTTGAATCTTTATGCATAAACTACTTGAGTATTTGAAGTTGCTTGGATGTTAAAATACATGATAAAAACTTAAAAATAGCAACTTTCAAAATTTATAGCTTAACTTGTTTAAGATTGAAATGTGTTGACCGATAGGTTGACTTTGCACATATGCATGATTTGAAATGTTTGATTCCTTTGATATATTGCATATGTTGATTAAAACTTGCTCATGCTTAGCTAAGATTTACATAATGAAATTGCCAAGTTTTAAGAAAATAGGCATTACTTTAGAAAAAGCATGACTTTTAGTTGACTTTCAAGAATATGCATGAAAAGTGAATACTTGAATTCTTGAAATACTTTATGTACCTAATGATATTTGCTTGCATAAAGAAAGGAGTTTTTAAACTTAAGAAAAGCAAATTTCATGAAAAGTTGAAAAGTTTACAAATTTGACCAGTAATTTGATATGATGCATCTTCTTTGAGCTTTGATGCATACTTATTAATCATTAGGGTCATTTAAAGTTGCTTGCATACTTTTCACTTGTTTTAAACATGAGTTGATGCCATATTTCAAAAATCTTGAAAACTCCATTGTAAGAAAAGAATATTTCTCTAAGAAGGATGAGTTCCTTTAATTTTCATTGCTTAACTTGTTCTTTGATTGAATAAAGCTTGTATTCTTCTTACTTGATCGGTTAAGCTCTTTACAATGTGTATGCTAGAAATTTTGGTGAGAAATATTTGAACTAGCATAGACATTAGATGATAAAATTAGCATTGTCATCCCTTAGGCGTGTGGAAACAATGGACCTTTTAGAACACTCACTAAGGGGAAGAAAATGCTAAGAATTGTTTGATTGTCAAAAGATTGGTTGATCTTGCTTGAAATGTCAAAGGCCAAATTTTCATATTTGAGAGAAAATTCAATGTTCAACTCATGACCTAATCAATTTTATCTATTTTTGAGTTGTACATATTTTTCACTTGCATGCTAAATCCTTTTTGTGATGTCAAAAAGGGGGATAAATATAATGGAATTATGGAATTGGGGGGGGACAATTATTTAATCTTTACTTGTCGTTGATTTATTGTCATGAATTCCATATTTGTTTTGTCATCGTCAAAAAGGTGGAGATTGTTAGACCCGGTTGGTCTTAATCCTTATTTTGATTGATGAGTTAAAAAATATGAGAATTAATTTAATGGTTATTTTAAGTGAGAAAATGTAGAGAAATGTTTACAGAAGAACTGATGCAAAAAACGGCAATGAAAAATGAGCTAAAACGAAGAAGAAACGACAAGCAAATGAAGATAGAAGAAAAACACCTCCTGAGCACGTATCTAGGTGGGGCCCATGGTATTTCTAAGTCAGGAAATGAAGAGAAGAGTTCACGGGTGAACCAATGCAAAAAATGGTGAAGAAAACGGAGTTAAAACGAAAAAACGGCAAGCAAACGAAGAAAGAAGAAAAACACGTCCTGAGGTGGGACCCATGATTTTTCCAAGTGATAAAATGTAGAAAAATGTTCACGGAAAAACCAACGCAATAAACGGTAATGAAAAACGAGGTAAAACGAAGAAACGGCAAGCAAACGAAAAAGTTTCAAATCAAGGGCCGACAAAGGGCTGACACTCCCCGCCAGGGCAGGCAACACGCACAGCAGGCAACGCGCACACTAGCCTGCGACACTAGCCAGCGACAGTTGTGACTGTCGCAAGACCCTGTCGCAGGAGTTACGGAAAATGCACGTTTTTGCTCCGTTTTTCACCAAATTGAAGGGATCTCTTCTCCTATAAATACCCCCACTTGAAGAACATCAAACACACCTCTTCCCATCTGATTTCCAACATTTTCAAGTGTTCAAAAAGCTCTCAAAAGATCATTCAAAGTTCTAGCAAATTATTTCAAAGTTAGGCTAGAATAGAAAAACTTCATTGTGATTGTTAGCTACTTTTCATAGCATTATTTTCTTACTTTGTAAACACATTGAGGGAAGTTCTAAACACTTGAGTAAGTGTTGTAGGCATCTTGTAAGTGAGACAAAGTCCTTAGCTCTTGACTAAGAGTTAGGCATGAAGTAAGAGGGAGCAAGAAGAGAAGGAGAAATCCTATCTCAAGGGGTTGAGGTTAGGCATTTGTAAAAGTTCTAATTGCTAAGCAAGGAGAGTCTTGAGTAAGACCTAAAATCCTTGAGGAAAGATAAGGCAAAAGATCCATTGCTAGCCTTAGGCAAGGGAATCTTAATCCAAGAATTTAGATTAAACAAAGGGGTAAAGTCCTAAGTCTAGAACTAGATTAGGCAAGGAAAAAGTCTTAATCTCTTGAGAAAGAGTTAACCAAGTGTAAGGGATTGAAACACTTCTTTAAGTGTTTCCTAGAGGATTAGGAATCTCAAGTTGTATAACTTGGGGAGTGGAGTAGGATTCAAGGGGAATCCGAACCACTATAAATTTAGTGTGTCTTGCTTCTTATTTATTTGCTTTCATGTTTTGCAAATCACTAATCACACACCTCACTTAGAAATCTAGTTTTAAAACTTGTCTTTGAAAATGGTTTTTCAAAGTTCTTCTTTGTAGAATAAATATTTTTAAAGGGTCAAGAACCTAATTCACCCCCTCCTCCTCTTAGGTATTCTTAGGTTGCTAATTAAAATTGGGATTTCAACTTCTATTCATCTGAATTGCCCTGCAAATTGCCTAGCTTGATTCTTTTCAAACGACCTGATATTAGATCATAAAAATTGATTCAGATTTTATCTTCGTGTACATTACAATAATTTGCTGAGATTGAGGGCTTTTCCCCGAATCTCCTCCTTATGCACTTCTTATCTGAATTAATTATAGAAAATTTTCTTTTTCTGAACAATCAAAACTCGAAATAGTTCAGCCCTATTTCGAGAGAATTATTTTGCTTCTTTGCCTGAGTTTTGCTACTTGTTTGAGTGAATCTGCTTGTTTATACCTTGTTTAAATTGTGAACCTTCTAACTGTGAAGGATTGAGTCGTGAAAGGCAGAGAGATTTCTTACAAGTAAAAAGCCAATTAGAGTGAAACACTTGGAAGTGCATAGTTTTAGAGGATACACTTGGGGGACAAGGGGTGAGGTTATTCTTACCTAGTGTTAAACTTGTCTTATGCAGTGTTCTTCTCAACAGCGGTGCTGTGTCTGTAACAAAGCGAGCAACCGCCATCCATACCCGAGGAAAGGTAAATGGAAAGGGGGCTACTCTAGTTATCGACGGGGGAAGCTGCACTAATCTAATTAGCAACTTCCTGGTGGACAAATTGGCGCTACCCCTGATCGAGCACCCCTGGCCGTACAATCTTCATTTCAGCACCATGAAGACATTCTGCTTGCAATACAAAACTACGGTTCAAATAGAGGTGGGTTCCTTGCAGGCGAAGTCATCTGCAACCTGGATCTATTGCAAGAAATTCTCATCCGGCTCGGCCGCCTATGGCTCTATAACATAAAGGCGCATTACGATGTCATCACCAACCGCTACACTATTCCTCGGGATAACACAATCCATAAGCTGCAGCCGATGCCCCGGACAACAGTGAGAAGGGGGCGTAGCCGAATGAGGATGGCGACCGAGGCGGAGGCTGCAGAACAACAAAGGAAGGAGGATAAGCTCATCTCCAAGCTCACGGCCAACCGTCAGGCATCCAAGTCTGACCCAATCGTAGACCTTGAGCACCGCGACAACATTCGGACTTCTAGTACGAGTGCTCAGTCAGAATGTACTGTGCGGATGTTCCACTTTCCACTCTCGGCCGACTTAAGAACTTCACAAGGAAAAGTGGTAAATTGTTCATTATACATTGCTCGCCCACTTGTATTCCCTACGCCCAAGGTGCCCTCGAATCCTTCCCAACCCAGAGGGATTGATAAGGTCATCCTTGTTAGCTTTCTCGAATCGAAGGTTTATTGGACTCTACCAATACATGCACCATCTCCAGTGGACCGGCCCAGTCAGCAAACATCCCCAACAAACCGGCCCAGCTATAAGGAGGCTCTGCTCAGGCCACAAATCGCGACTCAAGCCCGCCACATGCAGAGGCCATTGCCGTGGCCCATCATAGCCCTCGCCACACATCGGATCTGCGCGCAAAGCCCAGCTTGTGATCCAAATTTTAAGTCAAACCATAATCCGAGAAGGAATTGGCAATTGTATGTTTTCCTTTTCCTTTTCTAGTTTGTATTGTAATTTAAGTCAAGTTTCCAAAATTGTTTACAACTTGACTTAATTATTAGTTTCCTATTCCGTTTTAGTAGTTTATTTCTTTTACAACTTGAATTTGGATTTTCTCTTCAAGATACCAAATTCAAGCTTCCTTTTAAATTTTAATTTCATGTGTATTTTCGGATCTCTATAGAATGAGATAACCAAAATTACACTTGCCAAATTCATGCTCTTTTTGAGTTTGGTTTGTCAAAGGTTTCCAACTCTTGATTGGATTCCACTTTTAATTGTTTCCTATTTCTATTTCTTGTAAAATTTGACTACCCCTCTTCTTATAAATAGGGGCAGCTGAATTCATAATAATTCAGAATTCTTTGGTTAAAATTGTGAGGTTAATCCTTTAATTTTAGAATTCTCATCTTGTTTACTTTTTGAGCTTGTGTATTTTCATGTATTGATAATTCTGCAAATTCCGAACTTAGAAGAATTTAGGTTAATTGCTCCGCCTAGACTTCTGTTTGTTCATTTTTAATTCTTCTAGTTAATTTAAGAATAAAAGTAGCTAGTCTCACTTAAATTAGCTAAGGGTTTCGAGTTTCTCAAGAGAGTAAGTTTGTGACCTTCAATTTTTGACTTTCCTTGGCAAAGTCTTCCGCAAGGTGGGGCGTTTCACGACAACTCACATCAAACATAATGGGATGCGCCAGTATCCAAGAGCCAAGGGGAGGAAAGGAATGGCGCCGATGTTGTGGCGAGATGGACTTGGGGTTGTGTTGGGTTGTAGGGTTGTCGGGGGGTGGGCGAATGGCTGGGTATTTTTCCAGAAATATGGGGCATAAATGAAGTGAATGGCCAGTGGTGTGGCACCATTGGCATTTTCCTTGGTAGCCCCGAGATCCCATTTGATTGGGACGTTTGGAGTTGGAATAAGTGGTCTTATGGTTGGAGTTGTGGCGGAAGTTATTGGTGGGAGCTGAAGTTGGGCTATTATAATTGCGATGAATGGTAGTGGCGTGTGCAGAGGCAGGGAAAGTAGGTATAATAGGTTGTGCCTTGGTCATGATTTCACGGTTAAGCAGCTTTTCATGGAGCTCATTGAATGATATGGGCGTATCGCGAGCATGAACAGCGTTAACGACTCCTTGAAAAGTGGAGTCGAAAGATTCAAGGACCTTATCAGTGATGTCTTCGGGATCTATGGGGTTGTCAAGAAGTGCCAACTGATCAGTACAAGCTTTAATTGAGTGCATGTACTCGGTAATTGATTGAGGTCCTTTTGTTAGAGCCTTAAAGGTGGCTTTCAACTATTTGATATGGCCACAAGAGAGCGAGCAAAGGTGTGAGCAAGAGTGTCCCAAGCCTCTTTAGTAGTAGTTGATCAAGATATGAGTGGAACAAGGGTAGGTTCTAAGGTACCAGTGTGGGCACCAAAGAGGAGCTTATCTTGGCGTACCCATGTAAGGTAAGCATGATTGGGTTGGGAGGTTGTTTCCTTGGTGATAGAGGAAGGAGGCGCTGGGTGAGCTCTATCCAAGAATTTGAAGAGATTATAACCAACAAGAGTGGCCTCTATTTGAAGCTTCCACGGGAGATAATTGATAGAGGTAACCTTCAGAATATTGAAAAGGATTACTACCACAACTGGACTGTATTTGAAGCTTCCACGAGAGATAATTGATGAAGGTAAGCTTTAGAATATTGGAGAGGATTACTACTACAAGTGGACTGTCGGGATCAACTTCGTTCGGAATTGTGTGTGGAGAAGTCATGATAGGGATTTGATATGCTTTGGAAAGGAAGGAAAATGAAGGACAATTGGTGTGGACCACACCTGCTCTGATACCATGTAAGGTTTAAGGAAATGATGATTCTTCATTGATGAGGAGTACATGTATTTATAATACAAAAGAAGCTAAAATGAGAATCTAATCCTACCAAATCTGCAGCAACCGTATACATTTTGAGTAAAAGATAATAACAGATAGCTAAACTCTTGTTACAACAATTGAGAGATAATACCAAGACTAAGTCATGTAAACTAAGTCATAGTTTTATCTTCAACACTATTTATTTTAGGGTAAATACATAATTACCCCTCTGTGGTTTTGAAAACTTATGCATCACCCCCTTATGGTATAAAAAGCTACCATGCACCCCCCCTTAACTTTCGTAAACTATGTAAAGTGAACAAAAATGACCAAAATACCCCTGCATCTAAACTGTAAAAATGACCAAAGAAAGTTTAGATGCGGGGGTATTTTGGTCATTTCCGTCCACTTTACATAGTTCACGAAAGTTAAGGGGGGTGCATGGTAGCTTTTTAAACCATAAGGGGGTGATGCATAAGTTTTCGAAACCACAGGGGGGTAATTGTGTATTTACAATTTATTTTATGAAGTAGTTTTATGTTTTATGAGTATAATTTGGTAACTGAAACCTATTAGATTTCGAGTAGCTCTGTGCTCTATGTATAAATGATCTAGGTGGTCATTGTAATCACAGAGATGTATAGAGAAACATACAGAGCAAAACCGAAAAACCTTTAGCTGTTTTGGTCTACCCCATATTGTGGGGGTACGATTTTAGTTTGATTTATATTTGATTATTCCGTTAGGGGAATTTTATTTGATTGGACTTGATTCAATTTGTTGATTTAGGCTCTGTTTGTTTTGTAACTCAAGTAGGGAATTTCTTTTTTTGAGGAGAAATTTTTTATGAAAAAAAATTTGTAAAAAAAAGGTAATGATGATGTTTTTTTTAAAAATAATGTGAGTAAGAAATTTAAATTTTGAAATTTGAATTCAAGAAAAAATGAGATTGTTTGTTTATAAAGTTTTTTTTTTTCAAAAAGGTGAAAAATTCTCAAATGAGTTACAAAACAAACAGAGCCTTAGTGATTACATTAAGAGAAATGTCTTTTGTCCCGAATCAGTCCAAGACCGATTGTTTTTTATGTCTTTTGTCCCGAATCGGTCCAATACCTTTTTTTTTTTCCTTTTCTTTTTACCCCTCCACCTTTTCTTTCTCATTTCTCTCCCCAACTCACTCCACCCTCTTCTCTCCCCCTGGACGGCAGCCGCCACAACATAAAGGTAAATAAATTTTTTTTTCTTTAAAGTAGCCTCCCGCCACCTAGATCCACACAGCCGCAAGCCAGATCTGCCCGCAGTTGGCCTGGATCCGGCTAGCCAAGGCAAACGAAATGGCATCAAGCGCACCAGTACCTAATTATTATGTGTGTATATTTAGACATTATAATGCATGGTAAGATCTTTGTAACTACGTGATCTATTTTATTTTTTACCAAATTTTGGACCGGCTTTGGAAATTTACCAATTAAATAAAGTAAAATTTATTGTTGTAGGTCATAATTTAGCTAAATAACAGAAATATTATTTTGGGTAAATTACTTTTTGTCTCATTTAATTTGTAAATATTTTATTTTTGGTACTTAATGTTTAGCATCTTTACACTTTTAGCACTAAATGTTTGTCTAGTTACAAAATTAAGCTTTACGTTTGGAAAAGTTACATTTTTGTACCAAAAGTTTATCTTCTTTACACTTTTAGTACCAAATATTTATCCCTTTGCAAAATTTTGTTTTTTGTTTGGAAAAATTGCATTTCTGATACCTAAAGTTTAGCCTCTTTAGCCTTTATTTTTCTATTTTGTGACAGTTTTAGTTTCGACATAGACTATTAATCAAAACCTTTGTTCAACAATATTTTTAGAGTTTTTTTTATAAATTTGATATATAAAAAAAAAAAAAAGTGAACTCCTGTTCTTTATATTGGGTTTGAAACTTAGTTTTGAAAAAATAATTTTATAATCAGTTTTCTTCATTTTCAATATAATTTTTTACTATTCACCTATACCTTTTTACATTTTAAATACACTTTTTTACATTATAAAATTATTTTCTCAAAACCAGGTTTCAAACATTGTTTCAAACCTAAGATAAAGAGCAGGCCCTTAATATACCTTTACTTTTCAATTGTGTCCAGTTTGGTACATTTACTTGTTTTTAGCCATTAATGTACCTATACTAATTTAAACTGGCCAAAAAAGTACTAGCGCCGTTAACATCAGTTAGAACTAACGGAATGGCCTTCATGTGCCTCTCACAACCTTTTTCAAGGGCGTTTTTGTCCGTTCACTATTCATCATCTTATTCCTCTCTTTTTTTTCTATTTTTATTTTTTGTTTTTCTTCTTCTTCTGTACATCATATTCCCCAAGTTCATCCACCCTCTACCTTCCACCTTCCTCCTCCCTCCTCCCTCCTCCCAAAATAACCCACCACCATTATCGGCGCCCCTCACCACCGCAGCTGCAGCCCCAACAAATCCAAAAAAACAATCACCACCATTTTTTTTCATACAAAATAAGAAGAAATCCTTCTCAAATTTTCGAATCTGATTAACACCAGATCAAAAACAGATCAAAGAATAAAGGCTCCCAGAACGAAGAAATTAGAATCAGAAAACAAAAGAAGAAAAAGGAAAACAAAAAAACGTAAAACGAGAGAAAAGGGGGAAGAAGAAGAAAATTGCGACTGGAAACATTTGAAATTTCGTTCCCACAAACGTTGATCTGGACGGCGCTCGTTCGCGACTGGATCCGAAATCTTGACTGGTCGCGGTGATGAAGAGCCGAGAGCAAGGAATCGAGGATGACGTAGAAGGATTTTCTCATCAATGATGAGATGTCTCCGCTGCAGAGGAAAATCAAAGAAGAAAGCTAAGTCCCCAAAAAAATCACACATTTGATGATCAGATCCAATCTTCCGTAGAAACTTTTTCAATCAATAGCCGAAAATGTCAACATTTGAATGTTAGTCTTTTGGTTATAGGGAAGTTGTGACTGCTGTCTATATTACTGGCCATTTTTGTTAATTTGATTTGCTTTGGGCAATTTAAATTCCGTCGTGTCTATTAAAGCAGGAAGTGGTGTCAGAGGTAAGAGGAGGGGGCCGGTTGGGGAGGGGGGGTCTGTGAATCGTTAATTTCCCAAATGTTTGATTGAATTTTGTGAATGCAATTGTGAATTGATTAATACTTTAGGCTTCTATTGTGGGGATTATGATAAAGAAGAGGGACATCATCAGCGGCTGACAACACCAAGAAGGGAGAAGAAGAAAAATAAAAAAATAAAAAAGAGAGGAAGAAGATGATGAATAGTGAACGGACAAAAATGCCCTTCAAAAAAGGCATGTGAGAGGCATATGAAGGGCATTCCGTTAGTCCTAACGGAGGTTAACGGCGCTAATACATTTTTGACCCGTTTAAATTAGTATAGGTACATTCATGACTAAAAAAAAGTAAATGTACCAAAATTGACACAAATGAAAAGTAAAGGTATATTAAAAGTAATTCACTAAAAAAAAACTCCCAAAATATTGTTGAATAGTGATTTGACCATTTACTACGGGTATCAGCTTGTCTCAGGATTAAAAGTATCATAAAATAGAAACATAAAATGTAAGAGGTCAAAATTTTTGGTATCAAAAATGTAATTTTTTCAAACAGAAAGTAAAATTTTACAATTGAACAAACATTTAGTACCAAAAGTATAAAGAAGACAATTTTTGGTACCACAAATGTAATTTTTTCAAACATAAGGCATAGTTGTGAAACTGGGCAAATCTTTAGTACCAAACGTTAAAGAAGCCAAACATTAGGTATCAAAAATGTAATCTTTACCATTTAATTTCTTAGGGTCAGTTCTTTACGTTTTGGTTTGAGTTTTGATTTTGGTTTCAATATGAAATTTAATATTTTAGAATCAACTTTCATTATTTTCAATACAACTTTTACTATTCAGCTATATCTTTTTACATTTTCAATACACTTTTTACATTATAAACAATTAATTTTCAAAAACCAAAACTCAAACATTCACTAAAGAACAAGAATCACAATAGAAAATGAAGAAAAAAATGTAATTCGACATTTTTACCCCTTTCACCAGAGCAAAAGTTAAAGACCCTTAAAACATAAGTAGCCGCCAAAAGACAGTCAGGCCTAGTATATATATTATTGCTAGCGAGCTTAATTTCATCATTCCGAACTGAACAAATGGAAGCCCTCCTCATGTTTCTAGCAGTACTACCCTTCCTAACTTTCCTTTTCCATCGCAACACAAATCCCTCAAAAGCTCATAGTAATCCACCAGGCCCTCCTAGGCTTCCACTAATTGGGAACATGCACCAACTTGAAATTTCTTGCCTTCACGAATACTTATGGAAACTTTCAAAGAAATATGGTCCTTTAATGTCAATGAAGTTCGGTTGCATTCCAACGCTGGTGGTTTCTTGATTCTTCCCAAAGATTAGCTAAACAAGTCCTGAAGAACCAAGATTTCATATTTTGTGGCCGGCCTAAAATGGCAGGACAACAAAAGTTGAGCTACAATGGTTTGGAAATCGCCTTCTCAGCGTACAATCAAAACTGGAGAGAAATGAGGAAAATCTTCGTTCTCCATCTCCTGCGCGGAAAAGAATTCAGCAGTATAGCCCTATTCGCGAGGATGAAGTAGCCAGAATGGTCGGAGATATCCGAAAAGATGCCGAATCCGGTAAGGTTACAAATTTGAGCGAAACGATGATGTCAACCACCACATCGATTATATATAGGATTGCCATTGGGAAGAGGTTCGACGACGAAAGCCGGGATAGAAGAAGACTTGATGGCCTTCTGAGAGAAATGCTAGCGATCTTGGTCTTTGGGTTCTTTTTCGCAGATTATTTTCCTTCCGTTGGTTGGATGGATTATCTCACCGGAATGCGTTATCGACTCGGCAGGGTTTTTCAAATGGCTGATTCGTTTTATCAGGAAATTATTGACGAGTATCTTGATCCAAATAGGCCAAACTCCATGGATGATGACTTTGTTGATGTTATGCTTCAACTACAACAAGATAGATCAACTTCATTCCACATAACTATGGATCATATCAAAGCTATGCTCATGGTATGTAATTATTCCTTATTTTTCTCTCCATTTCACTGTTTCAAATTGAAGATTATTAGTTCGTTTCATTTCACTCAAATGGTCTAGTTTTTAAAAAGTAACACTTTAACTAGGTGTGATCAACTCGTCAGTTAATCTGTGAGCGACCGATGGATTGACAGGTTTCGGTCCACTTATTAATTGACAGGTTCAATAAGTAGGGATTTGTTTTTTTTAACTCTAAAATGAAACTTTTTAAGTGGTTATAGTTGAAAATTCATTAAATAATTATTTTTATCCTTAAAGTTGACTATTATTTTAGAAAAATATATCTAATTGAAGATTTTTTTATGTATTTATTATTAACTCTTTAATGTGAGTGAAAATTTTATATATGATATAGAATAAATATAAATTAAATTATTAATATTATAAAATGTGTTAATTATAATTTATAAATAATTAATCTTAAAACTAATACATATAGAAAGTACAAATAATATATATTTATATATAAATGGTTGGAAAAAGTCCCCATTTAAAATCGGTTGATCAGTCAATTGACCTTAACCGGCTTATCAATTCGGTTTACAGTTCAGTTCCTAGCTGGTATTTTTAGAGCATTCCTTGTCCTTACCCCATACACAATAATCCATTAGGAGCGGTGGTAGTTTTAAAAATACGGAGTAATTAAGGTGTCGTTTTGAAGAACCGAAGTAGTAAACCCTTTAAATTTCCTACATATTAAGAGGAAATACTATAGTCTATTTATGCAACCATTCAGTCACACTGAATAATGGCCTATGATGATTCCGTAAAGTGAATATAGTCTGACCCTAAACTAATTACTGAATTAATTAAAAACGTTGCAGAATGTGTTCACAGACGGGACGGAAACAAGCTCAACAACAGTAACTTGGGCAATGACAGCACTGATGAGTAACTCAAATGTCATGGAAAAGTTGCAAACAGAAATAAGACAAGTAATGAGGGGAAAAGAAAAAGAAATATTAGACGAAAACGACGTCGAAAAGCTTCCTTATCTCAACGCAACTGTTAAGGAGGTGATGAGGTTATATCCAGCAGGGCCCCTTCTGCTGCCAAGAGAAACCCAAGAGAAATACAACTTAAATGGCTACGAAATTCAAGCCAAAACTACGGTGTATGTAAATGGATGGGGCATTGCAAGAGATCCAGAAACGTGGGAAAATGCAGAAGAATTTTTGCCTGAAAGGTTTCTGAATTCTGAAATTGATAGTAATGGACAAGACTTTGAGTTTATTCCATTTGGATCGGGAAGAAGAGGGTGCCCTGGATATTCCATGGGACTATTGACTGTGAAGATTCTTCTTGCAAATCTTGTGCACTCCTTTGATTGGAAGTTACCTTTCGGGATGAAAAAAGAAGAAATCGACTTTGAATCTTTGCCGGGTCTCGCCATTAATAAGAAAAATGCTTTGAAACTTGTAGCTAAAGTCCCTGTTGTTGCTACTTAATGAAGAGGATGATGCGAAGATTGAATATGCCCTTTGAGAAAGCGATGATGAAGACGAACGATATATTCTAGGCCCCAATAAACTTCAAGATCCACGAAGCACTTATTATGATCATTACCTTAGGCGAAAGCTGCCCATACATTATATCAAATATGGCTAATTGTAAGCCCTGATGGTTTGATTTGTAATTTTATTTTTATTCTAATAAAAGAGATAACCAATCCCACGATTAGTTAAAATAAATAAATCAGTTTTCACTATGGAAAAATTAAGTTTGCTAAATGCGATTGTTCACTTGATTATAATGCTTTTCCCTTTTCTTAATTTTGGATGATGACTATATATATATATTGAAAAGAAAGCTCGATCACTTTCGACTTTGTCAAGTTTGTGTTTTATCGCACGAATTGACAGCTAATATATAGATAAATAGTGGTACTTATTTTTGGAAGAAAAAAAGTATTGCGTATAAAATTTGTGATCACATTTTAGAAAATAATAATAATAATAGATGTTGTGCTTTTAGAAAAAACAAATGGTATGTTGAGGATGTTTGGAAAATAATTAGACCACAACAAACAGACCCAAAGAAAATGATAACACCAATGATTGTGGGAGAAGTAGGCTCTTCCTCCTCTAAAAATAGTAGTTTGGGAGACCTAATTTTTAGAAAAACGTACAAATCCAAGCCAAACTAATGAGTAGACAAATAAGTTGATTGATATAATTGCAATTACTACCAAATATAACTACACTGCCCAAAATAAATACCACTTTAATTAGAAACCAACTAATTATAGTTGAACAATAATGTTTATCTCCGAATGTTATGTTGAAACCATATTGTTTGATTGATTAAGTAGCTTTATATCTTCATGCTAAAAATTCAGTTTTTAACATCTGAACCATAATACTTAATCAGTTAAGTTTCATTTGATAACCAAGATTCAACAAAAAATAATAATTAAGGGGTTATTCAAATGAGAAAATTATCGGTCAGGACGATCTGACAAATGCCTTGTCAGGCACCTAATAAAATTGTGCCACATATACTTTTTAAAATTATTCTATCATGATTATTATGGACTCTATTTTATCCAAATTAATTGGGTTAAGATGCAATTTGGCCCCTATGGTTTGAGGGGTAGTCTAAATAAGCCCCTCAAATTTATTTAGGGACAACATAGCCCTCATGTTTTCAAAAGTGACTTAAGATAGCCCTTCTAGCTGACTGGATGTGGGTTTATCCAATAACAAGCAGGCAAAGTTAGGCTGGTAAATTGATCCATGACCCGTTAGCCCGACCCAACTTGCCAGCCTTTTTAACCCGTAGGGTTGGATCGAATGAGTTACGGGTCAAACGAGTCACGGGTCAAAACTTGACCCGTATCTAACAGGTTGGGTTAGGATCAACCCGCGGGTTGCATTTTTTTCAATCCGCCCAACCCATTTAGTTTTCCTTAATAGCTGACCCGCACGAGTCAGATTGCATCTAAACCAAAACTGACCCGGCGGGTCACATATATAGTTTGCATGTGATTTGTGTGCGTTGCATGTGTGTTTCTGTGTGTGCGCTGTGTGTGTGCGAGTGAGGTGTGTGTGTGTGTGTGAGTGAGTGAGGTGTGTGGGTGTGTGTGTGTATGTGTGTGTGTGTGAGAGAGAGAGAGAGAGTGAGGTGGGTGTGTACCCGCTGTGTGTCTATATATAAATTTTTATTTTTATTTTTAGATAAATATATATTATGACATATTTATAATAAATGTGACCATACACTTTACGCTTTATATTGTTTAATTTCTTAATTTATTTATCTACTTATCACATGCTGTAGTAAAAAAAAATTTTTGTATAAAATTAATTTAAAATAAAAAGATAGTAGTTGCAAGTAATAATTTTAAATATTTATTGTTAAAAACTACGTAAATTTACGAATAAAATGAATCAATAAGTCGGGTCAAATGGGTCATGATCTAATGACCCACAAAATTATCCAAATCACTTATATAAAATTAATTCCGAATATATTTAAAAATCAAAATCATATTAATTTTAAATAATATTTTAAACAAGAAATAAGAACAACAATTATATGTATAATTAATAGGTCATGACTCAGAAATAAAAAAAAAAGTAAGACACAACTCATTTATAATAATGTTATTTTAAAATAAGTTTGACAATAATTTCATTAAATAATATATATAAATCTATATGTAGTAGATGTAATATATATATATATATATATATATCTGTGTGTGTATTACATATAGATTAATTTAGGAGATCAATTAAAAATAAAAATTAAGTGAATCTTGAGGGTAAAAAAAAAGGTCACTGACAATTAATGTATATTGACACTTTTGTAAGAAAAGAAACTAAACAAAGTACTTTAACAAGTTTGAAAAAGCTTCAAAAAAAAAAAAAAAGAAGAAAAAAAAATACTTTAACACAAAGAAAAGGAAAACTAATTTATGGGGGATGTAATGTGTGTCGGGAGTGGGGGGTTAGCAGGTACTGGGGGAATTGTTCCGCGGGGGGTGAGGGGGGCTGTGGCGGGGGGAGGGGAGGGGAAAGTGGGGTGTGGTGGGTGGGAGAGAGAAAGGGAGAAGGAGGAAAGTAGTTTTAAAATATTAAAAAGAAAGGTTTGTTAACAAAAATTATTTGCAGGTCAAATTATGGATTGAACAGGTTATAACCCGTCGGGTTAAGCAAACTTAATTCGTTGGGTCAACCAATTCAACCCGCGCGTCGGGTTAAGCAAACTTAATTCGTTGGGTCAACCAATTCAACCCGCGGGTTGAATGGGTTATAACTCAATCCGATCATGACCCAACCCGTACTTGACCAGTAAGTCAATGGGTCAGATTAGGTCATGACCCGTTAGGTACGGGTCAATCTTGACCCAACCCATAATCTGCCCAATTGACACCCCTAAGGAAAGTGGCAAAAAAAAAATTACTTTAAAAAAGCATGAGGGCTGAACGCAGAGATTTTACGTATCTAATAGAATTGGTAGTGTTTCATTGAGTATGCCTTGGAATTGAGGCTGAACGTCGGCGACTCTAGGAATGTAATAGACCACCTCCTTGCCATGCTCTGTTCATCATATGCAAGAAAAATCAATATATAAGGCTTTGTTTTTTGGTAATCAAACTTAAGAATTTTTGGTTTTAGAAAATGAATTTTTTTAAGGGAATTTTCTTTTAAGAAATTGTCTAGGAAAGAAATGAAAATGTGTAATGATTGTGTTATTTTTTAAATTTATGTGAGTGAAAATTTTGAAGAAATTTTAAATTTTGAATTTTAAATTAAATTGAAATTGAAGTTGTTTTTTTTGGTTAAATTTTAGAAAAAAAAGTGATGATTCTCTTGAAATGTGAATGAAAAATAACAGAGCCTAAGAGAGAATTTTCTCTGTTTACAATTTAAAAAGTATTCACGAAATTTGATGCAGAAGCGCTCACTCACCCATCGGAATGACGTCAGAATGTCCGTACTGGGGGAGGAGATCGAAGTAATGCTAAATTGAAAATACTGTAGTTGAAGTTGTCCAGAAGGAAGCAACCGGAATGTTCCTCCGATTCCCAATTTCGAAGCCCATCTCAAATACGCTCATTTTCGTGAAGAGGGCTTCAAGAGAAGTATAATTTTTTCTCTGGATTGTTTTCAGGCCTGGGATCGGAGCTGCGGCCTATAAAAGTTGATCTTTAAGTTAATTTTTTCAGGCCAATAAAAGTTAAATTTTTTTCACTTTGACTACCACGTGTTATATTTTTATTGGATAAATTCATCTCAGCATTGATAGGTAAGATAAAAGGGCTACTTTAAACCAAAGCATGAGGCTTATTTGGACCACCCCTCAAATCATAAAGGCTAAATTGCACTTTTCCTATATTTACTAAATTGTAATAAACTTTTTAACAGTAAAGTTTCTTTTATCTTTCAGATTTTATGACTTCGTGTATTTCTCTCTTTTTTTTCTTTTTGGAACATACTACTGTCTGTATAAAAATAAAATTTACTATTTGTTATCATTAATCTTGTATTTTAAAATAATTTCACAGTATTTGTTGATCTAATTTTGAAATTTTAAATAAATATACCCTAGTACGTCCATACAATAAAAAAAATTTTAAAAAAAAGTGAACACTAATTCACAAAATAAATATACCCAATATCTAAGGTTTCACTTTTTCTTGTGTAGGGTATATGTATTTATTTTTATTTTTTTGGAATGTAATTTCAAAAAAAAATTAAGTAAATATACCTTACACTTAAAAAGGTGAACCCTTGTGTATATAAATATATATATATTATTTTTTGAAATTAAAATTTTTATGAGATACTATTTATTATTTTAAATTATAAGATCAATAAAAAATAAAATTTTTAATATTTAAATTAGATAGAATAATGAAAAGGGAAATATAGTTTCTCCCTTATAGTATATCTTATTGGAAAGTTACCCCTTGTGATTTCAAAACTCTCTTTTATCCCTTTGTGATTTTGGATTAAAATATCCTACTAACAGAAAGTCAACACAGTAACGGAAGGAAGGTGGGTTGCCCGCATAGAACCGTGGGTTGCACGCATAGAATTGTGCATGTGCAAGACAAAAAGAGATGGGAATCATCCATTGAATTCCCAAATTGACCTCATTTAGCAGCATCAGCTCAAGAAAGACGGAAGGGGGCTGTTGCAGAGTCTCTGACGAAAATCTCCGGCAATTTCGAGAACCAAGGAAAAAAATTCAGCTCTCAGAAGCAAAAATCCAGAAATACTCCTGGCACATCAAAGACTTGAATAAAAGTTCCAACACAATCAAGAACAACATCAACAAAAGAACCCTTTAACATCTGGACTCTAGTTTAGAGTTTTGATTCAGTACCTCATCCTTGTAAAATTTAGAGTTTTGAGCAAGTTTGATACTACCAAATTAAAATATTTAAGAACTCTACATTGAATTCGAGTTTTAAGTATTAAAATCGTTTGTAACCAAACCAAAAAGCTTTGATTTCCATGTCTTTGAGATACATGGTTGAAAGAGTAATTGACAAATCAAGCAAATTGAACTGGTTCATAGATTGCGAAGCAGCATATGAAAGATAAGAAGATACCCATCCATTCGTTCGACGAGATTTAATAGCCGATAGAGGGACTCTTCTTTCCTAGAGAGAATAAGGGATTCAGTCGGAAAGAAATAAATCAAAGCTACCTTCAAGTAATCAGGTTTAAAAAAAATATTGAGTACTGGGGAAGAGGGAGAATTTTACTTAGATTTAGGAATTGATTTGGTTGAAATAAAGTCAATAATTGATAAAGCCGAGTTTGCCGGTGAGGGTCTTCGGGTCAGATCCGCTTCGATTCGTCGACTGATATGGTTGCGCACAACCTCAGGAGGGGTGTTCAGGAAGAAGGAGAATTATGAAGGAATTTTTATTCATTGATGATTTGCTCTCATGCAGAGAGTGCCTTTTATAGAGGCCACAGGTGCTGGAAAGAAGGGAAGAGCTAACAAATTACATAATCAAAGGAACTAACGAATCACATAATCAAAGGAACGGCGACTGTTTCTTTCTCCGAAGGACTGGGTCTTGGCTGACTTCGTCCATGCATGCATGCAGTCAAAAGGAAGCTTGGTTACTGCAGTCAAAAGGAAGCTTGGTTCATGCATGCATGCAGTCAAAAGGAAGCTTGGTTACTGCAGTCAAAAGGAAGCTTGGTTACTGCCCGTAACAACCAAGCATGCATGCAGTAAAAAGGAAACTTGGTTACTGCCCGTAACATCGACTCCGGTACCTGTATTAATCGGGGACTTCCCCCGATTAAGTTAATCGATGCCTAAGTTAGTAGTTGGATTTAGAGGAAATAGTAAAGTTAGAGAGAAAGTTATCAAGAAGAGAGCTCATTTGTAATGGTCATGAAGATGCATATTTATAGAGGCTCAGGCGCCTGGTTCGGACCACTGGTCCCTCTGCGTCACCCGATAGTACGGAGCGTGGGATTGTCCACCGGTCCTTCCGTTGTCGCTTGTCAAGTCGAGGCATGGGATTGTTCACTGATTTGTTGCCTCCGTCTTCTTCTCTTGTCCGAACGTCTTCTTCTCTTGTCCGAACGGAAATAGTTTCTTGTTTGTGGGCCGACTTGGGCCAGATCATAGGTTTAATAATTGGGCCGAATGGCAAATCGCACCAATAATAATCATGTGTTATGCTAATGAAGGTAAATTAGGTCATTAATCAATTTGGAAATTTTCTTTTAATTTAGCAATTTTTATAGGGTGTCATTTGAAAGAGCGGGTATATATATTATGTAATAGTTGAGAAGATAGGCATGTTGAATGTTGAATGATACTCTGATTTTATCTCTTCCCAAATTTATCTTCTTTCTCATCTCAAATTCTCTATAATTCTTCTCATCCTCTATTACTTCTCACCTCCTTCTTTTCTACAATTAATTTCTGGAAATTTCAGTTCAATTTCCTATGGTATCAAAGCAAGTTCTTCCTTGGACTGTGATTTTCCTTTTGTTTTAAGCCTCCATTTCGGTCGATCGTGAGAATGAAACTCCTGTATTTTTGTGGCCAAAATCCTGGAGGTTGGCTTCTGAAATTTGACCAGTTATTTTTGATAAATTCAGTTCCAAAGGTCCATTAGTTCAACGGTACCTGAACGGTAGGACTGAGTTTTGGTTTTCCCTACAGTTATGGAGGGGGTCAAATTTCCTGGGATACCTTCGCAGAACTCATCATCGATCAATTTGGGAGCTATTGATTTCGCGATAATGAATATGGGGTGACAGAGATTTCGGAGGTTTGGGTAGCTGAGGACCTGGAATTTGATCAATCGGAAGCTTCTAGGACCATCCAAGAGGAGCAGATTGATGAATTGGACGAAATCAGGATGGTGATGGAGGAAGACGAACGGGAGGCGGAGTCATTTTCTGTCGACGCTTCTAATGGCTATGTCGATTGTGTGGCTGAAATTGAGGTGAGTAACGATTCTTCTGGATTGATGATTTTGACGCGATTAACAGTGAGAATAATGAGGTCAAAAATAATTATAGAAGTTACGAGCCTGTGGAGTCATCTGTAGAAATGGATAATGAGTATGCTAAGGTTTATATTGTTGATTTTCCTGCGGAGAAGTTTGTTCATGTTAATTTGGTGGAATCGGCAGTGAATTTTAGGATATTTTTGGAGTTTGCATATTATTTCTAGAAAGGATGGGATGGGTTTTAGAGGTGGAACCATCTTTTTAATGATAAGATTGGTATGGAATGAGGTAGGAATTCATAACTGCTGCCATTATGATGCTAAATTTGATTCTCTGGATGGTTTTTCTAATGTAGTGGTTGGAATTAGTTTTGGAGATATTGATTGGAGAGTCAATTTAGTGAACCTTGAATTTGATGTGAATGTTATGGTTTGGAGAAATATGAGTGATGGTTTGTTGGCAGTCAAAACCTTCGAATATGTGGAACGTTTTATTGCTTTTAAGCTTGAAACTAGTACAGATCCAGTACTTATATTAGGTGGTAGATGTGGTAGAAATCTATCAAGAAGAAGAGTTGTCCTAAGTCTATTTGGGAAGGGTTCTTACAGAATTAAAACTAGGAATTTAATGCTCAGTTTGGTATTGAAGGGGTTTCTAGAGGTTGTGTGGGGTTTTCTTGCTGTTTTTACATATTCTAATGAGGAAATAAGGAGTGTCAATAATGATAATCATACTGATGTGAAATCAAAGAATGGAAGGAAGCTGGAATTTCTTATGGAGTTGCAGAGGTTGTTGTGCTGTAAAAATTTGCACTGTTTATGTTTACAGAGCCTGCCAGGACCTTTTGGGGTTCCAGTGAGTAAGTGGTTGTTCACTTATTGGAATAGCAGAATTCCTAAAGAGCTGTTACAGGGTGAAAGGGTAAGATGGATTACTGAGACAACTATTTTTAAACTCATGATATGGAGGGAGAAGAGAAGGTATTTAATGGTGGATTTCACTAACTGGAAATTTGGGGTGGTTTAGAATAGGTCTGTTAAATTAAGGATACAAATTGAGTTTATAAATTGGAGTGCTGAAAAATTAGCAGTGTCGAATTTTGACAGAGTTTTTACTGTCAGCATTTTTGGTTTCTCTATAAACTTCTGTGCAACGGTGAATTTCATTAGCACTGATTTAGGCAGTGATAATAGTTTATTGGAAAGAGTAATGCGGATAATGATTGGAGGGAATAATTTGGTTAGCAAGTTCATGAGCTTAATCAGTAGCTCAATGGGAATGAGTGGAGAAACTTGCAAGAATTATTTGAAGGAGACAAGGGTGATTCCTGGAAGAGTTCATGAGATACTTACTTTAAGATCTGGAGCTGCTGCATCTTTTATTGTTTTGTATCAACAACTATTGAAGTGGGAATTGGAAGGGAAAATTTACCATATAAATGGAGCTGTTAAGTTCCCTTGCGGCACTGATTTCATAGATTCTGGGCATGAATTGCATAAATCTTCCACTAGCATTATAGAAGCTGATTTGAAGGGATTCCACGTTGAGATGTTGGGAGCAATAAAGGATTATGAAAGGGGTGCAGTGACCAAAATCTTTGTGGAAAGTAATGGAAACTTGTGGTACTGCAATCTGTCCAAAAACCTTGGGATAAACATGCAACTGTCTTCAAGGGAGGCACACTCAATTGTCTACATGAAGAATATTATGTGGCTGCAATTTCTTTTAATGATAAAGAAATGTTGGGAGCTAAATGTCGGGGTGAGCAGAATATTCTACACAAGGTGACTGGTTTCGACACTCTACATATGATTGTAACAAGAGAAGTGAAAGTGTTTGGCATCTTAGCACACTTATTACTGCTACTGTACTTGACCTTGATTTTGAAGTCCTTGAATGGAGCATTTCACATTGTTATCTTTATTTGTCTGGAAGAAACAAAATCCCAAAACATTTGTGCAATCTTGGATTCATGTTCCTTTCTAAATGTCCTCAGTTGAAGATTTTGCATTTAGTAAAGGTTTTGGATTGCTCAAACGTAGGTGCGTGTAGCCATGGCTAAGTATTGTAAGTTTTTGAGGAAGCTACACATTGCGTGGTGGGGGTTAATTAGGGTTGGTGATGAGGGATTGATCTCAATTTCTAAGCATTTTTATAATTTTCAAGAACCTGTTCTTACTGGATTGAATCCAGCTTGTTCAGCAAGTAAGTCTGCATTGCATCAAATTGTAAGACCTGGGAAGATGCAGGACTTCACCAAATTTTCATCCTTCAAGCTTGAGGACTAGCTTTATTTTAGCAATGGGGATTGTTATGCTACGAGGGTAAATTAGGTCATTAATTAATTTGAGAATTTTCTTTTAATTTAGCAAATTTTAAACGGTGTCGTTTGGGAGAGCGGGTATATATATTATTTAATAGTTGAGGAGATAGGCATGTTGAATGTTGAATGATATTCTGATTTTATTTCTTCCCCAATTTATCTTCTTTCTCATCTCAAATTCTCCCTAATTCTTCTCATCCTCTATTACTTATCACCTCCTTCTTTTCTAAAATTAATTTCTGGGAATTTCAGGTCCAATTTCCTAACATCATGCTAGGAATATTTTAAAGATATTATGTGGCACAATATCACTGGATGCCTGACCAGGCCTTTGTCAGAATCATCCTGACAAATATTTTTCTCTATTCAAATTAAGTGTGTTAATAATGGTCGTAAGTCTAAATGAATTAAGTGATTCATGAGTTAAGTACTTAATCGATTAAGTGCGTTTGATAATGAATATCCAAATAACTAATTAATTAAGTGACTCTGAAAAACAAATATAATTTCTACGCAAGAAATAAGTGACAAGTTGATCACTTATCACTGAATCTGAATTATATAACAAAATGTTTTTATTTTTTCTATTTCAATTTTCTAATTTTTCATCATTGTTTAATTTTATTTTATGCTTTTAATATTTTTTTAAAAATTTAGCACTTCAAATTTTAAAATAAATTAACTCTATAACTATACAAAATAAGTATTATTATTCATTTATTTTAAATTTATTAAAACTCTAATAAATATTACGTTAAAAATAAACTAAATTATTTTATTTTTAATAACTTAATAAGATTCAGACTTGAGTGCTAATTTCAAATATTAAATTTTAAGTTTTATCAAAAGGAATAACTTAATCAATTCAGATTTTAGACTTCAAATTTCATACTTCAGTTTTATCAAATAGAGACTTATTCTTGTTTGATAAATACACTTTATCTGAATGCTAAAATATTAAAAATGACCAATTTTTCCCTTACATTAGGTTTTAATAACTACACGCAAAAATATTAATTTTACATCTACCCTATATTATATAATGCAATATAGAGTTGTTGTGAGGTAGCCACATGGCTGCCACATGTGCATTATATTTATGTCTGCATATGCCAAGTGTATAAAAAGACACACACTTCTAAAATGATGCCATATGGCAAGTGACTAAGTATCCCAGTCATATGCCACATAGATGCCATGTTGGCAAAAATTAAATCTACCCTATATTATATAATGCAATATAGAGTTGTTGTGAGGTAGCCACATGGCTGCCACATGTGCATTATATTTATGTCTGCATATGCCAAGTGTATAAAAAGACACACACTTCTAAAATGATGCCATATGGCATGTGACTAAGTATCCCAGTCATATGCCACATAGATGCCATGTTGGCAAAAATTAAATAAACAATACTAATCAACATTATAATTACAAGCAAACAATATTTTTTCCTTAAATGTTAGACTCTTAATTTTCCTTCGTGGCTTTACACCATATTATGAATTAAAATTGTTGGACCTTTAGAATTCTTATCACTTACTACCATAATTCTCTCCTCCTTATTTACTACCATAATCACTTTCAAATGTCTGATCAGCTCCATCCTCTCTACATTACTTTTCCTTTTCATCTTCCTAGGTTCTTTTTTTTTTTTCTTCTTCTTCTTTTTTTTCTATTTCTCCGCATTTATCTTTCCTCTTGAACCCCTCTGCCTTGCTCTGCATCCAATCTCAAGCCATCAATTCTTAGCTCCAGTACAACCTTTGAATTTGGACGTTATTTTGTTACTAAGTTGGTGTGCACCTTAGCTTATATATTCGTATTCAAAATGATTTTTTGTACACTCTAGGAGGACTCTGTATGCAAGTACTGTCAATTAGGCTTCTGTTTTTCTTGTCTTCTATAGTTGTCGTTTGAGTTTATTTGACGAACTAAAACTAATAGTTTACTGTAGATTTTTAGTTCATTCATTAGTGATTAGATTTTAAGGATTAGTTTTAGATGAAGAAAACAAAAATTAGGGAATGACTATGTTATTCCATATTGATAGTTTTTAGATTCCAATTTCAGCAAATTTAGGTTGACAGATAAAGTAAGCTTGTTCTCTGTGTGTTTTGTGATGCAGAAGATGAGAGCATTAACAGTATGCTTGCTCTAGAATGAAAAGCCATAACTACAACTTGGGGGTACAAGACTGTCCTCAAGTCCCTCCAAAACTATAAGGGTGAGTATTTTATTTTAATTCATTTTGTAATTGAATTTGTGAGTTTTTCATTCTGGTTCAAAATGGGGTGAATTTTACATTTATATTATGTCATTTTGACCCTTTGTGCTGCCTGTAATTGTTGTCTTTGTTATGCAATTGCTGGAATTTTCATATGTGTGCAATTGTAAGTTATGCATCTCCCTTTTCCTTTCTCATTAATCAATGCTTCTGGAGGTGATCATCAATATGCATTCTACCAATGACATTTTGTTTTTTTTTTTTTTTTTTTTGTCCTAGCCAGGAATTGCTGGAGAAAACTTATTCAAATGCCCAAATTAATTAAATGTCAAGTTTGGAGCCTTTTAATTTATGATTTCTTCTTTGTTTGTTTAATACTTGACTCTTACTCTATTTGGAGAATAGTTTCCATCCCATGCTGCAGAGAAATACAAGAATATGAAAGCAAGTCACCAACTCTCATCCATTAGTTATCTTTTTCTATGTAACCAAAAAGGAAAAAATTTATGAGTTGTAATTTATTAGAAAGTTACTGACATCATACACAAAGCTCCATATTTAAATATGAATCCAATGCTTCCAATTCTTTGACTCCAATGAAAATTTCAAAAACAAAACTTCTCATATGCCCATTGTCGGAGTCAACCATCTATGACTCTTATGTTCATCCTCATGTCCATATTTTCCGTCTCTAGAACTTTCGTAAGTAATCCTTCCATTGATCAATTGTCTTAGTATAATATCCTTTTGATTTTTATTTTTATTTTCAATGTGATTCTTAGGTCACTGACATCAAATTAAATGTTGAGGTAAACACTTCCGCTAAATTTTCAAACATAACATTTCAACGTCCAAATCATTACCAAACTAGTAATCTCTACAGGTTGTGTTCAAAACTTTCAGATTCAGTTAGCATAATGTTTTAGTTATTTGCAAGGCTTACAATGTTGGTTGTTTTTAAAGCATTTAATAAAAGTTTCAACCGCCCGAGACTCTTTGGGTTTGATTTATTTGGATGTCTCAAATCTTTCTGGCGTTTGCTTTCCCTGTTGTTTATGGCATGACAAGTGTATGAAGATTCTTCTATAAGAAGGTGTTTGTAGTTGAGTACACATTTTAATCTAACGTTGTCCTCTAAATTAAAGGTGGAACTAGAATTATGACACGTCCTCCTCCCCCACCCCCGCTTCTATATTTTGCACATTGTACTCATTCATTTCCCTCATAGTTTCTTACCTTAGTGAACCACTTAAAGCTTTTGTTGATTTTGTTGTAATCTTAAATTTAAAATTATGAAATTTGTACTAATAGCATATTATGTGTGCTTCTAAAGCAAGCTCTTTCGTGATAGTGTTGGAACTGTTACATTATGTTGTTGAATATCGGTGATTTTTAGATTTTGTTTTTGTTCTTGAAGAGTTACTACTAAATTATTGTAAAAAAAAATTCTTTTGAATACGCTTGACATAATTAAATTGCTCTTCGTTCAATAATTTGTAATTTTTCTTCTTTTGTCAATCAATGTTGTCATATGGGTTGTGATTATTGATTTTATTGCTACCAATAAATGTCTTATTGTGCCAAAATACAAACACTTAGAAAATCTTTCTATTTAAATTAAAATAAGACAATCGCTATAACCTAATAATATTAATAGGCAAATGTCGGGCATTGCACGGCATACTCCATCTAGTATGATTAATATATATAAATATAAAATATATTATTGAATGATATTTATGAACACAGGTAAAATATATATACCCACGCATGCGCCTCCTGGCGCATCAGCAGTTATCCACACGCATCCTCCTCATGCATCCCCAACTATCAGTGCCCAACCGCACTTGGTTCACGCACAGGCCAGGTCTCACCCTCCATGGGCAGCCCAATCTCATGCATGGAGCCTATTCAACACAATGCCACACACATATCGTCCCTAAGTAGTCTTCAAACGTTGGCCAAATCTCAATGGAAACAACACTCAAACGCCTTTCGGATGAATTAGTAGGTCCAATGGAGGACTCATACGCCTCCAAGGAACGCACAAGCCCCTCCAAGGCAAGCAGAAATCTCCAACCGTCAACTCTCGCAGCACCATTATGGTCTGATGTCTTCCAGGGTGGTTTAGAAGCTAATCAACAGAATTATCTTATTCTCCAAAGGTCTGCTCCCTTGCCCAAGCTCAAACAACTACAAAGTATTTCACCCCAATGTTTGCACACAGAATGCTATCAGATGCTCAGTTAATGGAGCGTATGCCGGTCAAGGCTCATATCTCAACCACTTCGTCAGTGGCACACTCTCTAAAAGATCGAAGGGACGACCAGGAGGATGATGACAGGAAGCCTTAGGACCCATTTGGTATCAAGACTGGATTCAAACCTTTCTTTGGATTGTGATTTTAAAATATTAAAATTGTATTAGAAATGTAAAAAGGAATATTAAAAATGTGAAAAGTTGTATTGCAAATGTGAAAACGCTTATTGAAAAGGATGAAAAATTATTATAAAATAAAACTGATATCCAAACCTTGATTTGGATCACGTTTCCAAACAGGGCCTAAGAATGACTCACGAGAAACGGACGATGAAGGGGTCTAGGATGATGAAGAAGAACGCTATATGCTGGCCTCACAAAAGAACGATCAACCACGGACTCGGCTTTCGCGTAGCTCAATCCGTAAGAAAAAATCTTTTTATGATTATTGTCTCCGAAAACAACCAACAGTAGACTATTTTAAATGTAAATAGTTGTAAGCCATATTTAGCTCGATTTTTTCTATTTCGCACTTAATAATATGAGTAATCAATCCATTTTTAAAATATATATATATATAACTAACTTATCAAATAACATTTAATATAAAATAGAATAAAAACTACCTGTGAGATTTAGTTTGACAACATTATGATAAAACACATAAAATATGTAGTACTAATCAAAAAAATTAAAACAAATATTTATTAAATATAGTTATTTATAGTTAAATCATGAATAAAATGAAAGAAAAAATAAAATGTGTGGTAAGCTAATTATTTAATAGTTTATTTAAATAGAGTTATTTATAATTACATCAATATGAATAATAATAAAAAGAGTGAACGACCTTTAATATACTTATACTTTTCGATTGTGTTCGCTTTGGTACCTATACTTTTTTTTTAGCCACGACTGTATCTATACTAATTTAAAGGGGCAAAAAATATACTTTGCCATTAACTCCCCGTTAGACTTAACGGAATTGCCATCACATGCAATTCACATGCCATTTTTCAAGGGCATTTTTGTCCCTTCACTGTTCATCGTCTTCTTCTTTTTTTTTTTTTTTTTTCTTTTCTTTGTCGTCTCCCCTGTATTTTTTTTTCTTCTCATAATTTACTTTCATCTTCTTCCCAAAAAACCACACCACCACTGCCGCCCCTTGCCACCGATGCAGCCCAAACCCAAAAATCAACAACCACCATTGCTACCTCTCAATCCAAAGAAAAAAAAAACCCACCACCATTGACTGCTACATTGACGCCCTCTGGTGGCTCCCCCAGCTCTCTGTCTTCCACCGCCACATTCTCTTAGCCGCCTCCGATTCCGACACCTCTATCTCTTCCCTCAAACCATTGAGCTACACCCCTTCAACCCCAGACTCGGATTCAGATTCAGAATCACTTCTCGAGTGTCAATCTTTCTAAGAACAGATAACTCAAGATTTGTCATCAAATTTTGAGCAGCTAGCATATATGAGATGGAGACTCCTTAGAGATGAAATCTCCCAGAGACTCAAGAGAACCCGTTTGGAGATTCAGATCAAATGTTGGTCTACTCGCCGGATCCGATTCTTCTCGTTCCGGTGAGAAATCAAAACGGAGCTCCGCTAGAAACTGTCAATAATGGAAATACTTGGAAAAAGTTATGATAATTTGCTTGATCTTATCCCTTGCCTCGAGATCGGCGGTCAAAGAAGACCCTCCTCCATTTTCGCCGGAGGTCCTCTTCTCAATAAAGTTCTCCATGTAGTCAAATTGCTGATCAAATCGGCTCCTCGTTTCTCCTCCATAAATGACTATTCTCCTCTTGATTTAGCTCAAAATAATTGAAGAAGAAGAGTGAAAATGGGGAGGAGGAAGGGTGTAGGAATTTTGGGGAGGAAGAAGATGAACAGTGAAAATGAATAGTAAAGAGACGAAAATACCCATAATAAAAGGCAATTCTGTCAAAATTAACCGGAGTTAACGGAAAAGTACTTTTTTGGCCCCTTTAAATTAGTATAGGTACATTCGTGGCTAAAAAAAAAGTATAGGTACCAAAGTGGACACAATCGAAAAGTAAAGGTATATTAAAGGCCGTTCACTCTAATAAAAATCAATATGAGATAAAAGAGGTAGTTTCAGAAATAAAATAAATAAGTTATTTAAAAAATTATTCAGTGAAGAATGAAGTGATAAGCAATAAGCTAACTTTTTACTGCTTAAATTTTTTTAAAGAAAATTAACAGTGTTTAATCAATTAAAAGGTTTGAATTTTGTTATCAAATAAGATGAAAATCATTATTGATTAATAAAATTATTTTAAGCACTAAGCAGTGATATCAAACAAGCCCTTATTTTAATTAAACTACATCTTTCCATCTGATTTTATGTTGATGTTTTAAATTGTTACAAACCATCTTGTGGATTCATAGTGGGAGACTTATTATTACTCTTTCCTCTCTCCTAATTTCAAAACTTAGTGTTGTTCCTAAAAACTTTTCTCTTGATTAATAGCATTCACTTCATATTTTCTCCCTTGATGGGCATAGGCATGGTGATTCTCATTCCATTTGCTTTTATGTTGGTTGGTGAAGATTAAGAAAAAAAAAAAAAAAAAAAAAAAAAAGAGGTTGGTGAAAGTATCTTTGTAGCTTCAAATATTTTTTCTTTAAAAAGTGTTATTTTAGAGCTTTCAATACACATAATTAAAAAGTTTCAATTTTATCCTATGGCAATAACTTAAGAAATAATTTTTTTATTAATTATATACTTAAGTTGATGTAACAATTAATTGAGAGATGAAAATATATAATATTAATGAAGGGTAAAACTGACAAATTTATAGTTTTTGTGCGTTTTTTACTCGCACTTTTTAGAAGATATAAGGAGTGTATCATCTATTAATTTTATGGATTTCAGGGCATCACTTAGTTAATGCCCTTTATTTTCTGCGGGGACAGGGACGACGGCTGCGGATCTGCAGCAGTAGCAGCATCTGCAAAGCCGCGAAAGAGAGAGGAGTAGTGCGGATCCAAATGGCAATATCGACGGAAAACATATGACTATTTTTGGAATAAAAGAACAGTGAGGTCAAAGAGGGTGGTAGAAGAAGATGAGGGCGAATACATATTTTGGAGAATTGAAGGAGATGAACAGTGTTTTAATTTATTGTTTTGTCAAAAATATCATTAAAAAAAGGGTTAATTACGTATAACCCTCAGTGATTTGGGAAAGTAATAGATGATTTCCCTATGATTTAAAAAGTTACAAAAAACTCCTTGTGATTTTTTAAAATCTGTAACGTTAGGAATTTCCGTCACATTTAACGGTTAAACCAAAAAATCAACTATTTTTCTTAACTTTTCTGATAAAATGACAAATTTACCCTTAAAAACAAAATGTCATGTTTATTATTAATACAAATAACATATTTACCCTTAATGAAAATAATATGCCAATATTAATATTTTTTTGTATCTTTTAATTCCTTTTAAATTTTTATAAATTTAAATTTTCTCTTTCTTACTTTAAATTAATTAAAGCTTAAACACTATTTTCCATGTATTTGTTGATTTCTTTTTTTTCTTTGAAATTTTAATTTATTTTATATATTCTTATGACTTAATTCCATATTTTCTTGATTTCCTTTAATAAATTTCGAATTCTAATTTATTTCACATATTATTATTACTTTTCATAATTTCTTAATTTCCATATTTTCTTCCATGAAATCATTTTATCCATTATTTTCTTTTTCTAATTATAATATTTTATTTCCATATATCATGCATAATTACCACCATGAACAACAATCAATGTTCACACCGCCCGCCACCACCGTGGACCAGACTCAGTAAAAAACTCGAACAAAACTCACACATTCATCATTTTCTAGCCAATTCACCCAACACAATTACATCTCAAGCAATAAAAACGGGGAAAATCAATGCAAGAGATGAAATCACAAAGAAAAAAGAAAAAGAAAAAAAAAATAGAACCTTCAGACCTTCATCCCACAATTACCACCCCCACCAAAGCCAATCCTCTCAATCTACCGCCCCCAAATTTAAACCCCCACCACCTTAAGAGACTACCATGACCGTCACTACACCTTCTTGTTTCCTAACAACAATCTAAATCAAAAATGAAAAAAAAAACAAGCAATCAGAACAAGAGTACTGGAGCTCTGATTGAAAGCAAAATTCAACACAAAAAAATTAAAATAAATTACAGATCCGAAATAACCCACAAATTAAAGGCCCCAAACGAAAGCCCAGATCTGTGCGAATACACGGATCTGTGACCACCGAAATATATACCCACCTTTCTCATATTTCGAACCAAATTTGAAACCCAAACCCATCGCGTAAACCATTGAAATTTGAAATCAAAATCACCCGACACAAACTCATCGAAGAGTGAGGCGGCGGTGGCGAGAGAAATAGGTGAGGGCGGCGGTGACAAGAGAAAGTTAATGGAGGCAGCGGTGGCGAGAGAAATAGGCGGGGGAGGCGGCGAGAGAGAGTGATGGAAGAGGTAATGGTTAAAACTTAATGAATGTTAAGAAGTTTTTTAAAGAATTAATAAAATAAAGAAAATTCGTAAAATAACAAAATTATCCCTCTGACTGTTAAATGTGACAGAAATTTCTAACGTTACAGATTTCAAAAAAGCACAAGGGGTTATTTGTAGCTTTTTAAGCCATAGAGTAGTCATCCATTACTTTCCCAAACCACAGGGGATTTATGCATAATTAACCATAAAAAAAAAAAATGTGAGAGGCAGAAACTGACGTAGTGACACTCGTAGCCATTTTTGAAAGTATAGCAACATTTGTGGAAAAAAAATATTTAGTTATCAAACAAAAAATTTTAAAAAAGTATAGTAACATTTTTTACAATTCAGGCTCAGTTCTTTTCCATTCAATTTCAAGAAAATTATCATTTTTTTCTCAAAACTTTTACACAAAAAACATCATTTTTAACTAAATTCACAATTCAAATTTTAGAATTTCCTCTAAATCCTCACTCACATAAATTCAAAAAATAACATACTAATTACACTTTTTTTTTTCTTTTTTCTACACTTTTTCTTCTTTTTCCTACACAAATTTCCAAAATAAATTTTTTCCTTAAACAAAAAATTTCTCATTCCAAGTCACTAAAATAACATAGCCTCACAAGTTTTTATGAAAACTTTGTGCGCAACTGAAGGAACTAAGCAAATATCTTTCATGAACTAAAAACTTTACTATCTTCAATGATGGCATGGAATCAATTCAAATTGGAATTAATAAGGGGATACCGTACGGCACACAAACGTACCAACGCAACATTCAATCAGAAGATCCTGAGCATCTCTGTCAACACGAACCTTTGGAGGCAGCACCTCTTCAATTATTCTCATTGTTCCATTAGAATAATCGATTTTAAAACATATTTTTCATTTTAATAGAATTATCTATTTTTAAATTTTTTACTTGTCACAGCTTACTAATATAATTATGTGTGTTTCTCAACTAGCCTATATTGAATAAGTAAATATATAAATAGAATAAAAGATGTCAATTAGCTATTTTAGATGTTGTACCTTGACATTTATAATAAATTATAGAGTGAACGACATTTAATATACCATTACTTTTCGAAAGTGTCCACTTTGGTACCTAATCTTTTTTTTGGAATGTACCTGATGCGACGCAAATTGTCCTTCGATGGATACTTCTTGCGGCCCAATAAGAATTGTGATGTAGCAAGGTCCGCCCGTTCGTTTGCTGATTCAAGAGAAGGGAAACCGCGTTGGAAACCGGGCTAGATGGCTCGGATGGACTCCAATGAAAGGGAAACTTGATGCCGTGACTAACTGTGATGACAAGCACAAAAACGCAAGAAAGAAGCGGGGCTTTCCCCCCAGTGTAACTCCGACGATCAAGTTAGTATAGTTGGAAAAGATAAACAGTATGCACTAACAGCTCAAAACGTAAATAGTTGCATACCTCACTAAGTCTTAGGACTTAGTATTTATATCAAGATTCGGTCATGCCCGTTGAACCTTCATGATTTGCACTTTCACCTGCTCCCTCTATTTGCCATGACCTGCACGCCTTATGCCATCATGACCTGATTTCATGACCTTTTTTCTGTCGAAAATCTAGGAAATCCTGCATATATTCAAAATGTATACCTAATCCTTAATGATTTCTACCTACTGTGTCAGAGTGACATCTCGGTCTGACTTAACTTTTATGGTTCGGTAGTGATGACCGTTGGGGAGGAATAAAGGAAAACTTAGCGAGACAGACCAAGGGTGAAATCGATCTAAGTTTATGTTTTTGGCTCGGCTTTATGGCACCTTCCAACCTAAACTTGGTTTTAGATCTTTTCATATATCTTTATTTTTTAACTGTTAATCATTTCTTTCCTTCATTGGGCCTGGCCCAATGAAGGCCTTTTTTTATGCACACCAACAAGTCCCCCCAGTATTAGGTTTTACCGAGCTAAAACTTAATACTTTTTATGTTTTACTGAGCCAAAAATTTGACTAAGGTATTTATCATGTATCCCCCCGATATCTGTCCAAACTACTTTTAAAATTTTCTTTCCGGCCTAAGCCAGCATGAAATGTGGATTGTTCTGACTTAAGTTTACTAGAAGTGTTGAACTATTTCAAGTGAAGTAGTAAAAATGGTTACCGACCTACCGAACATCATAGCTATCAAAAGAAAAGCATGAGCCAAAAGCTAATACAAATCCGACCCAAAGAAAATAATATGTTAGCCGATTCATAAGTAAATAATGTGGTGTTGACCCAAAAAGACTGAATTTATCAATAAAGGCGTACCTTGGCTTTTGAAGAGTCGTGACATAACAGGACACACTCAGCAACTTTCGAGGCGCTCGGTACGACTTCCCACGTTTGTACGTTTCTCGAGGCGGTATTAATAGCTCCAGCAGTTGGCTTGTCTGCTACACTTCGTCTTCCCGAATCTTTCTTTAAATACGAAGAAACCAGCATCGTTGCCTCTGCGGTTTCTGAGAAAAGAGAGTTTCTATCCTTCTTCTTTTTGCCGTGACTATTCGAGTTGTTGGTTCTCCGCTGCGCCTGTTGGTGTTGCTGCTTCTATTCGCCACGTTAGCTTGTGCCGCCACTTTCTTCCGTTACCCCCTCGTTACTACCTCGCCAAGTTCCATGGCTGAGGAAAGAAGTTCTGGTACCGGTGCACCTCATCTGAATCCATCCTCAGGTTAGTTTCTTCTTCTTCTTTCTTTTGATAATTATAGCTGATTCGCCGGCTTAGGAATAGTTTTCCGACAAGCATGATGTATTATCCTTTTTTACTGCCGTCGGGTGTAGGTCGTAGTACTAATTTAGATTTATTCCGTAAGATCTTCTGTTTTCATGAAATTATGCATGATCCCGATGTATTTGTAATGCTCCTTGTAGATACGGCCGCCATTTCGTACGAATTTCACCCAGATGAGATAACTTCCGAACTTACCAGGGTAGAACCAAACCCATCTGCCCACACCCGAAGAAAGAATAACTAGCACTTCCGATGGTTGGGTCGGCGTATACGAATACCACATAAAATTCGGGCTAAGATTTCCAGTCCCTGGTTTTTTAACCGAGCTTTGCAACTATTTAGAAATCGGACTGAGCCAATTAGTACCCAATGCCTTTAGGTTTCTAGTGGGTTTCATGTGTGTCTATTTCGGGGCCAAGATCTGACCTATCGTAGACCTGTTACTTCAGTTTTACACAGTACATCAGTACCCCTATGGGCCGGGATGGGTGTCCTTGCAGAAGCGTAGAAACGGACCCACCCTTATAACCGACTCCCCAGATACAAATAAATATTGGAAAACCAGGTTCTTTATGGTGAGGGCCGGTGAAGCGAATCTCCCCTGCCGATGGTCAGAGTTTGCTGCGCCGACAGATCAAACCCGGGACAAGTCCAATCCCATAGTGTTGTCGGATTATAAGGTTTTAAGATCTTACACCCAATCGGAGAAATATTTGGTTAAGTATCCCTCCGAGGGCCTTCTCGTCTGGGCTCGGCTGAGCCAGCCCCCAATGTCGAACCAGAAAGTAATTACTTGTCTCTGAACTTTTATAACTGTGTCTTTATTTATCTTAGCTCGGTCTTGCTGATACTCTTGCATCTGTCTCATCTGTTTTCAGGTGGTTTCGGTGGATTCGGTCGGAAGAAGAAATCCCATAAGCAGACTGCAGCCTCGGGTTCTTCAAAAAGACCCCTCGAAGAAATTGATCTGACCCAAGAAAGGGAAGTGACCGATCTCCCCCCGGACGCCTTAATTCTTTGATTCTGGTCCCTTTCGAAGTGCATGACTCGGGGCGCACCACTTTGTATTTCTGGGGGTATGACAACATTGACTCCAAAGGCTAGCTCGAAAGGAGTCTTTCCCGTAGCTGATTTATGCGTAGTTCGGTGACACCATAACACATGAGGTAGTTGTTCCACCCAATTCTTACCCTTATCTTCTAGTCTGGTTTTCAACCCGTGCAACAAAGTTCGATTGATGAGTTCCACTTGCCCATTTGTTGGAGGATGAGCCACAGATGCGAAACGTTGGGTAATACCTAGCCTTGAACATAAGGCTGTGAATTCCTTGGATTCAAACTGAGTCCTGTTATCCGAGATAACTGAATTGGGCACGCCGAAACGGTAGATGACTTGCCTCCAAAGAAACCGAGCTATAGTTCGCCCGGTAATATTTGTCAATGCCTCGGCTTCTACCCACTTAGTGAAGTAGTCTATGGCCACAACTAGATAATGACAAGAGCCGATTTTAGGAAATGGCCCCATAAGATCTATCCCCCATTCTGCGAAAGGCCAAGGCGTAATTATCCTGTAAAATTGGATGCCGGTAATCTATGAATCGGAGCATTATGCTGGCAGCTGGAACAATGCTAAACATACTTGACTGCTTCTTGAAATAATCGAGGCCAATAAAACCCAGCCCCAATTACTTTTTTTGCCAAATTCCGAGCCCCGATATGGGACTCGCAATCCCCCTGGTGTATTTCTTTGAGCACGACCTCCGCTTCTCCTGGACTCAAACATTTTAGTAAGGGCATTAGGAACCCCCTTTTGTATAGATCGTCCCCCACTATCTGATAGTGCTCAGCCTTCTTTCGTATTCGCTGTGCTTCTTTTCGTGAATCTGGCAAGGTACCATTTTGTAAATATTGCCATATGGAATCGCCAATCCTGACCCTCGCTTATGGACAAGATTGTTGGCTCGGCCGTACTCCTAGTCTTGACTTCTTCTACTAGAACACTTTTAGTCAGATGAGAGAAAACCGAAAAAGCTAATTTGGATAAGGCGTCTACATTTGTGTTCTTGCTCCGTGGAACTCGCTGTATAGTCCATTTTGGAAAAAATTTCAGCTGTTGTTGTACCAGTGCCAAATATTCTTCCATTTGCCGATCCTTAGCCTTGTACTCCCCCAAAATTTGTTTGACGACCAACTAGAAGTTTGAACAAATTTTTAAATTTCGTACCCCCATTTTCTGAGCTAATTTCAGGCCGACAACCATGGCTTCGTATTCTGCTTCATTATTGGTGGCCATAAAACAGAATCGCAAAGCATAAGTGTGGACTTCCCCAGTAGGGCTGGTGAGGATGATCCCAGCACCCGATCCGGACTGGCTAGAAGCACTGTCTACATAGAGTGTCCATGAATCCTCGCCTTTTGCTATGGCTAGAAGGAGGTCGGTTTCTGGTGATGAACTAGACTCGTCTTCCTGAATGTCCGGTATTCCCTCGGCTATAAAATCCGCCAACACCTGACCTTTGACCGCGGTGCAAGGCACAAAGGTGATATCGTACTCCCCCAGTTCAATGGCCCATTTGGAAATTCCAGCTTTCTGTAAAACGGCCTTTAAGGGCGCATCAGTGTAGACAGTGACTCCGTGAGAGTCAAAATAAGGTCGGAGACGTCGGGTGGAGTGAACTAGAGCAAGGACTAACTTTTCCAGGTTGGAATTGTTTTTTCTGCAGCCTGCAAAACTTTGCTAACAAAATAGATGGGCCTTTGAACCCGGTTATCTTCTCTAAGCAAAATCGAGCTAATCACAGATTCGGTGGTGGCTATATACATGTATAATTGTTCCCCAGAAATTGACATAGTTAAAGATGGTAGAGATGCTAGATATAATTTTAATTGTTCAAAAGCTATTTGACATTCTAGAGTCCATAGAAATTTATTTAATTTCTTTAAAATGCTAAAAAATGGCAAAGCTCGTTCCGCCGACCGAGCTAAAAACCGATTTAAGGCCGCTAGCCTACCCGTTAATTGTTGTACCTCATGAATTGACCTAAGAGGGTGCATTTGCAGGATAGCCTCTACTTTCTTAGGATTAACAGAAATACTATCTTCAGAAACCATATAACCTAAAAATTTACTCGATGTTGCCCCAAAAATACATTTCTTAGGATTTAATCTTAACTTGTATTGGACTAAGGTTTCGAGTGTCTCACGCAAATCAAGTAGATAATTAGATTCATCCCTACTTTTAACAAGTAAATCATCAACATACGCTTCCATATTCCGACCTAATTGATTTTTAAAGATCTTATTTATTAGGCGTTGAAAAGTAGCTCCAGCATTTTTCAAACCGAAAGGCATAGTAATAAAGCAATACGTACCTTTATCCGTGATAAAGGATGTTTTCTCCTCGTCTTCTTTAGTCATGAAGATTTGGTGATAGCCCTTGTAAGCATCCAAAAAATTGAGAAAACGAAATCCAGCTATGGCATTGACCAGCACATCAATTAAGGGCAAGGGGAACCAATCTTTGGGACAGGCCTTGTTCAGGTCGATGAAGTCGATGCACATACGCCATGAGCCGTCTGGCTTGGGAACTAATACAGGATTAGCTAGCCACTCAGGATAATCCACTTCTCGAATGATACGCACATCTAGTAAAGCGTTGACCTCAATTTCTATGTATTTGCTGCGTTCTCCTCCGAAGTTACGCTTTCGTTGGCGAACCGGCCTATGACTGGCATCAATGGATAGCCTGTGTTCAATGATGTTTCGGGAAATGCCAAGCATGTCTTTCGGCCCCCAAGCAAAGACTTCTGCAAACTCTCGCAAAAGGTTAAGTAAATCATGTTGTAACTGAGGAGGTAAATCGGCTCCTATCTTAATTACCTTGTTCGGGTCGGCAGCCAGAGGGACAACTTTAACTTCAGCCCCAGCCTCAATGGATCGGTCCGAGCTACCTGCTAGGTCGGTGATGTTAATGGGGTGAGTGATATTATCTTGAAGGGTAGCCGGTGAAACATGGGACGCGAGGGTCGGGGCGATTGTTGAAGCACCTTGCGATTTTCTATCCAGGGGCGCCTGTTCTTTTAGAGAAGCTGTGTAACATTGCTTGGCCTGTATGACATCACAACGAAGAGAAGCCACACCACCCAGGGTGGGGAATTTTAAAAGCATATGCATGGTAGAAGCAATGGCCTGAAATTGATTTAGTCCAGGCCGACCCAGATATACATTATAAGGTGAGGGCTCATCAATGACCACGAAATCTATGATTTCCGTTCGTTTTAGCTGGCCAGCTATCAAGGTGACTGGTATGTTTAACTGCCCCACAGGAATAACATGGCGGCTGCCGAAGCCAACCAAAGGTGTACGTACTGAATTTAAACATGCCTTATGCAACTGACATCCTGCTAATACCTTGGTAGTAATTATATTACTAGAGCTACCAGTGTCTAATAATGTTCTACGTACTTGATAATTAGAAATGTAACAATCGATCACTAGTGGATCATCACAATCATAAGGCAAGAAAAGATCATTGTCGTCAAAAGTAATAACTGGTGCCATGGTGTCTGCTTTACGCTTACCTAGAACGTTTTTCCTTTGTCAATATACCCGCTTTCTCTGACGATTAGAATCGCCTTGGGTCGGTCTTCCAGCTATGGTATTCACGACTCCATCTAGTAATGTCGGCACCAGCCCCAGCGTTTGGGGCCCGGGGATCGGGTTGGGAACACTCTCGGGCAAAGTGACCGGTCTCCCCGCATCATTAACATCCTGTAGGTCGTTCCCGACCTGATGGAACGGCTGGTTTGAGGTAATCTCCCAGCTTGGATAAGCTTTGATATCTCTGTCATGGGACGGGCTGGAGGTAGCAACCCTTGATGCTGTATGGCCGTATATATGTCGGCCCGATGCACGGAAAAGGGCTTGACTGCCTGCAAGGCATTAACACCGACCCCAACCTTCGGACCAGTGTTGTTAGTAGTTACAAAGTTCTGCTTCTTACCTCCTCCCATGGTAGGGGTTGGAGAAGAAGCTTTTCTCTTACTGTAATGTCATTGCAGAAAAACCCTCTCTCGTTCCTGTTTAAGTACTGCAGCATCATCCTCAATAACAGCAAAATTAACAGCAGTAACCATTATTTCGAAGTAAGAATGTGGGGGTCGGATGGCTAGTTCAGTAGCTAATGGTCCCGACCGTAATCCATTAATAAATGACCCCATCATGATCCTGTCATCTTTTTCATGGCATTGCCTAAATTCTACATTAAACCAATCTATATAAGCCTGTAACCCCTCTCCCACCCTCTGAGTTATGTTCATTAGATGTGAAATAGGTTTAGATAATATCTTGTTGCCTATGAAATTAGCTAGAAACAAGTCACCAAATTGATCTAATGAATGAATAGAGTTTCGAGGCAGGGTACAATACTAATTGATAGCCTGACCTTTTAGAGTAAGATGAAAGGTCATGCAGGGGTTAGCATCTGATAAATTTGCAGCATCCATGACACTCATGCATTGCATCCAGTGAGCCGTCGGATCAGCAGTTCCATCGTATTTGTCAACCTTACCTAAACCTTTGTAGCCCGGTGGAAATGGAGCTGTTTGAATTTTCCAACCAAATGGATGAGATACGCGAGAAGTGGGCCCGGCTCGTCCCAACTGATCATATCCAGATCCAGGGAGGGCTGCTTGACCGGGCTGGGCGTATCTTGTTTGACCTAAGGGGTATTTTCCCATTCCGGGATAAGCAGGTAATGATCCTCCAGTTGCAAAGTTTCCCGCGCTGGGCCCGGTATAATAGCTCGGGTTAAGTAAGAGAGAGTACCATGTGAGGGGCTGCATGGCTCGGCTTGTGCCTATGCCGTAATGTTGACACTGAGCTAAGCTTGACGGTGATATGTGTCCGGGATATCCTAATTGGTTAACCTCGGGACCAAGGTGGCTAAACTGGCTCAATTGTTGACCTAGGCCGGACTGACCTATTTGACTCGACTGCGGACCTAGACCAGGCTGACCTAACTGACTCACTTGCTGTCCTAACATAGGAAAAGGCAAACCCGACATGAAAGGGTAAGTATTGAGCTGAGCAGTAGGAACCATGAAAGGAGCTGGAAAGGTAGGGGTGATCTGGGTATGGGCTAAGGTGGTGTAAACAGGAGGAGCAGTAGTAGAAAGGGTAGGGAGACCGGCTGCGTAGTTAGACCCTGAAAAAGGATGAGCCCCCCAAGAGTAAGGAGGACATCTCGAAACAGCGACAGACTTGGGGGGGGGGGGGGGGGGGGGGGAGAGAGACTGGAAATCAAAACAACGGAAGGATCGGCCATGGGGTTGAACAGAGCTCCTGGTGGAGGAATAGTAGGAATAGCTTGCGAACCAAGAGGATTTTCCACGTTAACTACATCTGAGCCAGTGGTTATAATGTTTGAGACGGGGAGTCCCAAACCAGGAGTAGAGGTGGTGGGAGGGCTAGGATTGATGAGATGAAATAACTGTGGGAACAAACGATAAAATTTCTTCTCTCTCAGCTTATTCTTGCTGAGGGGAGAGGCTCCGTAGTGTGAGATACGACAGCAGCGGTGGTAATAGGTGGAACATTGGTGGTGGTAGGAACTACGGTGGCGGTCGGAACGATCGAGGCCGTAACGGTGGAATCGGCGGTGGTGTTGAAAGAAGAAGCACCCACTCCCGAACAGCTTGAATTTGCATCATGGTTTTAATAAATTTCTTTAAATATGGAGAAAATTTGATGAAATAATTTGATCAAACGTTCCCCACAGACGGCGCCAGTTGATGCGACGCAAATTGTCCTTCGGTGGATACTTCTTGCAGCCCAATAAGAATTGTGATGTAGCAAGGTCCGCTCGTTCGTTTGCTGATTCAAGAGAAGGGAAATCGCGCTGGAAACCGGGCTAGATGGCTCGGATGGACTCCAATGAAAGGGAAACTTGATGCCGTGACTAACTCTGATGACAAGCACAAAAACGCAAAAAAGAAGCGGGGCTTTCCTCCCGGTGTAACTCCGACGATCAAGTTAGTATAGTTGGAAAAGATAAACAGTATGCACTAAGAGATCAAAACGTAAATAGTTGCGTACCTCACTAAGTCTTAGGACTTAGTATTTATATCAAGACTCGGTCATGCCCGTTGAACCTTCATGATTTGCACTTTCACCTGCTCCCCTCTATTTGCCGTGACGTGCACGCCTTATGCCATCATGACCTGATTTCATGACCTCTTTTCTGTCGAAGATCTAGGAAATCCCTGCATATATTCAAAATGTATACCTAATCTTTTAATGATTTCTACCTACTATGTCAGAGTGACATCTTGGTCTGACTTAACTTCTATGGCTCGGTAGTGGTGACCGTTGGGAAGGAATAAAGGAAAACTTAGCAAGACCGACCTAAGGGTGAAACCGATCTAAGCTTATGTTTTTGGCTCGGCTTTATGGCACTTTCCGACCTAAACTTGGTTTTAGATCTTTTCAGATATCTTTATCTTTTAACTGTTAATAATTTCTTTCCTTCATTGGGCCTGGCCCAATGAAGGCCTATTTTTATGCAAACCAGTACCTATACTAATTTAAAATGGCCAAAAATATACTTTATTGTTAACTCACCGTTAAACTTAACGGAATTGCCATCACATGCCATCAACTTTCCTTATTTTTTTTCTTTTCTTTTCTTTGTCTGTCTCTGGACTCTCCCTTCGTCGTCGACTTTCCTCCCTCCCATCGTCGTCGTCTTCCGTTGCTATTTTTCTTTTTCTTTTTTAAATTTTTTTTTCTTATTTTTGGCCCACAATTGCAGAACTTTAGTTCTGCAATTTTTTTATTGCAGAACTCGTCCTCCTCCCTATCCGTCTTTGTCGTCTTCGTCAATCGAGCCTTTGATGATTACGTTCGCATAACTTTCTAGGAAATCTTGTTTCTTCGCTTCATTTTCCATTTTCTTTCTCATTGTTGTTGTTTAGCTGTTGATGTTTCCACACTTTAATTGGATGGAGAAGAGGCGCACGGTTGCAAAGGAGGAAGGGTGTAGAAATTTCGGGAAGAAGAAGATGAACAGTGAAAAAGAAGAAAATGAATAGTGAAGAGACAAAAATACCCCCAAAAAGAAGACAATTCCATCAAAACTAACCGAAGTTAACGACAAAATACATTTTTGGCTCCTTTAAATTAATATAGATACATTCGTGACTACAAAAAAAGTATAGGTACCAAAGCGAACACAATTGAAAAGTAAATGTATATTAAAGATCGTTCACTCTAAATTATACATTGGTCAACGTAGACTTTTCTAATGGTACAGGGGAGTAATATTTATGTCATAGTGGCTGCAAATCATCAAACATTACAAGTATCAATCAGCTAATGAAAAAACTATACTTTAAATGCCATATCATGAATAAGAACAGGAAGGAACATCTCATAAAGTCATCATACAATGACCAGGAAAAATGCTCCATTCACACCTCACGCTGCAATTTTTATTCAATGGTCAAATTGAGAGCTCATTTTTCTACTCTTACAAAATGGTTTCACTAAAACTGTACTTAACAAAGAAATTTGATGTCAGCTTAAGGTAGCAAATGAGGACCATCAATAAACATCAACAAAAAGGAAACATGAGAAATACCAACATGGCATGATATAGACAAAAACTAACCATTTAAACTTAAAAGGCATATGCTAGATAAACTGTACTCCACGAGCGCTAGCTCTTTAGAACGAGATTTTGAGGTGCAGTTAAAAGAAATTAATGATAATCAAAATCAAAACAAACTCACAGGTATCATGCTTTCTTCAACAAATGCTACTGAAACTTTTGCATGGTTCATTTGTTTATGATGAATTATACCACATATTCGCCTGAATAAAACAATAGCGCAGTGGCAGAATGGTTTTGCTTTGAATGCAGTGATTTTTTTTAGATAAAAAATAAAATAAAAAGCACCAGAATACAAGACATCCAACAAAGTATTTTTCCTAGTACTAAGATCAACAGGGAAGATTTATCAACCAAAGGAAAGAAAATAAAAAATGGAAATTCTTACTGTTCTACCTATGATTGCTTATAGTGTTGGATGGTCAAACACATCAATGCAATACCGCCATGCACTAGCATTTCCTTACTTCCTCTGGCATTAATCATAGAATCCGTACACCTACAAAGATGGAAAATGAATCCTTTCATAACTTGAATTTCATAGAAGTCCAATCCTTTATAGTAGATAAAAGTACTTGAAGACCATAGATAAACAAGATCTATGATAAACAAGAGCATACGTGTGGAGATAATGTAAAATAACAGGCAATATTGCTGGAAGAAAACACCTTAATTATCTAACAAACGCATTACGACCTGAGTGCTACCACACCAAGAGAGAGAAGAGAAGCTCATTTGCACCATAAACCCAGCAGTCCATCAAAAGTTTCTCTCTGGAAAAAAATTTCTGAATTCAATAAGTTATTGACCACAAGAAGCCAGAAAAGGGAGAGGAAAGAACAAATGTTCTAAAAGAATAAAAACACTATAATCACATATCTAGAAAAATTAACGTGATGCAGAACAAAAGATACACGCAGTGTCTTTAAATTAGGAAAGCTTCATATTCAACTGGACAGAAAAACAAGGGCAAAAAACCTTGCTGGCCATCACACTATTTCCATTGTATGCCTTTGGCCACTATCCTATTTTTTGTATCATTTTGGCCCTTGAACAGTTAAAACGGGCAATTCGTGCCACTTCTTTGAAGTGCATCCATTATAATTGACAAATCTCCAATCTTGTGGCCCACACATGATGGTTGAAGGGACAAAAACGTCCAGCCACAATACCTTTCATCCTGTCCAATAAAAGGATTTAACCCAGTTCACTGTCATCATCTTCATTATTCATCTACAATTTTCTTCAAGCAGTCAACCTAAAATAGTGTCTGGGGCTTTGTTTGGCACGAAACAGAACTGGAGAAACACAATTGACAGTCGGAGGTGCAAGTGTGGTCTTAAAGCAGACATTCGGACATCACTGAGGAACCCGGGAAGACGATTCATGTGTTGACCACTCTCAAAGGTGAGTAAAGTGCAGAATGAAATGTTGTTTGACATTAAATAAACTAGTAAGCTTTCATGTAATGGCTGAATGCAGGAAGAGGAATGTGGTTATTGTGAATGGGGCAACTCTGCCATGTGTTCCCAATCCGTTGAAATAATTCCTGGTGGCTGATGTGAATTAATTGTTTGGAAGCTGTTTTACAGAAAATGGAAGAGAGAACAAAGATGGCAGAAGATAAGTTGAGGGCTATGGCTAGTAGAAATAGCCGACTGAATGGGATGAATGAATGGATACTGATTGGAGTATTCATTGTAATATGGCTGTCACTCCCATGCTGGAAATGCTTTTTTGCCATCTTAAATGTTAAATCTCCTCTAACTGATTTTGCCCTAGTGAAGCTCTCTGTTATTTTCCTGGCTGCTCTCTCACTTTCTTGGTCACTTGTCCTTTTGGATTCCTTTATTTGACGGGTTAAAAGGTAAGGCTAGTGGCTGGAACGGTTTTACCCCTTCAAATCATAACTAGACAAGTGTTCCGTCTTTTGTAATGGCTTCAATTAGCAGAATGGCCACAACTTGCCTGTTTTAATTGTTCAGTGGCCAAAATGATACAAAAGAAGTATAGGGGCCAAATGTATACTTTGGAAATAGTTTAATGGCCAGCAAGGTTTATTGGCTAAAGACAACATACAATGGTAAAACTAATCAAAACTAGAAAACTGCCTCTCAAGGAAGGGAATAAGTTGTGGGTGACTAGAAACAACTCAGAAACCTGCTTGTCATGTGTATAGAAAACATATATAAAAGCCGTAATGTGCTCATACCACCAGGCATCCCCTCCTGAAGAGAGAGAGAGAGAGAGAGAGAGAGAGAACCCGGATAGTTGTCTGCTTTCATGATTTCCACGTAGAAGAGTAATGTTAGAAGGAGGATATCCGGCGACATACAATGAACATGAATACATAAACAGACAAGTCATACAACGTAGCAAATCAGTTCACTATTGCTAGATCAAGATAAATAGCAACTAGCATTTCAACAAGACCCCACAAAAGTACATTTATCTATAAGCCCCTACAGTGACTCTCCTCAACAAAGCAAAAGAAAATCTACAGAATTTGATATAACTATCCAAAATCCAAAAGATACAGAGTAATATTAATGACACTAATTTCCACAATAACTTTTCGGGGAAGAAAATTCCAGTTATATAATCTGAAATTGCAGAACATATTGAAACTATGTTGTACAGCCATGAAATGATAGTCAATTCTTAAGGAACTTGCAAGTGATTAATTTTTTTATAAAAGGTCCACTAAGCATGGGCACAGGATGGATAATATTTCCCAAAACATTGGCCTATGTCAAAAGGTTTTCATTCTACACCTACCATCCATAGACACAAAGAACCATTTAGTCCCTAGCATTTTCTGTGAAATGAAAAGACTATCATGTCTATATAATACTACTCAAAACCATTTAAACATACACAGTTTGAGACTTCACGTCAAAAACACTAGCATCGAAATGACAAATCAAATACCATGTTGACACTAATTGCCCTCATCGTCCAGGAAGTTCAACCTGTAATTGAGCTCACAGATAATGCATGTATTATGTGTTGGTGTGGGTGCAGGTGTTTGTGTCTTGGTGTGTGTTTGTGAGTGTGTCGATGTTTGTTTGTGAGTGTGGGTGTGTGTATGTGGTAGGTGGAGGTGAGGTATGCTACAACATCACAATATTATTTTTAGAAAACCTTAAAACGCTATAAAGGAAGTCTCTTTTTTTTTTTTTTCAAAAAGTGTAGTTCAATAATACTTTTTTATAAAATTAAAAATTAAATTAAATTAGATTAAACTAAAAAAATTTCAAAGATTTTATCCAAACATCGCTTTTTTAACTCTAAATTTTTTTTTAAAGTACTTGTCCAAACAGCACCTAAAATATTTTATTTTATTTTATCTTTTATGAAATTGGTGGATTCATTTTCAAGTTTTCAATTTTCAACTCAACCCTGCTGCTAATTGCATAAGCTCCACTGCCACAAAAGGCCTGCCTATCCAACACAGTTTCATCCTTCCTATGAATGCAGATGAAACATCTGCTTAAAACTGAATCAGGGACCAGAGTCATTCATACAGCTCCCGTTTTCAGTTTGAACCTTAATTTTCAATAAAACAAAGTCCTCCATTACTGGCTGAATAATAAACAAAGCTAAAAAGTGGTCATTTAGCACTATCCCAGATGTCCAAAACACAGCATTATAGTCAAGGGAAAAAGGGATATTAAAAGGTTTGGATACAGAAGAACTCACAAGCATGCTGTATCAGTTGAAAGGGACTTACCAACAAATCAAGGAAATGAAAGCTGATAGCATTATACAATTTAGAAGTGTTATAGAATAAGAAGTGTAGTTGGTGAGTGTAGTTGGTGAGTGTAGTTGGTGAGTTTGTTTGATGTATATATATCCATGTACAAATGGTATATGATATAGGAGTTTTTCCTCTCATTCTAGTTCAGTTTACATGGTATCAGAGTTTAGGAATTTTTTCTGTCAGTTTACTGTCCAAGTGAGCAGTTTGCTGTCCAAGTGAACAGTGCTCGTTCAGTTTGCTGTCCAAGTGAACAGTGCTGTTTTCCTTTTGTTTCTCTGCCCAAGTGTGCAGTCCTATTTTTCTTTTGTTTCTCTGCTGTCCAAGTGAACAGTGCTCGTTCAGTTTGCTGTCCAAGTGAACAGTGATGTTTTCCTTTTGTTTCTCTGCCCAAGTGTGCAGTCCTATTTTTCTTTTGTTTCTCTGCCCAAGTGAGCAGTGCTATTTCCCTTTTGTTTCTCTGCCCAAGTGTGCAGTCCTATTTTTCTTGTGTTTTTCTGCCCAAGTGTGCAGTCTTGGTCTTCTTCTCTGTTTGTGTGTGTTGGTTGGCTCATACTCTGATTTCTGAAAAATATTATGGCTCAACAAAAACAAGGGGTAACCGGGTTAGTGTCCTCTGTTGCCAAAATTACTGATGAAAAATTGAGTGAACTCAATTACTTTTATTGGAATAAAACGGTTCGTCTGTATTTAAGGAGTATTTCCCAGGAGAAGCATCTTACTGATAGTCCTCCTCCTGAGAAGGATCCAGAATATGCTGAATGGATGAGGATTGATGCCCAACTCCTAATACAGATTAGGAACTCAATTGAACCAGATCAATCCAGTCATATTACCCACTGTGACTGTGTTAAAGATGTGATGGAGGAACTAGCTTTTGTGTTCTCTGGGAAGGAGAATATCTCCCGGATTTATGATGTTTGCAAGGAGTTTTACCGTGCTGAACAACAGGATCAATCAATTGTTACCTACCACAAGAATTTCAAACGCATCTATGAGGAGTTGCATGCGTTGATGCCGTTTAGTGCTGATATCAAGGTTCAGCAGAAACAAAGAGAGCAGATGGCAATTATGAGTTTCTTGGGTGGGCTGAGCTCTCAGTATGATGGAGTTAAACAACAGATTTTATCTGACCCTGGCGTAGCTACCCTAAGGGAAGCCTATACTAGGGTATTGCGCGCCATCCCTAGTTCTCATGCCTCTTCTGTACAGCAGCCCAGCACTCTAGCCAGTCAATCCAATATCGCAACAAGAAGATCCCATTCTCAGGGTACTTACAGGGGCAGTACTAGTGGCATTGGAGGTACTACTCGAAGCATGAATCAAAACTCAGGAGTTGTCTGCTACTATTGCCATGAACCTGGGCATACGAAGCGGTCGTGTCAGAAGTTGCTTAAACGGAATCACAAGGGTTCTGGATCACAATCAGCCCATATGGTAGTCACAAATGAAGCCTTTCATGAGCAAGCCGATGTAGTATCTGCAGATGAATATGCCAAATTCATCCAGTTTCAGGAGGCATCAAAAAGGCCTCAATCTATCACTGCCCTTGCTGAGTCAGGTAACAATAAGACATGTCTCCTCTCATCTTCTCAGTGGGTCATTGATTCTGGTGCCTCAGACCACATGACAGGGAATCCAAACCTTCTTTCCACCCTTCATAAACATCGTTCTTCAGTCACCTTAGCAGATGGGTCGATCTCTAATGTTTTCGGCTCTGGCACAGTTAATGTTACACCCACTTTGTCCTTGCAATCTGTTCTCTGTTTACCTAAAATTTGCGTTTAATCTTGTATCTATTAGCAGAATCACACGAACTCTCAATTGTTTTGTCTCATTTTTTCCTGATTACTGTCTCATCCAGGATCTTATGACGAAGCAGATTATTGGTAAAGGGCGTGAGTCAGGAGGGCTATACATCTTGGATACCCAAATACCTCGACCTGTAGCCTGTGCCAGCACTCTATCTCCTTTTGAAATTCATTGTCGGTTAGGTCACCCGTCCCTAACCTCCCTCAAAAGGTTATACCCGCAGTTTCAGCATATGTCCTTTCTAGATTGTGAGTCGTGTCAATTTGCTAAGCATCATAGGTTGTCATCTGTCCCGCGAATTAATAAAAGGGCTAGTCATAGCTTTGATCTAGTTCATTCTGATGTTTGGGGACCTTGTTCAGTCTTATCAAATGATTTTCGATATTTTGTTACATTTGTGGATGACTTTTCCCGTATGACTTGGCTTTATTTCATGAAATCCCGTGCTGAAGTACTCTCTCATTTTCAATCCTTCTGCGCTGAAATTAGAACACAGTTCAATGTTCAGGTTAAAATCTTGCGCAGTGACAATGCCAAAGAGTATTTCTCTGGACCCTTTCAAACATATATGACCCAAAATGGGATTCTTCACCAATCCTCCTGTGTTGATACTCCATCTCAAAATGGAGTTGCTGAAAGAAAAAACAGACACCTATTAGAGACAGCTAGAGCCCTCATGTTTCAAACTCATATCCCTAAACACTTTTGGGTTGATGCAGTCTTTACTGCATGCTTTTTGATCAATCGAATGCCCTCTACTGTCTTACTACATCAGACACCCTATCAGACTCTGTTTCCCAGCCAACCTGTTTTTCCCCTTGAGCCTCGTATCTTTGGGTGTACTTGTTTTGTCCGTGATGTCCGTCCACAAGTTTCAAAACTGGATCCTAAGTCCCTACGGTGTGTTTTTCTGGGATACTCTCGTTTACAAAAAGGGTATAGGTGTTATTCTCCTCTGTTAAAAAGATACTTGGTCTCAACTGATGTCACATTCCATGAACGGATTCCTTTCTTTAGTGAGTCTTCACAACCAGCCTCTCCAAAGGAACATGATGAAATGTTAATCTATCATATCTCTAGTCCAGAGCCTGTTCAAGAACTCCCTCCACCTCGACCCCCCATCACTCAGGTGTATTCGAGACGCCCTTGTCCTCCTGATTCAAGTCTGGAACTGGTATCTTCTTCTTCATCGGATTCTCCCTCTTCTTCATCGGATCCTCCCTCTTCTTCATCGGCTCCCCCCAGTGACATTGATCTACCTATCGCCCTTCGCAAAGGTAAACGTCAATGTACCTATCCTATCTCTTCTTTGGTTGCCTATAACAAATTATCCTCTGCTTCTTGTGCCTTTATTGCCTTTCTTGACTCAGTTGAAGTACCCAAATCAGTACAACAAGCCCTATCCCACTCTGGGTGGCGGGCAACCATGATTGATGAAATGAATGCCCTAACTGAAAATGGCACGTGGGACTTGATTGAGTTACCATATGGGAAGAAAGCAGTTGGGTGTAAGTGGGTGTTTACTGTCAAGTTTCACTCTGATGGGTCTATATCTCGTCTCAAAGCACGGTTGGTTGCTAAAGGCTATGCTCAGACTTACGGTATTGATTATCTAGACACATTCTCTCCGGTAGCCAAATTGACTTCTGTTCGCCTATTTATTTCATTGGCTGCCATAAGGAATTGGCCTTTGCACCAGCTAGATGTGAAAAATGCTTTTCTACATGGTGATCTTGTAGAGGAGGTGTATATGGAGCAACCTCCTGGTTTTGTTGCTCAGGGGGAGTGTGGGAAGGTGTGTCGTCTTCGGAAGTCATTGTATGGGCTGAAACAGAGTCCTCGTGCTTGGTTTGGAAAATTTAGCAATGCAGTGGAGGAATTTGGGATGCAGAAGAGTAAGAGTGATCCTACTGTTTTCTATAGGCACTCTGATTCAGGAGTCATTTTGCTGGTCGTATATGTTGATGACATTGTTATCACTGGAAATTATGTACAGGGGATTTCGTCATTAAAATCATTTCTTCAATGTCAATTCAATACTAAAGATTTGGGGCCTCTAAAATATTTCTTGGGAATTGAGGTATGAAGGAGCAAACAGGGGATCTTTCTATCCCAGCGGAAGTATGTTTTGGACTTGTTGGCAGATACTGGGAAGCTAAGAGCTAAGCCATGCAGTACCCCTATGCTTCCTAATCATCAACTTACTAAGGATGGAGAAGCCTTTGAAGATCCGGAGAGATACAGAAGACTAGTGGGCAAACTGAATTATCTCACAGTAACTCGTCCTGACATTGCTTTCTCAGTTAGCATTGTAAGCCAATTCATGTCTTCTCCTACAGTCCATCATTGGTCAGCTTTGGAACAGATTTTGTGTTATCTAAAAGGAGCCCCTGGACGAGGAATTCTATATCAGAATCATGGGCAGAATCATGTTGAATGTTTCTCAGATGCTGATTGGGCAAGCTCTAAGATTGATCGAAGATCCACTACTGGGTATTGTGTGTTTGTTGGTGGTAATTTAGTCTCATGGAAGAGCAAGAAACAAGATGTGGTATCTCGATCAAGTGCAGAGTCTGAGTATCGAGCAATGGCGCATGCTTCAGCAGAAGTAGTGTGGATTTCTCAACTCCTAGGTGAACTGGGCTTCAAACCCTCAGGACCAACAAAACTTTGGTGCGACAATCAAACAGCAATTCATATTACCTCTAATCCTGTCTTCCACGAACGAACTAAGCACATAGAAATTGACTGCCATTTCGTTCGAGAGAAGATCCAGCAAAACTTGATTGATACAGCATATGTAAAGACTGGAGAACAGTTAGGGGACATCTTCACAAAAGCTCTCAATGGAGCTCGGGTTACCTACATTTGTAATAAGCTGGGCATGATTGATATCTATGCTCCAACTTGAGGGGGAGTGTTATAGAATAAGAAGTGTAGTTGGTGAGTGTGGTTGGTGAGTGTAGTTGGTGAGTGGTGAGTGTGGTTAGTGAGTGTAGTTGGTGAGTTTGTTTGATGTATATATATCCATGTACAAATGGTATATGATATACGAGTTTTTCCTCTCATTCTAGTTCAGTTTACAAGAAGCAAGTGTCAATATAGGGAAAGAAGATAAGAAAAAGACTTAACTTGAGTGATGAAACAAAGAGGGCTTCTCATATGTTTTCTGTTTGATGCTGTAGTTGTTTAATAAGGACTGCCTGCCCCTCAACATTCTGAGCCAGAGGATGGCCATGCAACTAAAAGCAAGCTTATACAAAAGGGTCAGCAACTTCACAATCAATATATCAATGAACTAAGAATAGTGCTTTTTGCGGCAACCATTTACCCACAAAAAGAAACAGGACTTTCAGAATAGAAGTACTCCCATATGACTATCTTCCAACCTAATTTTTTATTTTTTTGTTTGGTCCAATTCCAATAAAGCAAAGAAAATACAGTCGCCCAACATGACCGGATTCTACTAGTTGACAAGGACTTCAATACTCAATTTTGGCAAGTCTCTTAATACATACTGCTGGGAGGGATGGCACACTCCCCACTCAGCAAACCTTAGATTCTTCAATTGTGTTCCCCATTTGAGTACTTTTATATAAATAAGTTCTACAATGAACTTCCAATACTTGCATCAAAGGTACAACAAATAGTCCAATTCTACAACAAAATCAGTACTAAGGATGGAAGTTTCCACCTATCAGTCTGATGTCAGACAGACCACCCCACATTTTGACGACAGAATACTCTTGAGGCCCTAGATGATATTATTACTTATACACAAATAGTTCAATACAAATTCCAAGCATGGCAATCTTTTCCTGTTCTCACTAAAGAAAATTTACAGCCATGATGATCGCCATTTCAGAAAAAGTTTCCTATCTTTGCAATTCATCAGCCCAAACAGTCCACATTGGTCATTCAAAATTATTTGTTAACAGTAAATATGCTAAACCACTCACATATAACCAACCTTCAATAGATTTTCACAAGAGATAAGAACACAAAACACTTCAGAGTTCTGGCCCAAATTCAGATACAACAGAAACAGACCAAACATTTTAGATATTTATGGTAGGACAGGTTTTTGTTGTCCAACTATATATAAAAAACATAATTCACACTGTTCTCACAGGAGGGAAATCAGAACTAAAGACGAACATTAATCTATTTCTACCAACTGGTATCAAAGATTAGCATAAAACAAAAGCATCATGGTCTGGCACAGAACTCAGCTACTTTATACACGAACTGGTACCAAAGATGAGAATAAAACAAAAGCATCATGGTTTACCTGCATGGAATAGTGTCTGTAAATTTCAAGTAATGCAACTCCTATCACAAAGTCACCTGATCCGAGAAGGGATAGCAGAAACAGAAAAGAAACCGCAGATCTGTGATTGAATAATAAATGGCTATTGAAAAATGAATATACCAGAACATAAATAACCTTTTAATCCAAAAGGCATTATGTCAATTTTAGGCTAAAGTGAAGATAGTATGACTAGTGAATTAACTCCATACCAGTAAAATGCATTGAGAAAGTTTAGAGAGCATGATGATAACTGAAAGATACAATAAACTGTTCACGAAACAAGTAATTACACTGCAGAATTTTATATTTCCAAATTGCTACACTACAGGATACTAGGCCTGTATTAAAATCTCTACAATGAAGCCTATTAAATAAGCATATAAAAGTAAAACCTGCAATAACAACTTTCAATCACTGGTTAAACTAAATAAATAGATTACAACTTTCCAATGACGCTGCTACTCCTATTTACCTTCCTCTCCATACTATCTAAGCATTTTCCTAGACCATTTTGAAGATTATACATTGTCAGTGTCTTGTGTATGACACTATCTGGCACAATTCCATCTCTAAGCATGCAGTTGTACAAAGATAAGGCTTCTGTAAACAAACCAACTCTGCAATAACCGAGAATCAAAATTCCATATGCTACTACATCAGGAAATAAACCCTTGTCCAGAGCTGCAGAAAAGGCTTCAGATGCTTCTTGCACAAGTCCTCTTTTACAAAGACCATCAATTAGGATGCTATAACTCACAATATTTGGAGAGACATCATTCCCAAGCATCTCTTCATATAGCCTCAGAGCGTCTTCTGGACAGAAGGATTTAAAGTATCCATCAATCAAAGAACTATAAGTGACCACATTAGGTACTGGACCCATTTCCAGCATAAGGGAAAATAAAGAAAATGCATCACCCATTCTTCCTTCTTTGCAAAATGCATTAATTAAAATAGTTAGGGTAATAGTGTTGAATTTTATCCCCCCCTTGGATTTCAGCCCTTCAAAAAGTTCAATGGCCTCGGTCAACATTTTCATGGAGCAGAAGCCATTAATTACAACATTATATGTCACAATATCTGGTTCTGGTCCAATATCAGAGACCTGATTGAAAAGCTCCAAAGCATTTCTCAACCTACCTTCAACGAAAAAGGCATGAATGAGAACATTGTAGATGGCTATATCAGGCTTTACTCCATTCTTCAGCATGAGGGAAAACATGTATAATCCAGCAGTCAGATTGTTCTGTTTGCAGAGTCCATCTATTAGAGTACAATATGCTACAACATCTGGCGAGAAACCCATTTTCAGCATCTTGAAGAAAAAAGCTAGTGTCTCTTGCACATTTCTTTCTTGATAGATAAATTTGCTTAGAGATGTATAAGTAACTACATCAGGAACTACACCAAAAGTACCCATTTGGCCATACACTTTTACTATGCTCTTTACATGTTTCAATCTACAGAAACCATCAAGTAAGGTGTTAAACATATAAACATTGGGAGCTGCATCACTCTTTACCGCCTGATAGAAAAATATCATAGCATCATCCATTCGTCCATGTTTACTAAGACCACTTACTAGCATGCTGTAAACTATGACATCAGGTCTAATGCCCTTCCCAAGCATATCTCTGTACAAGTTGATTCCATCTCTTAGATTCCCTGACTTGCAAAGTCCATCAATTAGACTGCTATAAATTAAGAGAGATGGCTCGCTCCCATTTTTTAACATCCAACCTAAAACTCCAAAAGCCTCAAGCACCCGCCCAATTTGACACAAGCCATGTAAAAGAATGCCATGTGTGATGATGCTTGGGCGGACGCCTTCCTTCAACATGGTCTTGAATACAAAAGTCCCCCTTTCAACATCTCCATCTCGGACACAAGCATCAATAACAGAACTAAAAATTACCACATCCAGTATTAATCCTTTACTAAGAGCTGTAGAGAGAAGCTGATGTCCTGCCTCATACTTCCCTGCCTTGAACAATCCATCTATCAAAATACTATACACTATTAGATCAGGATCTATACCCTTCCCTAGCATTAAATCGTAAAGCTTAAATGCCTCTTCCAACTTTTTCTCTTTACAATAACCATTAATTAATGTGCTAAAAGTCACCACATTGGGTTTTGGACCTAACTCCAGTAATAACAAGAACAATTTGTTAGCAATCTCTATACCATTAGTACTCCGACAAATAGTTTTCAAAATTTTGTTACAAGATATGATATTAGGTGTAAAACCGCAATCAATCATTCTCCGATGGAATTGTAAGCCCATAGCAACCTCTCCATTCTTGAAGAAACCATCCATCACATAACCATAAATGTCAAGGCATTGCCTTGACCCTCCCCTTAACACATTCTCCACTTCTTGGTAGATACGTACTATAGTATCCAGAGACCTTGAATCAATCAATGAGTTTAACATTTTCGACAATGCATAGTAAGACACAGGAATTCCCATTTTACCAAGTTGCAAGAACAACTCAACGGACCGATAAATCAACCCAATTCTACAGTAACTCTCAACCAGAAAGCTAAACAGGGTGCCCCTGTTCGACCCATAATACCGAAACCCCTCATCAAAAACAGACGCACAATCAAAATCCCCAAACTTCTGAACCATTTTAACAAAAACCCACCTAGCATCTTCGAAAGAATGCTTACTCAACAGCAAATGACAGAGCATCGAATGAGACTCAAGTGTGTGGTCCAGCCCAAGAACACTCTCACACCACTCAAAGAACTTGATTGCTGAAGTTGGTTTCGAGCGAAGACTATAAATAATTGATCCCACATGGAAAGGTTGAATTTTGGCCACAATTTTTGGGTCAATCAGTTCGAGGTTTTCTTGATGAAAGGCTGCCGTAATCTGAGATAACAATGACTTAGGCAGTGGAGAGCATGAAAACGAGTGCGAAAGAATGAATCTTGAAATGGGTTTAGGCGAGAAAGATATTACCTTGAATAACAATACCATGGAGTTGCAGTTCCCGAATGTAAAGTGGGAAACTTTCGTGCCATTTATGAGGGTTTGGCTGCTGGAATTTTCAAGGAGAGGGATTTTTTTAGCAGCTTCTTTTATTCTGGGGTTTTACTGGGTTTATCGCTGCAACCGGAAGGCTTAATTTTGCTCCTTTTCCAGTTTGACCCCTAAATGTTGGCTGAATTCTGAATTGGCTTTCAATAGTATCATTATTTTTGCATCAACCCCCGTGATTAACTTTTACTACAATTTTGAAGCATGGTTTTCATTGACTAGCTTTTTGGTCCGTTCACTTAAGCTAAGCTACTCGCATACAACGTAGTTAAACGCTCAAGATCCTTCCGTTTAAATAATTTCCAATGAACAGGAACACCTATGATTTTTAAAGCAAATAATTTCCAATGAACAGGAACACCTATGATTTTTAAAGCGTGGTTTTGGGGTTGGGTGGCAGTGGCCCCAGATAAGGAAGCAATCCAGCTGTCAATTTTTATCCTTTATGGAATATGGCTTGATCAGAATAAGCTGGTCTGAGAAAACATATATACGCATCCAGGGGTCAGGTGGGGTATAATTAAAGATGACTTTACATCCATGCAAGATGGGAGTCGAAAGAGGGGGATTAGGGGATCTACAGACTTTGAAGAGCTAAATGGGAATCAGACCCCATTGGTATTTGGAAATGAGGCAAATGATGATAGTAGTGGAAATCGCATGGTGGAGGCCCTAGTGGATGGTGCGTTCCGGCTCGGGGATTCTAAGGGTGGAATCGGATGGGTGATTAAAGACGGACAGGGAAATCTGTTATCCAAAATTGGCTTAGTGGTTCTAGGGCGTTCTCCACTACAGTTGGAAGCATTGGCATCAGTGCCGACCCTAAGGCCAGGGCAGGCTGGGCGACCGTCCAGGGCCCAAAATTTTTGGGGGCCCAATTTTATATTAATATAGTGTAATGTATTAGTATTTTTTGCTCATAAAAAATTAAATTAAGGCCCACATCTATTCTTATTTGAACGAGACTCATGTAATGATTGGTCTTTATTTTTATTTTTTTTTCATTTTCAACCCAACCCAAATCATAAAAATTTGTCTTTTTAAAATAAAAATTACTCAATTATCACATTATAATTTTATTTGAGGGCCCATGGTTATATGAATATACAATAATTTTTGCTCATAATTGTTTGAACGAGGTCCATGCAAGAATGTGTCTTTGTTTTTTTAGGTCAAACTCTGTATAATAAAAATTAATTAATGATTTTTTTGCAGTGAAATTTATTGAATTTCACCATGTAATTTTACTTAGGGGCCCAAATGTGATATTAGTACGCTATAATATAGAAGTAATTTTTGCTTATAAATCTTTTAAATTAACTAGTTCGAATGGAGCTCATGTAGGAATGCAATTTTTTTTTTCAGCTCTTGCTCATGCTCACAGTATAAAATTACATTATAATTTTATTTGGGGCCTCTTTTACGATTTTGCCCTGGGCCTCCAAATGTTTAGGACCGGCCCTGATTGGCATGCTTGAGAGCTATTCAATACTCAATTGCAAAAGGATGGACCCCTAAGATCTTGACGGACAGCTTGCTTTTGGTTTCGTAGTTGCTCAATACGGAATTAGCTCATAAGGAGATTCGCGCGATCCTTGGAGATATTAGGCGATACTGTGATGCCAACAGAGCTATTTCAGTAGGGAAAGTGAATAGGTCTATGGTGCATGAGGCCCATTTATTGGCTATAGAGTCAATTAGGCGGACACATAATGTATCTCTTTCTTCTGTTTAATAAGACTGTCTACCTTTCAAAAAAAAATAATAATAATAAATAAAATAAATTTTTTTTCCGATGACCATGATTCACGGTAGTTGCAAACTTAAAATACAATGTTATCAAAACAGATATAAAATATTCAAGAGTTTAAATTCATTCTAAAATCAAATTTATTCATAACTAGAGCATAAGATGGAATTTAGAAAAACTCAATAATTGGGAGGGGAGATATTACAATACCCTAACTTATACAGGCCAGAGTACAAACACTACTAATGCAAATTGCAAACACATGATCTAAAGGGTAAAGTACATATTTGCCTTTAATGGTTTGTGCAAGATCTAAATTTATTCTCGATCTTTATTTTACCTCTAACGTTGTTAAATGTTATACAATAATATTACCCCCTCTGTCAAATAGCAGGGCTACTTTTTTGAGGTAAATAGCAG